>JANAVB010020770.1:0-81684 GCA_029216955.1 Iris pallida
CCATCTTTGATCAGCCCCGGACTAACACTCAAAGCAATATCCGTATAGATGGAAAACATTAATGCTTCGCTCCTCCAATCGGACTTCTGCAAGTTGGAAAATTCGATGGAGAGCACTATCAAGTCTGGAAGAGAAAGGTGTACCTAACTATTCAACTAAAAGACGTTGATCATGTTCTGTTGAGGAAGAACCCTCTGTTCCAGACACTGGATCTACTGTCGCCATCAACGCGGCTACCAAACTCCAGGCCAAGTGGAGAAGGGAAAATAGCATCTGCAGGCTTCTCATCCTGAATGCTATGGAGGATTCCCTGGCAGAATCCTATTCAAAAAAACTTGCCAGAGACATATGGAAGTCTGTGGAAAATCTGTATGAAGAAGACAAGACAGGAGTAAAATGTTTGTGGTTGAAAAATATCACAAATTGCTCTTTGAGGACGAAAGTCCATGTTACCACAGGTGAAAGAATTTCTGAAGCTGCGTCAGAAACTGGAAGACGAAGAGATGCCCCTTCCCGACAAGTTTGTCGTCGGAGGGATCGTCTCAAAACTTCCTGCTGGATGGAGTACCTTCTATGCAAGGATGCACAGAAAGAAGCTAGACATTATCTTGGGAGATCTACTTCAAGAGATCCATGTTGAGGACGAGATGCGTTCTCAACAGAAGGTGGACACTCTGTCCAAACAGTTGGCTAAAGCCAATCTGGTGCAGACGAGGGATCCCAAGGGGAAGTAGGCGGCTTCTCATCCCAAGAAGAAGGACTTCACTAATCTGAAAGTGAAGGGTCCTTTATTCAAGCAACAGAAGACTAAGTCCCACGTGACTTGTTACAATTGTGGCAAGAAAGGCCACTACAAGAGTAAATGCAGATCTAAGCCTAAACAATCAGAGAAAGGTGAGCCTAATAAGGTTTCATTAGTTTCTAACATTGTTGCTATGATCGGACAGGTCACAACTGTGGGGGTTGACTCTGACTGGTGGATAGACACTGGTGCGACTTGCCATGTCTGTTCTGACAAGGAATGGTTCGTCACGTACCAGCCGATATCTGAGAAGGTTGTCATGGCAAACCAGGCCCAAGCTGAAGTTCTGGGGATTGGGACTGAGGAGCTGAAACTCACTTCTGGGAACACTCTGACGCATCAAGGTGTGAAGCATGTTCCTGCGATTGCCAAGAACCTGATCTCTGGGAGCCTGCTCTGCAACACAGGCTTGAGGATGGACATCAACGCTGGTCAGATGGTTATGTCCAAGAAGGGAACATACTTCGGGAAGGCTTATCAAACCGAAGGAATATTTAAAATTCAACTTGTCAACCAGTTTGATGACATTAATGCAGTTGCATTTTCTGATTATTCTCTTAAGTTGTGGCATAATAGACTAGGACATGTTGTAAAAGAATCAATAAAATGTCTAGTCTAGGACTTATCTCCAAATGTGGGGGTAAGGTGGAGAAGTGTGAAGTATGTGCTCAGACGAAGATCACAAGGAAACCCTTTCATCGGGTCAATCGAAGCACAGATCTTCTGGAGTTGGTGCACTCCGATATCTGTGACTTCAAACATTTCTCCACGAAGGCGGGATGAAGTATTTCATAACCTTCATCGACGACTTCTCAAAATACGCGTTCGTCTACTTGCTCAAGTCTAAAGACGAAGCTTTCGAAAGTTCAGAGAGTTCAGGGCCGAAGCTGAACGGCAGACCGGACAACAACTCAAGAGGTTGAGAAGTGATCGAGGTGGGGAGTACAGGTCTCATGAATTCACATCGTTCTGCAAAGAACATGGAATCATATGCGAGACTACTGCTCCATATTCTCCTCAATCCAACGGAGTAGCAGAGAGGAAGAACCGAACATTAACAGAAATGATGAATTCTATGCTGCTCACTGCAGGTCTTCCAAAATGCTACTGGGGAGAAGCTGTATTAACGGCCACTTTCATTCTGAATAGAGTGCCATATGCAACTTCGGACGTAACTCCTCATGAACTCTGGTTCAAAGTCAGACCAAACTTGA
The DNA here is from genome assembly GCA_029216955.1 of Iris pallida. Classification (NCBI taxonomy): domain Eukaryota; kingdom Viridiplantae; phylum Streptophyta; class Magnoliopsida; order Asparagales; family Iridaceae; genus Iris; species Iris pallida. The sequence continues at coordinate 2,017 of JANAVB010020770.1, forward strand.
ATGTCATTCGAGTGTGGGGGTGTCTGGCGTATATGAAGCTTCCAGATCTGAAGATTCAGAAGCTGGGGACAAGGACTACGAAGGCGATCTTCTTGGGGTATGCCGAGAAGAGTGATGCTTGGAGATTTCTTGATATTGAATAAAATCATATCATCGAATCTCGCGATGCTGAATACTTTGAAGACAAGTTTGCAAAAGACAAAAATATTGTTCTTTCGGACATTCCGGAAAATGATGTAGGTACAAATGAGACTGAAATCTCATACGAGCCAGTAGTCCAAGAAGAAGCTGTTGTTGATGAAACAACTCTTGTACCAGAACTCGCAGAGCCGTCAGCTAAGCGAGCGAGGAGACCGAAAGATTTCGGAGATGACTTTGTCACCTATCATGTGGAAGCAGATCCGCTTACCTATAATGAGGCGATGAAGACCAGAGATGTTATCTTCTGGAAGGAGGCAGTAAATGACGAGTTTGACTCTATCACCTCCAATAACACATGGTGTTGGTAGATCTACCTGAAGGAGAAAAGCCTATTGGATGTAAATGGATCTTCAAGAAGAAGATGAAGGCAGATGGAACTATCGACAAGTTCAAGGCCAGGCTGGTCGCCAAGGGATTTTCTTAGAAACAGGGGATAGACTACTTTGACACGTACGCCAGTAGCTCGGATGACCACCATCAGGATGTTAATCGCTCTAGCAGCTATACATAAGTTGGTGATACATCAGATGGATGTAAAGACAGCATTCCTGAATGGGGAGCTGACCGAAGAGATTTACATGCAACAGCCAGATGGATTTGTCGTCAAAGGTCTTGAAGACAAAGTCTGCAAGTTGGTAAAATCATTATATGGTTTGAAGCAAGATCCCAAGATGTGGCATGAGAAGTTTGACAAAGTTATTAGGTCAAACGGCTACAGAGTCAGCGAGACGGACAAATGTGTTTACACAAAGTTGCTGATGGACGAGGAGTCATCGTTTGTCTGTACGTGGACGACATGCTAATCCTAGGTACGGATATAGGCTGTGTCACAGAGACAAAGAAGTTCCTCTCAACCAAGTTCAGTATGAAGGACTTGGGGGATGTAGATGTCATCTTGGGAATAAAGATCATCCGGACAGACACTGGAGTAGCGCTGTCACAATCTCACTATATTAAGAAGATGCTCACACGATATGGGTATAAGGATCTTCCAGGGATCGATACGCCATACAGGTGTATCAGAAGCTGAAGCCAAACTCGAGGGAAAGCGTCAGACAGCTGGAGTATGCAAGCGTAATCGGGAGTTTGATGTATGCTACTACTGCCACAAGGCCTGACATAGCTTTCGCCGTGGGAATGCTGAGTCGTTTCACGAGCAATCCAGGCATTGAGCACTGGAAAGCTGTGAAACGGGTTATGAGATATCTCAAGAAGACTCAGACATATGTACTGCACTACAACGGGTATCCGACAGTAGTGGAAGGCTTCAGTGATGCTAGCTGGTGTTCAGAAGTGGAAAGTGAGAGATCCACAGGTGGATATATTTTTTCCTTGGATGGAGCTGCTATATCGTGGAAGTCGAAGAAGCAGACAATAATCTCTCTTTCCTCCATGGAATCTGAATTCTATGCACTCGAAACTGCAGCAGATGAAGCAGAATGGCTTCGGGAGCTCATGTATGATCTTCCAGTGATTGGAGCTCATATACCGGCGATACCGATATACTGTGACAACCAGGCGACTGCGGCGGTGGCATCAAATGACCTCTTCAACGGGAAGAAGAGGACTGTGTGGTTGAAGCACAGGGCAGTACACGATCTTATCAAAAGAGGTGTAATTGCAGTGGTTGATGTTCGGAGTCAGGAGAACCTGGCAGATCCGTTCACAAAGGGCCTCAAGTGCCAGTTGGTCGATGACACAGCTTGTAAAATGGGCTTGAAGGCATTCTGATAGTGTGTCTTTGTAATCCTACCATAAAAGTTTTATGCTATTAGTTCAAAGAGAAATCTACTAGGCATCTAACTTTTGGTTCAAACGAGGATCACTGACTGGGAAACTATCAGGTAACGGTGGATACTTATTCTATGGAACATGGAAGGGATACGGACCCATAACCACTGTTGTCTACTATATTTTTCTGCGGAAAAACAGATCCTGTGGAAGGTTGGCTTAAACGCCTTAATGAGTTCTCAGGCAGAGTGAATGTCTGGTGTGCTTTATAGGAAGCACGGTAGAGCAGCACTACAAGGAGTAAAACTCCATGCTACAGTGGGATGACTCTACCATGAGGTTCCCAGGTAGGGGTAATGCCTCGGCTTTGCAAGCCAAGTCATAGCGGCGTAGCACCGCAAATAGACAGGTAGCCTAATGCTGTATGACGTAATTAAAGAGTTGTAGACAGCACTACAAAGGGGAGGCCCCATGTTACAGTGGCACGACACACGATGAGGTACCCAGGTAGGGGTAAAGCCTCGATATTGCAAGCCATGTCGTTGCGGCGTAACACCGCAAGGAAGCCTTAGGCTTCATGCTGGGTAGTTTGGCACTACAAAGAGGCTTGTGACCTCATGCTACAGTAGTATGACACTACGATGAGGTTCCCAAGTAGGGGTAATGCCTCGGCTTCAGGCCATGTCATAGCGACGTAGCACCGCAAGGAAGCGCAAGGCTTCATGCCATATCTCTTTAATAAAGAACTCACCTATAGTGTATGGAAAGAGATATCAGGCCGTCTCTTGAGGGTAAACTTGTAGACGCCTAAAATTATACACTGAAACCAGGCTGGCACAGGGCCTTTAATGTGCAGCCAGAAGCACACGTAACTACACTTTGTGAGTGGGAAGAATTACAATTGTGGTGCAGAATTCAAGGCGTAGTCCATTCTTGTATCACATTGTTATTTAACCCATGCGGGAAGATTCAAGTCGTCAGCGACATCTATCCTAATGCAAAATGGACAGTTACTGTAGGGAACGCTCAACCCTGGACACTATATATGTTGTGATATGTGGGGGATTGTTGGTGCTTTCTTTGGTGCTTTCTTTACATGAAGAGAGCTTGCTCTCAACATGCCTTGTAAATTTTAGTCCCACATCGAAAATGTACCATGAGTTATCTCAACATATATACTTGGTGTGTTGTTGAGAGATGCACATGAGGTGGTGACCCTAAGGAGGGAACCATGTGGGTGATTTTACTAGGAGGTAAGAATAAGGCTCCAAGGATTAAGCATTAATGCTTTTGTCATTCTCTTGGATTTATTCCACTTGGAGCTAAGCCCCAACGGGGCTTAGCGACTCGGACTCGGACTCGGACTCGGGCTCGGGCTCGGGCTCATGGGCTCATGAGGCGTAATGTGGCATTTTGTTGGCGCACTTTGCACTTAGCACGTCCGCAGTCATGCGGCTCATATGCGGCCATGCGGTCTTATGCGGCATGCGGCTCATATGCGGCCTCATGCGGCTCATGCGGTCCATGCGGCTCATGCGGCTCATGCGGTCCATGCGGTCCATACGGCTCATGCGGCTCATGCGGCTCATGCGGTCCATGCGGTCCATGCGGCTCATGTGGTCCATGCGGCCCAAGCGGTCCATGCGGCCATGCTGCTGCTGCTGCGTATGGAAGGCTACGCTGACTGTGTAGATTTCAAATCGGTTATGGAAAGGATGAATCAATGCAATTAATTCAGATCCTATCTTTGTGGGATTTGAATTAATTTCGTTCCTATCTTTGTGGGATTTGAATTAATTTAGTTCCTATCTTTGTGGGATTAGAATTAATTCGTTGCTATCCTTTTATGATTTGATTCAATCTTACCATAACTGAAGAGGCGGCTAGGGTTTCCACTCTCTCTCTATATATACTCTCTTCTGGCCTCCTTTTTGGGTACGACGAAAATACAAGTCAGAGAAGTAGAAAGAGAGAGAGAGCTGCTGCCGCCATTGCAAGTCCATCCGAGGAGTCAGAACAGAGGTGACATCGAGCGTTCCGCAAGTTCTTCAAACTTGCTGGTTCCTGGAAGCAGATCGTGTGGGGCGAATTTTGCTTTGAGCTACGGTGTTTTGACACCCCAGCATTGTTCTTCTTCTCATCTCTCTCTAGTTTATTGTAACTTGTTCTGTCCCAATTGCAACACGTTTGCAAGGAAGAACGAGAGATCTTCTCTTTACTATTTCCCTCCTTCAGATTGTAATTTGGTTATTTGGTTTTTATACCATCGTAGATCTTGAGTTTGATCACTGCAAAGTTTTGTGTGACATCTCAGATCTCGATTGCTTCAGTTTTCCATCTTTGATCAAGCCCCGGGACTAACATGTACTACTCAATATTGTATTTTAATAAATTTTCTGTGATGCTAACTCTTTTATTTTTCTAGTCTTGTATCCTAGGTAGGAAGTGTATTCAAGGTGCATGCTTCCTAACAAGGTACCTTGGGTAAGAAGTCATAGACTTTACTTTTATTTTTATTTGAATATATTTTAACTGTGCGTGTTTTCGGTGTTGTTGTTCTCCACCTAAGGGATATTTTATCCAGAATTCGATGGAGAGTTGTTCGAGTGGTTTATATAAATTGTTCAGATCAAGAAAAATGAAGGCGACTACCAAAAATTTTGGAACTTTCGGAAGATAATCAATTTTTATTCTAAATATATGAGTATCGAAAAAAAACCCTACATTTAATATTAGTTGTTATCCAAATAGAAATTTAGTTAGAAATAAAGACGGGCTCACAACAACTTTATGAACCCTTAGGTGTCATTATTTTGAATTGGGACGCATAGGACACGGACATACGGACAGTAAGCGAAATTAAGTAATCAAATCAGTTTTTTTTTTTGCCTCTTCATAGTTTGAAACTACTTCATTATGGCAAATAATTTTCTTATGTCATGTAGTCGTATCACATGGCCCGAGCGCACGGATCGAGCTCACTTACCAGTACCGGAAGCAACAGTACTTTATTCTATCAAGTATCGATTAAGTCTAAAGATAATTAATATATTTTACCACAACCTATGTGGGGGGCCGACCCTAATAACCGTGTCAATCCAAAAACAACTTTATCTCGGATAAGTATAATTAATGCTGAGAAAATAGACAAGCGTGTGATCCAATCTGCTCTCTAAATTGCATATCAAATAGGTAACTGTAATTGGTTGTTATTTGTGTGTTGTGATTTCAATCAAGTTTTAAGAATAGTTCTAAGTGTAGGAATAAAAGCCTAAGTATAAATCTAACCATAATCCATAAAACTGAACTTCAAGTTCTATTCCTTTAAATCAGGTGTGAACAACATTCAATCATTTTTATTTTCACCAACATTGGACTTGGGGCTTGCATGTCTTTGATGATCTAGTGTTGTTCGATAGGTAGGGTCTCATTCGCTAAAATTTGGACGTGCATAAAGCATCCCCATCAGCAGAAAATAGACTTAGCCAAAAGAGGGTCACATCATCTGAATTCTACTTGGTCAAGAAGCACTCTCATCCACAGAAATTAGCACGATAGTTGAGGCAACATTAACAAATAATATTGCACCTTTTAGGAGCACTTTTCTCGGTCAAAACAACGAGTCACATGTGACTTTGTTCGTCGAGGCGTTAGAAGTATGCACCGATCTCCACAGGCTGCGGGATTACTACCGTTGTCACTGCATTAATGACCATCATTAATGTAGTGCCACGTGGCGATTGTGGCTACATTAATGACAAATAGTTCCATACCCAATACTTTTCAGCTCCATTTTACGAGTGGCCACGTGGATAAGGTCACTATTTCAACATATCTGAAGGAGTTGCCTGCTTCCTGATGTAGCGTATAATCCTATTCCCTATAGGATTCTTTTTGCTTTTTCCTCTTCCCACTTGGATTTCTCTTCTTATTCTTTTTTTAATCCTATTTGTGTTAGGATTCTTATTTTGACTTTTTTTTAGGATAGGTTTTATCTTTATTTTATTAGGATTAGGTTGTCATAGAAGTCCTATAAATAAGCCCCTTCTGTATGCAATTGGGGAACAACTTTCAATCAATAAAATTCTTCTTTAAGTTCTGAGATTTATTCTCTACTTTTTTTTTCGTGGACTCGACTGTTCCGTGGATTCGAAAGCCCCTCGCTTGAGATTTTCAAGCAACCTTCGTACGGACCCCTCACAAGGCCCGTCGTCAGAGTTTTTGCGGCACCGCTTCGCTCTCACCAAGCAATGGTGGTCCAGTTATCGTCATCACCGATCGACTTGGCCATTGCCAAGCATGAAGGTAAGCCAGTTCCGCTATCACACTGCGTCAAGTGGAATCAAAGCCCCACAGATCGAGGATTTTAATTCGTTTGGAAACCTTTGGGAATCTTTCTTTTACAAAACAACAATGGCGAAACCCGTCACGCATGAGGAGTTTGATGCCAGGTCTAATAACATTGAAGCCTTGTCAAAAAAAGTTGATGTCATATCTGACAAACTGGATGGAGTGCTGGGATTTCTTGGAATCAAATCCAACAAAGTCGTTGATATTACGAGAATACCGCCTACAGAGACGGAAGGCACGAAAGCTCGTCCTACTACCAGTCGTCCACAAAACGGTCTACATCATGGCCACAACAATGGGTTCCCGCACCAGGAATACTGTGAAGACGGCGACGATGATGATTTCAGCCTGCAGGGATCCCATTATCAAGGGCCCCAAACTATCTATGCAAACCAACAACGACGGGGCCATGCATACCAACGACGGGGCCAAGCTGACTACGAAGGAGGAGGTGGTTTCAAAATGAAGATGGATCTTCCCTCTTTCAATGGTAGACTACACATTGAAGACTTTCTTAACTAGCTTACAGAAGTGGAACGCTTCTTCGAGTACATTAACATCCCTAAAGAGAGACAGGTTTACCTCATAGCCTATAGACTCAAGGGAGGCACCTCTGCTTGGTGGGAACAACTCGAGCACATCCGTGCGAGAGTCGACAAAGCTCATGTACGGAGTTGGCCCAAGATGCGACGACTGTACGACAAAGATTTCTACCTTTGGATTATCAGCAGATTCTCTATCGTCGATATCAAAATTGCACACAAGGTGTACGGCCTGTAGATAAATACACAGAAGAATTCTTCAGACTCTGTCCCGTAACGATATACGAAACAGATCTTCAACAGGCAACCCGTTATCTTGGCGGCCTAAGGAAAGACATCCATGGTCAACTATACTTGCAGAATATATATACACTCAGTGAAGCAATCACCTTTGTAGAGAAGGTAGAACAACAGATTGAAAAGTTTAAGAGTCCACAGAACCGTTTCAATGCTAACAACCGTGGACCAATAACAGAGGATGATTGGACGCCAAATCAAGCTGTCAACTATTCCAAAAGGGGCAAAGGACCAGCAGACCCTAATTCTCTCTCCAAACGGCACCTTCAAAAGTACAGGTCCCGCAACAAGTTGCCAAATCTCAGCAAACTGCCAATCCATACAGAAAACCAAGAGGAACACAAGTGTTACCGTTGCAACGAAGTCAGACATCTGTCCAACAGCTGCCCCCTTAGAGCACAAGTTGTCTTTGCTGACTACGAAGACGAAGAGGGCAGAGAAGAACACTCAGGAGAAGAAGAGGTCCTTCCCGAAGATGATGGTGAACAACTAGTGTGTGTCGTTAGGCGTCTGCTACTAGCCCCAAAGATTGAAGAACCACCCCAGTGCCACAATGTCTTCCGAACCCGATGCAAGGTCAAAGACAAGTTATGTGACATCATCATTGACAACAGATGTACAGAGAACATTTTTTCAAGAGCAATGGTAGAGAAGATGAGACTGACCAAAGAAGCACACTCGGCTCCATATAAGATTGGCTGGATTCAACAGGGACACAACATGGTCATCTCTGAAGTTTTGTCGCATACCCTTCTCCATCAGAAAGACCTATAAAGATGAAGTCATGTTCGATATTGTCGACATGGACTCTTGTCACATCATACTCGGTCGGCCATGGCAATTTGACAAAAATGTCACGTATCGGGGAAGAAACAACACATATTCCTTCTTCAAGATGGACGACACCTCACTCTTCATACATTAGCACCGGGTAATATTCCTAAGACCAGTCCAGAACACAAAAGACCATAATGATTGTTGACGGTCAAGAACTTGAAAGCGGTCTTGAGAAACAAGAAGAACTCTATGCATTGGTTGTATCGATTGTATCGGGTAAAGCAGAAGTATCCCATACCAACGTTTCTGAAGCAGTCCAGCCTTTACTACAAGAGTTCTACGAATCATGCCAAATGAACTACCTAGTGAATTGACACCAATGAGAAACATTCAACATGAAATATATCTCATCCCAGGTTCTAGACTTCCAAATATTCCACATTATAGGATGAGCCCCAATGAATGCAAAATCCTCCAAGACCAAGTTAAAGAATTGGTCCAAAAGGGCTTGATCAGAGAGAGTCTCAGTCCTTGCGCAGTTCCTGCCTTGCTAGTGCCAAAGAAAGATGGGATGTGGCGTATGTGCATCGATAGTCGGGCTATTAACCGCATCACCATTAGGTATTACTTTTCCATCCCTCGACTAGAAGACATGTTGGATATGCTTGTAGGGTCTACAATTTTCTCAAAGATCGATTTGAAGAGCGGATACCATCAAATCCGAATTCGACCTAGTAATGAATGAAAAACTGCTTTCAAGACCCGAGAAGGACTCTACGAATGGCTTGTTATGCCTTTCAGACTTTCAAATGCACGAAACACGTTCATGCGCCTCATAAATCAAGTTTTGAAGCCACTGATAGGAAAGTTCGTAGTCGTCTACTTTGACGACATCCTGATCTATAGCCAGAGCCAAACTGACCATCTGAAGTACCTCAGGGAAGTTCTCAAACTTCTCTGAATAAAAACTTTATGTCAATATCAAGAAGTGTAGCTTTCTTACTAACCAACTCATTTTCTTGGGATTTGCTATTAGAGCCAGTGGCCACAGTGTTGATGAAGAGAAGATTCGAGCAATTCGCGACTGGCCCACTCCAAAGACAACGACTGAAATGCGAAGCTTGACTCGCCAATTTTTACCGACGATTCATCCGTAACTTCAGCACTATTGTAGCGCCATTGACATAATGCATGAAGAAAGAAAAATTCGTCTGTACTGCTGAAGATGAAGCTAGTTTCATACTCATCAAGGAGAAGCTATCTACATCACCAGTCCTATCACTGCCCGACTTTGACAAACTGTTTGAAGTCGAATGTGATGCCAGCATAGTGGGCATTGGTGCTGTACTAATACAAGAAGGAAGACCAATTGATGAAGCTCAACAAAAATGGTCAACTTATGAGCAGGAGTTCTACTCGATCGTACAAGCCATCAAAGCATGGGAGCACTACCTCATCCAACGACAATTTATCCTACATACAGACAATAAGCTTTATCTTTCATAGACAATCCCGTAACACAAATCGAATGCATGCTAGATGGATTCAGTTTCTTCAACGCTTCTCCTATAATTATATAGACCAGTAAAATATTGGGATGACTCTTCATCCAAGTTGACGTAAAAACTAAATGTAATATTTTTAAAATAGTTTCAAGAAAGAACATCTTGAAGATCGGAGATATTGAAAATGTTTTTACAAATTATACTCTTTTTTCTTCGATGAAGTTTTTTCCACATGATTTTTTCCTTCAAAATATTTTTACTTTTAAGGAGGCACTGTATGTCATACCCACTTGATATTTCTGAAAAATACATTGTACTCACTTGTTTCAATATTTTTTCCCAACAATGAATTTATTTTTCACTTAATAAATTTTGAATGAGACAATAATTAAAGTTGTCATCCAAGGAGAAGTGTTATAAACCATATATTTGCGGATAACCACAAATAAGTGTCCAAATACACACAAACCTTAATTACTTGCTCTTTTATATATTATATATAATATATATTATATATAATATTATATATATATTATATATATATATATATGGTTCAAATCAACGGTTAAAATTAGATAACTTAAACAAAATCCAACAATTGTTAACATGAGAATACTTAGAAATGCAAAAAATGAGATGCAGATCCCTCCTCATATATATATAATATATATAAATATATATATATATATATAAAATATATATATATATATATATATATGAAAGTAAAGCCCCACACAATTTATTCAGCTACAAAATAGTTTCATACTTTTTTACTTTTTCTAATAGATCAAATAATGTCACACAAAACCAAAATCCAGACTATAAAATGGAAGAAACATGAGGGTCTCATCTTCTGATGAGGCCCACTGCAACATCCCTGGCCTTGGACGTACATGAGAATGGTCATGCCAATCATGATCTCCATCAGACATGCCCATAATTTCTCCTCCTGTCTGGGCCCAGAATGGAAATTGTGATTGCACTGAGTAGATATTGGTACATAAAGTCAATTGCTGCATCATTCAGCTTTGGTGTTCACTGTGATACATACATGGCTACAAATAATGGATTCCCCAGAAAAGAAAAACTTGAATTCCATTTTCTTTCGTGAATATCTTTTGCAGGAAAAAGTTCCTAGCACTGTCAGCCTACATTCTCCATTTGTACTAAAAAGCCGAAGAGATACTCTGAAAAAAGACCAAACCATGATGCACCAAACAGCACAAAGTAATTCTTTTTGTCAAGTTAGAGTAATATTCAAATTACAGTTTCATAAGAATGATTCCGAATCACAGAAGTAGAGAGTTCGATATCCAAATAAAAAAAAAACAAAACAAATCAAACAACAAGCAACAGAAGATTAATGCGAAAATACATTTACTACACAAAAAGTAGTCAATGTTCCGACAGAAACAAGTCTCTTAATGGACTTCCTTTATATTGCCACCAAAAGATGAGCCACAACAAATAGAACTCTTAAACCACATTATATAAATGATGATTCGACGCTACATTACAGAAAATGCACAAGTAAGAATGTTATAAACACCGAAAGTATGAAACTATCGATCAACCTCTAGGTCAGCTTGTACTAACTGGAATTGCAGATTACTTCTCATGCACAAAAAAGTATAGGAAGACTAGTCCCAGAACTTCTGGTTTCGTGGCTTTTTGAAAGGTGCACTGGCTGCACTGCTTGTACCCTCAGATTTTCTAAAGGAAATGGAAAAGCCATTGATCTGAATATCCTGATCATAGAACTATACTAACCTTCTCCGTAGATAGTAAGATAATTGGCAAGAAACCATGCTAATATTTATAAGACTAATATTTTTCTGAAAGTAAACTTGTGCATATTATTGATCAAACAAGAGATTCAATGAAACTGAAATTTGATGACCTGGGCCAATTTCAACATTTGGTTTGCATGAACATAGTTGAACTGAAACTCCATTCTCGATGCCCATTTCCTTGTACAGAAATGAGGATTTTCGATTCGTAAGTTAATTTCATGTCGTTGATCACATAATAGGGCAAGCAAAATGTCATATAAGCATTTCATAGACACTAACCATCCAAGAAAATTGCAAAACCATGGCTAATATGTGCATTGCGGAAACTTGTGCATTTGATATTAGTTTTAGCAACAAAAAAAGGCTCTTAGGGAACCTAGAAACATCTCATCATAATTCAACTCCATATATTTTGATAAAAACTAAAGAAATGACGAGATCCGAGTAATATCACAAATAAGAAATAATTTGAGACTTACTCAAGTTTTATTTCTCAAAGAAAAGAATTGTCTTCTCTATTTGTATTATTTATATCACCTGTACTAACTATCTTTTTTCATGCACTATCATCGGCAGAATTCCAATTTCAGATGTCCTGAACTCCAAGACCAAAATGACCAAGTAAAATTTAAACTGTTGTAACAGGCGCACTCACAAGTGTACATGAGACCTACTTGATATGCATGAACAAAAGGAATTACAAACCGTTTAGGAAAACACCATGTTCTATTGCGCAGTAACAACAGCTATGACCAATGTATATCGGCATTAAACAAAAAGATGATAAAAACCTACATGATTTGTGATTTTTTACCTTCAGTAACTTGTATTTGTATACGAGAATCAGTGAACCAAAACAAGTTCTCCGGGAGCATACAAGTTTAAAATGACAAAACTAATGAATAAAAAACGATTTTCAAGAAAATCTGTCAAGAACTTCACCACCATCATCCAAGCCTTTCCCGTTATCAGTCAATAAAACTATAGATACACAAATTTTCACATAGGTAATTTCCAACTCACGTGGTTAAGTATTGCACTGGAAACGCCTGAGCAAATGTTCAAAGAGTCTAAGAAAATTACATAATAGGCATGTTTGCCAAAATTAAAGCAGGTCTTTTGTTTTCTAGACTTATTCTGAAGACGAGATAATTAAACAAGCAATAATTCATAAACTGACATAGAGGTTGCTCAACTGGTCTGTGAAGCAATATGTAAGAGCATAATTCAAAGAGAGAAAACCTGCAAGTCCCTAACAATCCCAAATATTTTGCTACAGTTATAGACTTATAGTTCAATAACCACGCCAAATGAGTATGAAACTACATTGTTTCATTAAACCAGCAAACTTTTGATTGGACATGAGATGCGTACTAATTATGTATAATAGCTCATCATAAAATCTTAAACTCTGATAAAAGAGCAAGTGCAAGGGGTATTTTCTTTTTGCCAAAACAAATACAAGAACACAATAAATAAATATTGCATACATGTCAATGGAATGGTGCTTCAATATTAAATTATAGCACATATCTACATATTGATATCTAAGGAACGGAGCAGGCCTTAAAGCTATTAAATTTAAGAGGCCACTCACCAAAACAGTAACCATGCCATATAGAAGTAGTATAGTGAAAGGAAAGATAAACAAAACGTTCAGTTCACAAGCAGGGACAAACCCATGGCCTGGGAGGACGCTAGTTGCTTCTCTGGCATCAAATACTCTCCCTACTTAGCCTAAGCCTTTTACTTTGACGTACACAACAAAATAAATCTACGATCTTCCATGATTAAAATCACCATTTTTATAGCATTCTTGGGGACTGATTATAAATGTACCATTAGGTTGCATTTGATTTCAACTTTAAAACAACGTAGCCTTTATCCCAAACATTTAGAGGCAGTAGGTTATATTAAACAGCAAATCCGAAAAGATTCTTGTTTACATGACTACACAATCACCAAGGGCATTTCCTTTATTTTTCAAGTGCAAGGGTATTGTCTTTCCGCCCGAAGGCTTGCAAATGACGTCTAGCCTAGCGGTTAAGACCGATGCATCCCCCCAATGCATCCCCCCCAAGAGGTCTCAGGTTCGAGCCTTGGGGGCACCATTTAATTCCCCTTTGGAGGAATTAAGTGGTGGGGTGGTGGTTGGATGCAGTGCAGGTGCGTGATCGCGATGCGGTGCGACCCTGGAGGTGCGCGGATGCAATGCAAGTGCGGAGATGGTGCGGCGCGGTGCGGCTTCGGCTGCGTGAGGCCTTCGGGCCGGATGTGGCCTTTGGGCTGGGATGTAGCCTTCGGGCTGGGATAAGGCCTTCAGGCTTGGGATTGTATATATTGAATCCCGATTGGAGCGCACATGAACAATTACCTCTTCCTATATATATATATATATATATATTTGAAACGGTAATTGCGCTGAATGCTTTACCGTTTCATATATATATATATATATATATATATATATATATATAGTAACTATTTAATACATTCTGTTCGACTTGAAGCTCAGGCTTACAACTCGGCCCATAGGCCCTCAACTCTCTCAACTCAGCTCCGAAGGGCTTACAAAATACTCTCTCTCTCTCTCTCTCTCTCTATATATATATATATATATATATTTTTTTTTTTTTCTCTCTCTCTATATATATATATATATATATATATATATATATATATATGTAAAAATGGTAAATTTTATTCCAAATGCAACGCAATAATCTTACAACATACAATCATAGTGGTACTCCCCTCTTCAGTTTTCCGTAGCATTTACATCAAATTCAATGTTATGGAGGATGCCTACAGGAGGGGTTACTAGCCCCTCGAAGATGCGACGGTTTCGTTCCCTCCATACATGCCAAACAACGGTAGCCGGTCGAACTTTGGCGGTCCGGAACCAGTCCTGCCCTCTTCCTCTGCTATCTCGGAGCATAGTGATGATGTCCCCAATCCCTTTTTCGGAGTCCCATCCACCCAGCACCCTACTTTGCTCAGACCAGATCTGCCATGACAGGACACTCAAAGAAAATGTGCCCTATAGATTCATTCTCTACACTGCATAGCACACACTTAGGGTCTGGGACCGGAACCCCAAAAGCACTAAGTCGATCCCTCGTCAGTAGACGGCCCAGTAGAAGCCTGTAAACACAAAGTTGCATCTTCCTGGCGAGTCCCTTGCACCATACGAACTCATAGTCAGTACTCTGAGGATAAGTGTGCCGAATGAGATTGTAGCAGCTCCGAAACTGGAACTTTCCAGTCCCCGTAGAATCTCCTGGCGGCTCCCAAATCCACCGATCAGGTGACAATTCGAGATCAATAGCGACAGTACTGATACTCTCACCCAGCTCCTCGGTATAGCGGTAGGACTCAGGCCTCCACTCTCCATCACGGATAATACGTTGGCAAGTCAGCCCCCTACTATCCTCCTGATGCGACGGGACTCCCCTGATCTCTAATAGGGATTTCCGATCTATCCAAGGATCCCGCCAGAGGTCCGTTCCAAACCTATCCTTTATGACCCTCCGGATTGCAGATCGGAGTACCCCCCTGTGCCTCAAGACAATCTTGAAAGTGACTGAATGATTGTTGTCAGTAGCACAGGAGCAGAAGTTGCCATGTTTCACATATCTGCTATGCATCTAGTCAGCCCAGAGGGACCCCCTATTGATAAATCTTCATGCCAGCTTCAGCGCAGAGGCCTCCCTGATCTCCAACAACGGGAAAAGCCCCACTCCTCCCTCCTTCCTGGGCCGACAAAGTTGAAAGTGACTGAATGATTGTTGTCAGTAGCACAGGACCAGAAGTTGCCCTGTTTCACATATCTGATATGCATCTAGTCAGCCCAGAGGGACCCCCTATTGATGAATCTCCATGCCAGCTTCAGCGCAGAGGCATCCCTTATCTCCAACAACGGGAAAAGCCCCACTCCTCCCTCCTTCCTGGCCGACAAAGTTGCTCCCAGGAGATCGCCTGCATAGCTCCCCTCCATATGAAGTCTGCACAAATCCGCTCAACTTTCTTGATAGTGGCAATAGGAAGCAGGATGGATTGCAGCCAGAAATGAGCCACAGCCGATATTACCGATCTGACCAACTCTATGCGATCCCCAAAGGATAGACCAGCGGCTTGCCATCCTTCGACCCTCCTCTGGACGTACTCCACCAGACTATGGCAGTCCTGGTCCCGAGCATAGTTGACAGTGAGAGAAACCCCTAGATATTTCACTGGGAGATCACTCCCTCTACTCCCAAGGCTTCAACTCGCTCCTCCTTCTGGGGGCAAAGGGTTGAAATACACCCTGCTCTTCTCTCTGTTCATTTGGAGGCCTGAGAGAAATTCCAGCTCCCCCATAATCTCCGCAATCGTGTGCATACCCTCCGTAGATGGCTGGATGAACACCAAGAGGTCGTCTGCATGAATAAGGTGGGTGACCGGGGGGTCGACTCTCCTGAACAGTGTAACCAGCCTCCCACGATGTACTGCCATGTCTATCAAGTGAAGTATTCCATGACAAACGTGAATAGGTAAGGGGACAGAGGATCGCCTTGCCTAAGTCCACGGTTGCTATGGAAGTACCCATATGGGGTGCCCTGGATGAGGACAAAGAAAGTGGGAGTCGTGATGCATTCTCGAAATCCTTGCTACCCAGCGGACATCGAACCCCATGGCAGACATCAGATGACAAAGAAAATTCCTATTGACCATGTCATAGACCTTCCTCAGATCCAACTTCACGCATGCCTTTTCCCTGCCAGATTTACTGAAACCCCTCACCATCTCATGAGCCAGTAGGCTATGCTCCGCGATCGACCTCCCCTTAATGAAAGCCGCCTGGTTCGGAAAGACTAAGTCCTACATGATCCCCACCATCCGTCGGCACATAAGGTGCATAATTATCTTGTAGAGATAATTACAACACGCAATAGACCTGAAATCTGCCAGCGATGTCGCACCCTCCTTCTTAGGCACTAGAGTCAAGAAGGTGTGATTCAGCTCCTTCAGTAGCTTCCCTGTAGTAAAGAACTCCTACATCGCCTCGAGTATCGAGAATTTCATGGAATTCCAGTGCCGTTTATAGAACCCACTGCTAAAACCATCAGGTCCTGGAGCTTTGTTGGGATCCGCTATCTTGATAATGGACTCTACCTCCTCTATAGTAACGGGGGCAAGCAGTAGCTATTCCCATAGGGTGTCACCAGTCTCTTCGTAACTACATCCGAAAACGTAGACAGATAGTCGGACTGAAAATATAACTCAGAGTAGTACCTGACAGCCTCCCCTTGGATCTTAGCCGGCTCCCCCACCAGGACACCCTCTGCATTAGTTAGTTGGGAGATGTTTCGATGCTGCCTGGTCCGAATGACATCATAGAAGAATTTGAAACATCGGTCTCCATCCTTAAGCCTAGAATATTTAGCACGCTGGGCCGCACTAATCTCCTTTTGTAGGCGCATGATGTTGACCTCCCCGATCAGCTCCTTCTCCCTCGTCGCTAAGTCTCCGTTCATCATGTCAGATTGCATGTCCTGCTGGATGGTCCGCAGCTAAGCCTCCTTATCCTCCAGAGTGGTCTTGGGCAAGCCCCTAACCCAGCTCCGAAAGGCCTTCTTCGTGGATTTGAGCATATGCACCATACGAAACTGCACCGTACCCTCACTCCGGCTAGCGAGACCCTCCGAAACAGCGTCCAGGTAACCCTCTGAAAGTTACCAGCTATTGTTGTACCTGAATGGACGCGACCGCGCAGTAGGTAGGATGAAAGCCAACCCTGATGGGAGAGTGGTCGCTCGTCCCAGCGGTCAGGCCCTCAGCCACGAATTGGGGAATAGACGAAACCACTCCCCGTTGCCCAGGGCTCCGTCCAACTGGCAAGCCACTCTGTTACGGACCACTTTGTTATGCCAAGTCCAGATGAATCCGAGCGTGACAAACCATGAAGCCCCACCTGGAGAAGGCATCTCTGGAAGTCATACAGAACCGGTCAGGCACCGGTCGGCCCCCCACCTTCTCTCCCCTGTGAAGGAGAGCATTGAAGTCCCCTATTAGAAGCGGCGGGTGGGAGGAATCAGCCGCGGAGGCTACCCTGGAAATGTCGCTCCACAGGATCTCTTGCCGCCGCCTGTCATTGTGGCCGTCATCAAGATCAGGTCCCCATCCCAACACTTAGAGTTCCATCTGACCCAGATCCTCGCCATATCACAAAGAACCAAGTTGTGGAGTTGATCCCAGTGGGATGGAGTCCGCCTGACAAGAGTCTTCTCCCCTTTAATCTTAGTCTCCAGCAGGATAGAGATTTCACACTTCTCTCTGTGTAAGACCCCACAAATCTCCCTCCATCTTCCTAACGAACACGCACCCCTCACGTTCCAGGCGATTACCGCCATTAATTATTGGACGGTAAGGTCCCCTGAACGTCACCTGGATTGGCACCTGGGAAGGTACCACATCCGTCGCTACCATATCCTCCTCCATCCCAGCGTAGGGGCCTGCTGGGTCGCTGGCTGGGAGAGCATCAGCGCCCAGGCCGGTTTGTCTACACAGAGCGCCTCATCCCCAGTAGGGGAATGTCTTCCCACACTTGAGGGGCCATCCCGGAGTGATCCAGCCCGTCTCTTCCTGCTATAGAACCTCTCCTCCGAAGATCCGCCCGCACCCCGCTCCTCTCCCCCAAGGCCACCATGCCTCTGGTGACCATTCTCCTCTGTGCCAAAAGGTGATCATCGTCCCACTCGGGGGACCGGCTGCGGAGAGATAGTAAGACTCATTTTCCCAACCTCCTCCATCGGTCGATCCCCCTCCTGCATGTTATCCTCCACTACGTCGTCCCCGGATAGGGCTTCCATCTCTCGTGAGGGGCCAGACCTTCTCACAACGCAGGTCGGGAGTCCACTCTTTCAGGATGATCAACCTGCCATCGAACGTCCATAGACCTCCTTGCAGGATTCTGGTGGCATCTTCTGCGAGCCCGAACTTTACGTAGAAGCCATTCTCCCTAGCAAATATCTCCATACTGCCTTTTGGCTGCCAGACACGTACCGCGTACCCCCGGATCTGACCGTATAATGGCTTGTCCCCCAGGACGTACAGGACAAGCGTGTTTTCCCAGAAGGCAGTCACCTTCTCAATCTCCTTAGCTGGAAAGGATTCCCGAAATCCATTCCCAAACTTCTTCGGCGGTACGAACTCCATAGAGGTGTGACTCTTTGGACCCAACGGTTTGCATATATCTGTCCAGGACCTTCTGACAGGACGGGGGGAAGGGAGGGCGCCCCCGGGGACGAGGGATGCCCCCAGGAGTGACTCCAGGCGGGGATGGCCCCGGCCCCGGGCATCCCAGGTCCACAACTTTGCCCTTCCCTTTTTCCACCGTTGTCGCCTTGGGACACCAGTCCATCGATCTCCCCGCAGACACCACAGGGCCACGGACTGTCGTCCGCAATCCCGTACCCTCTCCCGGTCGCCTCGCAGTAGGGTAGCGAGCTTTATGGTGGTTCGACACGCCGCCCGCTTTAACCCCCGTCTTTGCTCCCCGTCGTCTCGTGACCGTCGTCCATCCACCTCCCTCTGCCTGGTCCCCTTTAGATCCAGATCCTAGATGGAAATCTGGATTCTTCATCAGATCTGGAACCCACCGATCCGCCTGTCCCGACAGTCCTTCCCCGACACCCCCCATCTGGGTTCGCCGGCCATCAATCCCACCCGGTCTCCTCTCGGCCTCCACCACTTGACCCCTCGCCTGGGGGCCCAAGCTCGCACCCGCGACCGCCAAGGAGGCGTCGACCAACCCCGTCGGATTTAGCCCCGCAGCCCCGCCTGATTCAGCCCCGCAGTCGTCGCCCGCGGACTCGTCGACCACCCCCGTCGGCCCTCCGCCTGGCGCACGGGGGGCGCGCCGGGGTCCCAGGTTGGGACCCCCTCCCGATCTCCTTCGTAGACGAAACCCTAGGGTTTCCCCCCAGTCGCCTGGGTTGCCCGCTCCCTTAGCCATCTTTATATATATATATATATATATATATATATATATATATATATATATATGCAAACAAGTATCACCGAAAGCACAAGTGTAAGCACAATTCTTTCAAGCTGCAACTCCTCAGAAATGCTAAACCAAATCATGAACATCATCAAAACAAGCAACTATATATATATATATATATATATATATTAATATATATATATATATATCGCCAAAGAGACCTGACCCAAGTGGCCAAGACTTGGAGGCATAAGCACCCAGGTGGGCTGGATGGAGGTTCGAATGTCTCGAATCGTTATTCGGGGAGGGATTATTGTGCAATATGTGGTTGCAGGGGATCCGGTCATGTATGGAGGTGGTCACTAGGCCTAGCAGGACGAGGAGTGATGGGATGGTACACTATCGAGTTGATGGACCGGACGTTGTCGAGTTGATATTGAGAAAGGGCAATGTAGACGTCAAGATAGACGCCAAGTGTGGTAGTGAGTGAAGTTGTATGAATTGCGTAAATGGTCCCGAGCATATACTCGGCATTTGAAATTACCAATTTACAAAAAAACAATATATACATATGTGTATGTGTGTGCACGTGCAAAGAATAAACTCCCTTCATATGTCAATCAATATTTATGATAACATGAGAACTTTCCCAAACTAGTATCATGAGCGAGAAATCTCTTCCCCAACCAATACTTCCCCCAGCCTACACATACCACATAATACACAACCCTAAGTACCTACTCCCAAAAGCTAAGCAACAGTAATACTTGCACTGTTGCTACTATCATCACTATTTTGGATAGAAAGTTTGCTCTATTACTTTGATTTGATGAGAGAAACAAATTGGAAACAACCATATATCTTGAGGTCGCTATTGATAAATCCACCAATTAATTGCCTTGCAGTGTGCATAATTTATCTACTGACACACATGGACCTTGAAAATTAGCATATTTCAGCAAAACAATCATAAAATGTTACGTAATCATATCACTTGGTCATCTTATTTTCTTGCTCAAAACGTTTTCTTACTATAAATAACTTCAATCATGTCAAACCACAAGTAGGCCCCAACTAAATCTGTTTCCGTCTTCAAGTTGTAAATGCCATATGGCAGAAGATAGCCATACTTAATCTGCAACACTTATTTCCAGTAAAGGTTTGCTGGTTTTTGCAAAATACTTTTTCAGCAACCTAATAAAAGTTATAATCCAGAATATAATATATAAACCTCCAATATAACAACAGTAACTTATGTTTCTTGTGATCAAGGGCGGAGGCAGGAAAAAAATTTAGGGGGGCTGAAAGTAGAGAGGAAAAAAATTCAAAGAGTGAAAATGCCCATATCCACAAACAGGATTCGAACATTGGATCTAACGTACTAAAGTCAACCACTTTACCACTTGAGCTAACTCCATTATTTGTTATTACATGTGATATTTTATGCTAAACTCCTTAGTAAGCCCGGGACAGCCCAGCTTATCCTCTGCCACTGCTTGTGATAGTACATAATAATACTACAATAACTAGTCTAACTACTAGCTATTGCAGATAAAGCAACTAGCATCCCTGTCCTCCTACGCTGTAACAACAATGTGGTTCTGACCAATTTGTTAACTGCACATAACATGATTTTTTCCCACCTATTAAAGTACGTGGTAGACAATCTATCAATGGATGCATAATCTTAAAACATATCAAATAAAAAAGTTTTACCAATTTTCACCAAGTGGCCTCTCTAGTTCGATTTTCTTTATATCGATAAGGCAATAGGCATGCAATATTCTTCTACATATTTAAAGTAGTTCAGTTTGCGATTAATAGAGGCATCTAGTAATTACAATATACATATAGAAGGGATCTACTTTTGATTCTCACAACATGGTGAATACTTTAAGACGAGACCAGATTGCACTTACAGATTTGGTGGCAACCCTTGAGACATCATGAGTATAAGTTGCTAAACACTAGAGACTTTTAGACGGATAATTGAAGCAAAACATGAAAAGCATATAATAAATAAGCAGATTAAATGATAATGGTCATTGGTTTGTAGCAAGTAGATGCTCTAGTAGTTGGTAACGAGGCTGGAGAAGTGAAAGCCAACATGATCATAAAAGCAAGAAAACTGGAAAAGAAAAAAAAAAGAGGGGGGGGGGGGGGGGGGGGGGGGGGGGGGGGGGGGGGGGGGGGGGGGGGGGGGGGGGGGGGGTGGGGGGGGGGGTTGGAATTCTCACCATCAATTTTTTGGACAAAAATTCAGAGGGAGAGAGGGCTCAGGAGTGGCAGGCAAGATAAATGAAACGGATTGATCATACTTGATACAGAAGCATACTACACACACTTACATGCCTCAGTCTATACATTTCCTGTCTCCTTCTATGGATGATAATTGTAACAAATGCAATTACATTTTTTTGTATCACAATCAATAAGACAGTTTTTGCAATATAAAAATGGGTTAATGTACCACAGCTATACATTATCTTGCCATGTTCTTAGGAAATAGGGATTAAAACTTAGATCTACATGATCAATAATTGCTCACTTTTATATTCACTAGAATGAAATGTAGAGTATAGAATGAGTTTTGAAGACAGGAGAAAAATGAAACCAACTACTAAAACTTAGGTGCTACATGGTCGGTGTTTATATTCTCACTATAAGACATACAGCGATGGTACAGATTGATGGGGCAGTTTATTTGTCAATAAAGTTTATAAATTTCTTTGAGTTGTTGAACATGTTGAGAACTTGAGTACACTAACTACACATGATGTCATTATTTTCAGTTAAATTAATGTCAAAAATTGTCTCGTGATAACCTAATGTTGATTCTGACATTGTATTGTAAATTCCAGTTCTTAACACTATTCTCCTACTCTAGTTTGATGCTATAAATGTATAGCCCTCTCTGGACTATAATGTTTATTTTGATTGTACAGGCTTGAACTATAGACTATGTAGATAATAGTACTTGAAATATGGCTTATAACAACAGCCATGAAATAATGTTAAAATATTGCTAATCAGAATCATCGACAAGACTACAAATAAATACTCTAGAGTGAAATATGAGTATAGAAAAGTTTTGAAGACAGGAGAGAAAATTGAAACCACTACAATCTGGGAAAATAGACCTAGTGATTAGGATGCTTAACCATTAGTTGAATGTCCACATAAGAGCACATATTTAACTAGGTTAACAAACTTAATTATTTGTATAAGTTTCTGCAAATAAGCTTCTATTAAATTAATTCTCTGAAGAAGTAAAGAACAAGACTGAACAAGTTTAACTGACAATAACGATTAGATGATCTTAGCTAATCATGCTACTTGCAGAAAGAATTTGGGCACTACTGACTAAATGGTCAGAATATTATGCTAAAAATGTGAACCCCCCACACTCCCCCCCCCCCCCCCCCCCCCCCCCCCCCCCCAAAACAACAAAAAAGAAGAAAACAACTTCCAGAAGTATATGAAAATATATTTCACCTATGTGTGTAACTATCATGTTCTGGAAAGACAAGATGAACCATAAAATGCATTCAACATGCAACAATACTAGCGTTCATGACACATAAAAAACACAATACTAAAAAGAAGATATGGAATATAGACATCATGGTGTTATGAATGGAAAGAGGTGCATCTAGCATTCCATGCACGATCGTCTTACTTTATAGGAGCCGAATTACCCGCACAAGTAATGAATGATCAAGAGAATGTGAGCCACTTCTTTCAACAAAAAATAGTAATTAAACTTGAACTCTCAGGTAGGAGGACATCCATAATCTCTAGTAGTTCACATGCAAGTGAGAACCAAAAAAGAACTTTTGGAGTTGAGACTTCCAAAAAAAGTTCCTGATATATGCAAGTAAAATTTTATCTAACTCCAGAAAATAGAATTTAAAGCGGCAAACTCCATGTTTCCATCTAACAACAAACAGAAACACATCTAAATCAGGTTCACAGTATCGGTATCGGAATCGGTATCGGACTATTCCTATGAGTATTGGTATCGGCGATATCGGTAGTATCGGCGGTTTCGGATCGGAGTATCAGATTTTTTGGTATCGGAAAACAAATAATCATTAATAAATTATTTACATTTAAAAACATATGTTTTATACATTTAGCATAATTTTAAGTATTTTCAGTGTTATTTCTTAGTAGTTTTGAAATTAAATGAAATAGTACTCACCCTTGACCCTTAGCAATTGGTTTACATACAAATAGATTGATTTGCTTCTTTTACATGCTTTTACAACCTTATTATGCTTTAAACCCTTGTTGATTTGTCTTTTTCGTTTAATTTTTTTTGCCGAATTGACCGGAAAAGAGACCCCCAATGTCGGTATAGGTCAGTACCGGGTATCGGTCGGTATTGGATCGGGACATGCCAAACCGTATCGGTATCGGCCGATACTTTAAACCATGATCTAAATACCACTAAGGCAGCCATTTTTATTTTGCGATACGTATCGCAATTCAAACTTATATCAAATTGCAGACCTCAAATTGCAAAATCTATTTCAACTATAATGATTTGGCTACAACTAACACAATATTCCCTCTACTAGCTGTTATTAATCGACATACTCCGTGGAGCTTTTAAGAGAATGCACCAGGATCACCTCAAATTTGCAAATATCAAATTCTTTCGGCAGCAATCTGATAAATCATAATGCCACTGAAATGCATGTCATTTCATCAATGCTTACTTCTACACAAAAAAAAGAACTAGCTAGCTAAATCTATGCATAAAGGTGCTCTTCTCTCTCTGTCAATTTTTATGCTAATAACTTGGACAAGAGCAAACCATACATATTACAAAGGCATGGCATTAAATTAACAAGAGTAAATATACTTACTATTTATGGGAAATTCAATATGTGAAAAAATCACTACTTTGACAAGTCATGTGTCTGTTATGGTTGGAGAATGTCCAGGCGAACATATAATATAACATGGGTAAAAAAAAAGATGCATTTCAAATATATGTTAGAAGTATAATGTCAAAACATACAATTTCAAACATAACACATCATCAACAGTAGTCACCCATAAACTTGCCTAAAGAACACACTCTTCAATTGAAGTGATCATTTCATCTAGCACTAGAAACAAAAAACTTCCAAACAAGGAAAAGCTAGGCCCAAATAAAAGGTTTGCATGGAAGAAAGCACCAATTAATATAGACAGAGAGACAAGAACAAAGTTTTTTCCGGCAAACATCCATCCTTTCAAGCATGGGTCATTTTGATAAGACTAGAACGTCCTCAGCACAGAAAATCAGGAGAAGAGAGACAGCAAATATGTTACTGCTTCCTTGACTCAAGTTTTTTTTTTGGCAGCCATTGCCATGAGACTTGACTGCACTAGAGTTTGCAAAGAAGGAAAGAAAAAGAAAAGAAAATTATATACCACATGCAATGAGAGGTCTTGTAATACCTTTGCTGGGGAAAGCTATTTTGTGCCAATGGGATGCAAGTTCCAATGCAATTGTTGATCTACATTACAGCACACAAACTACTCATATAAAAACAGTAAGAGTACATATAAATGAGGAGAAGAAAAGAAAGAATATTAAGTAGAGGAAAAAGAAGAGAAGAGAAGAAGAAAAATAAAAGGCATAACAACAGTCAAACAAACAACACAACTGCATCACATGAAGCTACATATGCCTACCTACACAAGTAGAGTTCTGTTGCACTCTTCTTCGCTTCCAAGCTAGTTAGAGAGGGTGCTCAGTATGGTCAGTAAGTATAGACTTTAGCTAGCTCTCAGTAGTGTAGTGGTACTTGTCTACAAACAATAACTATAAAAAGGAAAGGGACTAGAGCTAAGTTGCATTATTAATAAAGCAGCAATCACTTCACACACAGTGTACTCTTGTCCGTGACTCTCTCTCCTCCTCCTCTTCCTCTGTGAATGTGATCATAGAATCCAAACAAATAATAAGAGAAGAGGAAGAAGAAGAAGATTATTATTATTATTATTATTATTATTATTATTATTATTATTATTTTGTGATGATAAAGAAACTTTAACAAGAGTTTTGCATAAAGAAGTGTTTGCTAATTTGCTTGCTTATACAAAGTTACAACTACAACAACAACTCTAGCCAGAGTGCAGTAGTGCAAGTGCATGCCTCTCATATTTTTTTTCCATGCAATGATACAAATCTCATAGATAGAGGAGAGAGAGAGAGTATATAGAGACAAAGGAGGAGGAGCTGAATAAAAATGAATATAGAACTGATCATCCAATCACCATGGAGGAAGTGGCAACGTGTTTTTCGTGTACCAGTACTAGTGGTGGGGAAAGGAGGGGGAAAGAAATTAAACTTAGTTTATTGGGTTACCATAAGCTGTAGCTCCTCCCAGCAGTCCGCCGCCGCCGTAGATGACGGAGGCGAGCATCGGTCCGCTTCTTCCCCCTCCTCCGCTGGTAGAAGCTCCCAAGTGCAGTTCCGATAGGTTGGGAATGGAACTAGTAGTGGTGGTGGTGTGTGTTGTTTTGTTGTTGTTGGATCTGGTGTCTGCTGCTGCAGCTATGGCGGAATGGTCCTCTTCGCGCCCGTCGTCCGCGCCTTGGTCGTAAAGGAATCCCTTGAAGACGTGCCCTCCTATCTTCACCATCGCCTGGTACGCGTACTCGTCCTCGCCGTCGTCGTCCATGGACGACACCCGCACGCACTTGAACACCGCCGGGGCGCGCACCTGCCCCGGCAAGCTCTCGCGGTTGTTAGCATCTGCAAGAATATGAATAATTAATATAGATACAGAGAGAATTAGTGTCTAGTTTTAGTAATTGACATTTCACCTCGATGGCTAGAGCTGGTATCGTAGCTGCGAGTAGTGTTGTTGGAAGTGGAAGTGTGGGAGGTGGTGGCTTGGGAGGAGAGGAGCCGCGGCTTCTTCGGAGCCGAGGTCGAGACGGAGGAATTGGCGGCCGGGACGCCCCGGAGACCTGCCGCTCGCGGCGGCGCGCGGCGGGTACCCAGGTGCTCTTGACGTGGGTTGTGCAGTCGTAGCCGCGGCTCTTGCAGCAGGTCCTGCAGCGGCGGTGGCTGCAGTCCTTCTTGGCCTGGTTGCCACAGTCCTGGCAGGTCGCCGTCCCGCTCCCGTAGGAGAGGATGCCGGATGGATCCAGCATCGGCATCGGCTTCTTGAGGTGGTAGGGATTAGGGTTAGGGTTTTGGGGTAGAGGGTGGTGCTGCTGCTGATGCCAGAGGTGGATTCCCGACGATTTTCCGCGGGGGTCGTGGGAGTCATCGCCCATTAGGCAAGGGGCTGCCGTCAGTATCGGATGCTCCGTCCCGGCCGCTGAATAATAGGACTCTTGGTGGTGCGGATGCTGGTGGTGGAAAGATGCGGCGGGGGCAACCACCAGCACGTCGCGCAGGCCGACAATCCCTCCCATGTCGTAATTGAGAGATTGTCTGACGGCCGGGCCGGAAGAAGGGACGGCAGCGGAGCCCCATATTCCGGCCCCAGCGGAGGCGGAGGCAGACGCGGCGTTCCCGCCGGAATTGCCGCCGCTGCCTCCGCCTCCATTGAAGCCGAGGCACAGGTCGTCGCCTCGGCTTCCTCCAGAGGAGGCTACCCAGTCCGCGAACGCCCCGGTGTCGGATGGGAACCTCCTTCCGGAAGCCACTGTTGAATTTATACCTCCTCTTTTATTCTTGATTAATTCACTCCCCTTCTTCTAAATAATAATCAACCACCTCTTCTCCTCTTCCTCTATAAGCTGCTGCTGCTGCTGCCAATTATAGAAGCATGTCTGGAAGTGATGAATGGGGCTATTGTATTTTCATAACACCACACAACATTCAAAACCAACCACCAAGTGAAGGGAAGGGGAGGAAGGTGGGGACTCTGAAATTCCTTCTGACGGCAGATCTTCTCGAGCACTCTTCCTTCTCTCTTCTTTTGTTTCTTTCTTGTTGCTGTGTTTCTTTCTGTTGCTGCTGCTGCTGCTGCTGCTCTTTCCTCCCTCTGAGCTTCTGCTGCTGCTGTTAAAAGCTACCCCTCTCTTTCTCTATCAACTAAAGAAACGCATACAACCAACATCCTCTTCACTCTTCCTCTGCTTCCAATCTTTACTTCTATTGGGCCTGTTTGGTTCGTTGAAAGTGGGGTGAAAGTTGAAAAAAATTGAAAGTCGGGTGAACTGGCTTCAGTTCAGGTGTTTGGTTAAAAAGTTGAAAGTGGTGTGAAAGTGGTTGATGGGACGCGGACGAGTTCCTATCTCCGTCCTTTTGTTGCCACTTTCACCACACCATTTTTTTGGTGAAAGTGGTGGAAAGAGAAGGAAAAGTGTGGAAAGAGAAAGTGGATTTCGTTTAATATATCTCCAACCAACATCCACTTTCAACAACCATCCAAACAACGGAACTCTTTTTTTCCCACTTTCAACAAAACCATCCAAACAATGAAACTCCTTATTCCTCCACTTTCATATTTTTCAACCATCAACCAAACAACTTTTGGAAACTCAAAATTTATGCGTACGCATCGCGTGCGCAAGTTTCGTTTTTCCACTTTCGCACTTTCATACACTTTCGTGCAACCAAACAGGATGGAAGACATGGCTGCCCCCCTCATCGAGAGCCACTTTCATACAACTTTTGGAAACTCTCCTCCCTAGCATCCATCGCTCACGTGATGCTACTACATAAAAGAGACATGGCTGCCCCCCTCATCGAGAGCCTCTGGATGTTGACACGTGTCTAGATCCGGCCTGGACCCTTTTATTCATCAATCATCATCTCCTCTCCACTCCACTCCCCCATCTGGGCCCCCCCAATTGTCACATTCATTCATTGCGCGCGCTCCCCTCCCCCCCCCCCCCCCCCCCTTCCCCCTTTCCCCCTCTTTCTTCTCTCTCTCTCTCTCTCTCTCTCTCTCTCGAAACTTATTTTAGTCTTTTTGGTTCCTGCTGTCCCTTTTCCTCTGCTTTGCTCTAATCTAGACCTAACCCTAGACTTAGACCTCCTTTCTTCTCAAATACCTTATTATTATTATTATCTAGCAGAATTATGCCATAACTTTGTTAAGGCTAAGTAACATGCTCTCACTAACTAACTAATTAATGACTAATCTTCCATCTTCCATGCTCTCTTAAACCCAAACATGTCCTTATCGAGACTTGGATTCTAAATATCTATGTATTCTATTGTATTATTATTATTTATTTATGTGGGAGAAAGAAATATTGGTGGTGGGGTTGTGGAGGCCACAGGATAGAAGGGACGCAAGTAGAGTAGAAGTGAGTAATGGTTTAGGTTCGTTCAAACTCAACCGAATATATAAAATCGAAGTAATGGTAAATTATACTTTTTTAAACCGAAAATTAAATCATTTTTATAAAAATTGAATAAAATCAAATCGAATTAATTTGATCCAATTTCGATCGGTTCGATTTCATCGATCAATTGGTCGGACCTTCACATTTTAGCAAATGAGCCAATTTAAATAACAAATTTTGGACGATGATGAGAAGGCTTGTGCGGAGCGTGCGGCCCAGGACACCCACGCTCCCACGCATCAGAGATCTGATGAACGCTGCAATACTCTGAGGCACAGGAATAATTTCACTGGACTCGTGCACGTTAACTCGCCTCGAGCGAGCGTTCGTACGGACGCAACCGGCCGGCCCGTGGATGTGCCTCCACTTGAGCACGGGATCAGAGAAGTTATCTCGCTTCGTGCTTGCGGTCGAGCAGGTGCGAACGGTCCGTGGACGTCCCTTATCTCGTGCACGATCGAGAGGGTGCCAGTGTTGACAGAGGTGCAATGACAATGATGAAATGTCGTGATGACGTGCGGCCGCCCCCCTACCATCCCATAATATCATAGGCATGATGAACGTAGCATATTATGAGGCTGGACAGGGAAAAGGAAAAGGAAAAGACAAATTTCAACAACAAAAAATGATATTATTGTATTTATGAATTATTACAATTACATATAGTGAAAAATATATTAGTATATATAAATTAAGGATAGAGAGAGCGCTCTGCGACGACAAGTGCCAACAGAGAACGGAAGGAGAGAGTGCGCTTATATAGGGTTAGCCAAATATTGGTGTATACAAATTGATAGTAGTTTGGTAATTATTGGATCTAAATTGGTTTTAGGTTCGGTTTGGTTACTCGAACCAGAGTCGAAAATCGAATCGATATTTAAAAATTTAAATCTCCAAACCGAAAATCGAACATATAACCAAAAATCAAACCGATTGTCATATTTCGGTTTGGTTCAGTTTTCAGTTTCCAACTGTTATATGCTCAACCCTAAGTAGGAGTGTGCTAGAAAAAAAGTAATCAAATCAAAAATTTATGAAATAGTATACTTGAATTTTTAATATGACATTTTTTACGTTAATTATTCCTATATTTTATATCTAATGTACTAACTATTTCTACTTTGAAACTAATTGTACAGACTACTTATATGTTTTATATTTTCTATAAAAAGTTGTAACACTAACTGTCCCTATGTTTAATTTTTCTATAAAGGAGATGGGTAGTCAGTGTAATTAGTTTAAAATATGGGTAGTCCTTGTAATACCGATAAAACATGAGGGGTTAATGTATTTATTTCTCATTAATATTTATAGTTTGATTCAGATTTTTTTTTTGATTTAATTTATAATTTTATTTGAGAAACTAGAAAACTTGGTTTGAAATCAACCTATGTAGTATACTGAAATAATTTTGTGAATTAAAAATTACGATTGTTTATCGAATATTAAATTAATTGACATTGATTAGAATATGTCTATTAAAAATTTAGGATATATTTGTTATTGGAGTGTTATCAACATGTGTTCTAAGGACACATGTTAATACTTTGATAAATATAAAATTTACATAAGTACTTCCATCTACACATTTATCAATGCACCTTTCACTTGTATATGTATTGATAAATATAAAATATGCATTGACAAATGTGAGAAAATATTCATATAAAATATATTTATCATATATTAATATGCAAAAAGAAAAATCAGCCATTGTCACGCCCCAGAACCAGAATACTGGAGAGCGGGGGCGTACATAGCCAGCTACGTATATTGAAATGGAATCCACCTCGCTATACGGTCACGGCTGTCTAGATATGAGGGTTTACTACAAGCCAACGGTCTCTTAAGGTCAAGCCTATTGTCTCAATCTCCAGCAAGTAATATAGTTACAAGATGTTAGACCACCAAATATACAATAAAAGGTGTCCCAAATATTACATATTCAGCTGATCATGAAGCTAGTCATACAAAATGCGAGGACTAGCAAGAGTTAAGTC
Source organism: Iris pallida (assembly GCA_029216955.1). Lineage (NCBI taxonomy): Eukaryota > Viridiplantae > Streptophyta > Magnoliopsida > Asparagales > Iridaceae > Iris > Iris pallida. Next base: position 32,515 of record JANAVB010020770.1, read on the forward strand.
ATACATGATCAACCCTAGGATTTGTTAATCATGTTACAGCCCGTAGGCAGACAGTAAGTAAAGATGCATCGAACTAACAGGTGCTCGTCGGCTAAACGCCTCAAAAGAATAATTTTACAATGTAGTGAGCGAATCAAAATGGAAAACCCACTCGTAGCCCGGGTTCCTTCTAGTCGCCACCATTGGGCTGGAAGTTCGGTAGATCCTCGGGTGCTGCTCCGAAATCTGGCCACACAAAACCAGCTGGGTCAAACCCCAGAAAGAGCAAGTGCCACAAAGGAGGCCACGAAATAAGAACAAAAGTCAGCATATCAGAACATAAGAAAATGGAAGAAAAACACAAGTAATAAAGAGTACAACAGAACAATAAACGACTAGGGACGTGGAACCATTCCGGGAGCCAGGTTACAACCCGTAAACCAAACAAGGACCGGGGTTGTAACCCTTCGCCTGAATAGCGCCTTGTCTCTACCCATTTATTGTTAAAGATAAGTAAAACAATCATGTTCGGGAGTACCAGGTACAGGGACTAGACGAGACTTAGACAAGACTGGACACCATCCATTCACAAGCGGCCAAGCAATACTATGGCTTACTACTTAACTAACTAGGGTTCACAAGCCTAATTACTAACAAGATGCAAATGAGAAATTCCCAGTCCCAAGCCCTGCAGACTATCCAGTTATCCTTTCGCGGGTTGAGAGTATGGTTGGGTACATCGCCCAGGTGACGATATACCCTTAGGTGACTTAGAGGGTGCAACACATGACAGTGTGCTGGAAATGTGCCCTACTCGTCGGTAGGCTACAAGTCCATTAAAGCGCCCAGATAACGAGATCGTCTGTGACTGAAATTCTCCATGAACTATAGTTTGATCTGATCATTAGCCTAATTCATATTCAGTGTGAATCCCTGACTGTGGTAACCAGGGAGTCACGTCCTAGACATGATGCAAAACAAGACAAGACAAGTGGATTGCACAAAGCAGCAAGAATGAACAACCACGGAGTCAGAGCTGATTATACGAGTCGAGCTAGCCATCGCAACAGCATCAAGTCAAGTTACAAGTTACAAGTTACAGGTTACAAGTCAGGAGTGCGCCACCACGGGCCACTATCAAGTTATCCAGTTGCAAAGATTAATCATGGATCACAGGTCACAAGTTAAGAGCGCACCCCATCGGGTCACTATCAAGAAGATCAGAAAGCACTAAGATCATAAATCACAAAATTCACGAAAATCGTACTAGTCTTAAACAAAACATCGAAAACCGTGCCAGATCGTATTGGGTCAAGACAGTCATGTTGTGTGGAACAAGATCTCAAAACTCCAATCCACAAAAGAGAAGCCAAGCCTAAGAAAATAAAACCAAATCACCATGGGCAAATAGGTTGCGCAGGGGATCAGATTGCGCTAGGGGAATGGACTGCGCAGGAGAATGAACTGCGCTGAGGTTGGGTTGCACTAGAGTCGGCTTGCGCTGGGTCGGGTTGCGCTGGGAGCGAGCTGCGCAGGGTTGAGCCGCGCTAGAACTGGGTTGCGCTGGAGCGAAGCCGCGCAAGGAGTGAGCTGCACTGGATGTGAGCTGCGCAGGAATTGGGTTGCGCTGAGGAGCGGACTGCGCTATGGTCAAGCTCGCTGGGTCGGGTTGCGTTGAGGAGCGAACTGCGCTGGGGAACGAACTGCGCAGCGGTCAAGTGCGCCAATGGAAGGAAGGCACTGGAGCTAAAGAGCGCCAGCGCAAGTCAGCCCAGCGCATAGCGTTGGCCGAGGAGGTGCGCAGTTCGGCCATACGCTAAAGAGCGCTGGCCGAGGATCATCTTCTCCAATCAGACCGAGAGGATATCCCCAAGAACTCCAAATTTCAAATCTTCATATCTTAGCCAAAACAAAACCAAATTTGGATTTTCAAAGTTCTAACTTGTGAAAAATTGAATTCTCTTCCACATGGAAGCATCAAATAAGGAAAAATCTAAGTTTAATAAATCAAAACCAAGAAATCCGAAAATGGTTAAAACTTAGATCTAGAAAAATAGAAGCTCCAAATCACAAAATGCCAAGTTCTAATGTTGTTCACCATGGCCTAATCTAGCTAATGGACAAATAAATAGGGTTCTTATGTGGTGGCAAGGTGCACTTGCCTATGATGTTGGTGGAGGAAGGAAGAAGAGAGATGAAAAATTAATGGAAGTTATGAGGAGAGAGAAAGTTAGGTGGGTTTTAATGAGGGATGGTGTGTTGTGTTGAGGGTGGAGGTTTAGCTAAGTGTGGTCCAATGCATACTAAACCAAACCAAACCAATTCCTTCTCTATAAAATAAAACCACGCCAGGTCCAAAAATCCATCTTACGAGAAAACCAAAATCCGCAAGTTAAGCCAAAACACAATTACAGGCCAGAATCTGAGAAAATAAAATACAGGTCCCAAATATATATACGCCTAATTAAAATACGTATTCCGTAATACGGGTATTACAACTCTACCCACCTTAAAAGAATTCGTCCTCGAAATTTAAATCAAGATGCTTAGAGATGTAAGAGCCAGATATGCTATCCACAAATAAGCTACACTAAGCAAACAATCAAACAATCATGCATGCAAGCAAGGGATGGAAAGCATAAGGCATAAGGAAGACATTATACCTTACGAGTCAAACAAGTCGGGATATCGCGATCGGATGTCGTCCTCACGCTCCCACGTTGACTCACCTAGAGAGTGATGACCCCAAGCAACACGGACTAAGCTAATAGTCTTATTCTTGAGTATCTTTTCTCTCCGGTCCAATATAGACACGGGCTCTCCTCATACGAAAGGTTGGTATCAACAACCAATTCCGAATGGTCCAGGATATGGCTCGGGTCCGGGATGTACCGTCGTAATTGGGACACATGGAAATACATGCACCTCACTTAGCATGGCGGAAGAGCGAGACGATAGGATACATCTCCTACTCGCTCCAGGATATCGAACGACCCTATATACCTAGGACTAAGCTTTCTCCGTACGCCAAAACGAATGACGCCGCGGTTAGGCGAGATCCTAAGGAATACATGGTCGCCAATAGCAAACTCTAAGGGACGTCCATGAGCATCGGCCCAATGGCACTGGCGATCTTGGGCCACTCGAAGGCGATCTCTGATCCTTCTGACCACTTCAACTGTCTGGGCAATCATTTCTAGACCGAGCATCTGCCTCTCTCCGATGTCGTCCCATGCTAGCGGGGATCTGCACTTCCTGCCATATAAGGCCTCGAAAGGTGCCATCTGGATACTGGCCTGGAAATTGTTGTTGTAGGAGAATTCCATCAGGTGCAGGTGATCCTCCCATGAACTACCGAAGTCAAGGGTACAAGATCTCAACATATCTTCAAGAGTCTGGATTGTGCGTTCCGACTGGCCATCTGTCTGCGGGTGATAAGCTGAGCTAAACTGAAGGTGAGTTCCCAAGCTCTCTTGCAGGCTACGCCAAAAGTGTGATGTGAATCTTGAATCCCTGTCCGAGGTGATACTGACGGGCACACCGTGAAGCCTGACAATCTGCCTGAGGTACATTTCTGCTAACTGAGCCGTCGACTGACCAACTCTGAACGGAAGAAAGTGAGCCACCTTCGTGAGCCTGTCAACTATAACCCAAATAGCATCTCGACCAGCTGAGATCTAGGCAATCCAGTCACAAAATCCATGGTCACATGCTCCCACTTCCATTCTGGAATTGGCAAGGGCTGAAGAAGTCCAGCGGGCCTCTGATGTTCAGCTTTAACCTGCTGGCAAACCAAACACCGAGAGACAAACCGGGCTATCTCCCTCTTCATGCCATTCCACCAGAAATGCTGACGAATATCTCTATACATCTTCGTGCCACCGGGATGAATAGAATACTGTGAACTGTGAGCTTCTGCCATGACCTCCTGTCTGATATCTCCACTAGGTACACAAAGACGAGTGCCGTGTCGAAGTGTATCATCTTCACGAATGCACAACTCTGGCCTTCTTCCTGCCACACTCTACCCTGAGTCGCTGAATCTTAGAATCTGTAGACTGCGCCATCCGGATCCTCTCAACTATGCTGGACTGAACCTGTAGACTGGCCATCAACGCCACGTTGGTAGGAAGAACCACTTCAATTCCCATCTTCTGAAGATCTGCCAATAACTCTGGTTGTGCTGTCAGAAAATAAACTCCGGCTCTCTTGCTCAACGCATCTGCTACAACGTTGGCCTTCCCTGGGTGATACTACAAATCACATCGTAGTCCACCAGTAGCTCGAGCCATCTTCTCTGCCGCATGTTTAGGTCCTTCTGGGTGAAAACATACTTCAGGCTCTTGTGGTCGGTGAAGATCTCCACCCTATCTCCGTACAAGTAGTGCCTCCACAACTTAAGTGCAAACACTACTGCTTCCAGTTCCAAGTCGTGGGTCGGGTAATTTCTCTCATGATCACGAAGTTGTCGTGACGCATAAGCTATTACCTTCCCATGCTGCATCAAGACCACCCCAATCCTCTGCCTGAAGCGTCGTAATAAACTGAAATCCTCCGGTCCCATCAGGAAGTGTGAGAATGGGAGCGGTTATCAAACCTCGCTTCAACTTCTCAAATGATTCCTGACACTCTGTTGTCCAAGCAAACTGCACATCCTTGTGGGTCAACTGGGTCATCGACGCTGAAATCCTTGCAAAATCTGAAACGAATTGCCGGTAGTAGCCGACCAATCCAAGGAAGCTGCGAACCTCTGCCACTGAACTAGGTACTGGCCATGACTCAATAGCCACAATCTTCTGGGGATCTACTTCCACTCCTCATCGGGTAATGATATGGCCCAAGTACGAAATACGATCGAGCCAGAACTCACATTTACTAAACTTGGCGTACAACTGATGCTCTCTAAGCGTCTGAAGGACGATTCTGAGATGCTGCTCATGCTCTGCTACGCTCTTGCTGTAGACCAGGATGTCATCTAGGAACACGATCACGAACTGATCCAAATAAGACATGAAAATGCGATTCATGAGGTCCATGAATACGGCTGGCGCAATGGTCGCTCCAAATGGCATAACAAGAAACTCCCAATGCCCATACCTAGATCGGAAAGCTGTCTTCGGGATGTCCTGCTCTCTGACTCTGATCTGGTGGTATCCTGAACGCAAGTCTATCTTCGAGAACACTGAAGCCCCTTTGAGTTGATCAAACAAATCATCTATCCTCGGGAGAGGGTATCTGTTCTTGATTGTCACTGAGTTCAAGGTACGATAATCTACACATATTCTGTACGTACCATCCTTCTTTTTTACAAGAAGCATCGGGGCTCCCCAAGGCGATCCACTTGTAAGAATGAATCCCTTGGTCCTGAGTTCTTCAATCATCTTGTACAAGATCTCCAACTCTGAAGGTGCCATCCTGTAGACTCGCTCTGATACTGGTGCTGTCCCGGGGATCAAGTCTATAGTGAACTCGATCTCCCTCTCTGGCGGCATCCTTGGAAGTTCCTCTGGGAAGACATCTGGAAACTCTTCAACTATCCGGGGTAACTGTACTGCTGCTACTGCAATCCGCAATACTGGGGGAGATGGCTCCACTGCGCCTCTGGAAAATGAAAACTCTGGCTCGCCTGGAATACTAAAGACAACTCTGCCAACATGGCAGTCTATCCTAGCATACTGGTTCCTCAACCAATCAATACCTAAGACTTACATCATAGTCTGCCATAGGGAACTCTATAAAACTAGCGGGGAACTCTCTACCGCTAACTACGATCCGACACGAAGAAAACACTCGATCTACTCCCACAAGACCATTACCAGTAAGTATATTGAGCCTCACTGATAATGACTCGGGCTCCAATCCTATCCGTGTCGCTAATCGTGCAGACATGAATGAATGCGATGCACCAGAATCAAATAATACCAATGTTGGGGAGGAGTTGACGAGAATAGTACCTGCCACTACCTCACCTGGTGCAACCTCTTCTTCCATAGTCATCATCATTGCCTGACCTTGTCCTCTGGCTGCGGGTCCCCTCTGCTGGAAACCTCTCTGCCTGCTCTACAATTGGGCTTGGGTGTACTGCTGCTGGTTCTGCTGCTGAAATGCCTGGGCCTGAGACAACAATGGCCTCGGGTACTGCTGCTGCTGCATAGGTGCTGGTCCCCTAACCGACGGACTGGTTAGGTTGGAAGAGGACGAACTACCCCTATTCGGGCAGGTTCCTATCTTGTGATCTGCCGCTCCACAAGCCAGGCACAATCCCTGCGCCCTGCGACAATCTGCCACCACGTGCCCTGGCTTTCCGCAATGAGAACATCCCATCGCAGAAGTCTGCTTCTGCTTCTGCTGCTGCGGGTACGTCAGGGTTGAATGTTGAACCGACGTTACTGAGGCCGCCTGCCTCGGAGTTCCAATGGTCAAACCCCTAGCTGCCGGGGCTGGAGCTGATGATTGGTGCATCTGATTGTGGGACCGCATCCTACCTCCGGTCCTATCCACGATCCTCTGGGAGGTGCACTCGTGCCTACTAGCTGCCCTTAATACTGCATCAAACGTCTGGTGCTCGAACTGCTCAACTGCCAACAATATCTCCAAATGCAGCCCCTGCTGGAATCGCTGGGCCCTATCAAACTCAGTTGCCACCAAGGTGGGGGCAAACCTACTAAGTCTAGAAAACTCAGATGCATAACCGTCAACCGTTCTGCCTCCTTGCTTCAAGTTGGTAAACCTCGTCTGCAGGTCGTACCGAGCCACAGCATCGAAATACTTCGTCTGGAATCTTTCTCTAAACACCGCCCAAGTAACCTGTGCCGCTAATCCCACGGCCTGCGCCGCCCACCAACTGCGAGCTAAGTCTAGCAACTGTAGGCGTACCACCGCCATCTTCTCATTCTCAGGTGTCCTAGCTGCTTCTAGAACCACCTTGGTATCCTGAAGCCAAGCGTCCGCAGCGATCGCATCCTCGCTGCCGTCGAAGAATGGAGGATTCAGGCGCTTGAAGCTGTTGGCCGCATTGTTCCCTGGATGACCGCCTCTGGTCAAAGCATCAGCTACTACCTGGTGCAAGGCATCCCCGCGACAATCCTGGGAAGCTATCAAGGTCCTGACGAGACCTACCAAGGTGCCATCATCAGGCTCGGCAGGCTGGACGGGCTGAATTGGTGGTTCTCCTCCGGTAGGCACGACTCTGGAGTCCACTCCGGAATGCTGGGCTTGATCTCCAGGTTGCTGGTCCACGGGAGTTGCTCCGCCTTGCTGATCGGCAGGTCCAGGAACAATGTCGCTGAAGAAGACGACATAGGAAACAATAAGGAAGGACCCGGACAGATCAACGATACAAGCATGTGATCAGGTCAAGATTCTCAGGGATTTGCAGATACGAGGAGAGATCAAGGGCGAATACTGATTGAGACATCTATTAGGTAAACCCTCACATTCTTGAATGCCAAGACTTACATGGACCACCACTTAAACCATGTCACGCCCCAGAACCAGAATACTGGAGAGCGGGGGCGTACATAGCCAGCTACGTATATTGAAGTGGAATCTACCTCGCTATACGGTCACGGCTGTCTAGATATGAGGGTTTACTACAAGCCAACGGTCTCTTAAGGTCAAGCCTATTGTCTCAATCTCCATCAAGTAATATAGTTACAAGATGTTAGACCACCAAATATACAATAAAAGGCGTCCGAAATATTACATATCCAGCTGATCATGAAGCTAGTCATACAAAATACGAGGACTAGCAAGAGTTAAGTCATACATGATCAACCCTAGGATTTGTTAATCATGTTACAGCCCGTAGGCAGACAGTAAGTAAAGATGCATCGAGCTAACAGGTGCTCGTCGGCTAAACTCCTCAAAAGAATAATTTTACAATGTAGTGAGCGAATCAAAATGGAAAACCCATTCGTAGCCCGGGTTCCTTCTAGTCGCCACCATTGGGCTGGAAGTTCGGTAGATCCTCGGGTGCTGCTCCGAAATCTAGCCACACAAAACCAGCTGGGTCAAACCCCAGAAAGAGCAAGTGCCACAAAGGAGGCCACGAAATAAGAACAAAAGCCAGCATATCAGAACATAAGAAAATGGAAGAAAAACACAAGTAATAAAGAGTACAACAGAACAATTAACGACTAGGGACGTGGAACCATTCCGGGAGCCAGGTTACAACCCGTAAACCAAACAAGGACCGGGGTTGTAACCCTTCGTCTGAATAGCGCCTTGTCTCTATCCATTTATTGTTAAAGATAAGTAAAACAATCATGTTCGGGAGTACCAGGTACAGGGACTAGACAAGACTTAGACAAGGCTGGACACCATCCATTCACAAGCGGCCAAGCAAATACTACGGCTTACTACTTAACTAACTAGGGTTATCACAAGCCTAATTACTAACAAGATGCAAATGAGAAATTCCCAGTCCCAAGCCCTGCAGACTATCAGTTATCCTTCTGCGGGTTGAGAGTATGGTTGGGTACATCGCACAGGTGACGATATACCCTTAGGTGACTTAGAGGGTGCAACACATGACAGTGTGCTGAAAATGTGCCCTACTCGTTGGCAGGCTACAAGTCCGTTAAAGCGCCCAGATAACGAGATCGCCTGTGACTGGAAATTCTCCATGAACTATAGTTTGATCTGATCATTAGCCTAATCCATATTCAGTGTGAATCCCTGACCATGGTAACCAGGGAGTCACATCCTAGACATGATGTAAGACAAGACAAGACAAGACAAGTGGATTGCACAAAGCAGCAAGAGTGAACAACCACGGAGTCAGAGCTGATTATACGAGTCGAGCTAGCCATCTCAACAGCATCAAGTCAAGTCAAGTTACAAGTTACAAGTCAGGAGTGCGCCGCCACGGGCCACTATCAAGTTATCCAGTTACAAAGATTAATCATGGATCACAGGTCACAAGTTAAGAGCGCACATCATCGGGTCACTATCAAGAAGATCAGAAAGCACTAAGATCATAAATCAGAAAATTTACGAAAACCGTACTAGTCATAAGCAAAACACCGAAAACCGTGTCAGGTCATGTTGGGTTAAGACAGTCGTGTTGTGTGGAACAAGATCTCAAAACTCCAATCCACAAAAGAGAAGCCAAGCCTAAGAAAATAAAACCAAATCACCATGGGCAAATAGGTTGCACAGGGGATCAGATTGCGCTAGGGAAATGGACTGCGCAGGGGAATGAACTGCGCTGAGGTTGGGTTGCGCTAGAGTCGACTTGCGCTGTGTCGGGTTGCGCTGGGAGCGAGCTGCGCAGGGTTGAGCCGCGCTAGAACTGGGTTGCGCTGGAGCCAAGCCGCGCAAGGAGTGAGCTGCGCTGGATGTGAGCTGTGCAGGAATTGGGTTGCGCTGAGGAGCGGACTGTGCTAGGGTCAAGCGCGCTGGGTCGGGTTGCGTTGAGGAGCAAACTGCGCTGGAGAACGAACTGCGCAGCGGTCAAGTGCGCCAATGGAAGGAAGGTGCTGGAGATAAAGAGCGCCAGCGCAAGTCAGCCCAGCGCAAAGCGCTGGCCGAGGAGGGTGTGCAGTTCGGCCATGCGCTAAAGAGCGCTGGCCGAAGATCATCTTCTCCAATCAGACTGAGAGGAAATCCCCAAGAACTCCAAATTTCAAATCTTTATATCTTAGCCAAAACAAAACCAAATTTGGATTTTCAAAGTTCTAACTTGTGTAAAATTGAATTCTCTTCCACATGGAAGCCTCAAAACAAGGAAAAATCTAAGTTTAATAGATCAAAACCAAGAAAATTCGAAAATGGTTAAAATTTAGATCTAGAAAAATGGAAGCTCCAAATCACAAAATGCCAAGTTCTAATGTTGTTCACCATGGCCTAATCTAGCTAATGGACAAATAAAATAGGGTTCTTATGTGGTGGCAAGGTGCACTTGCCTATGGTGTTGGTGGAGGAAGGAAGAAGAAGATGAAGAAAAATTAATGGAAGTTATGAGGAGAGAGAAAGTTAGGTGTGGTTTTAATAAGGGATGGTGTGTTGTGTTGAGGGTGGAGGTTTAGCTAAGTGTGGTCCAATGCATACTAAACCAAACCAAACCAATTCCTTCTCCATAAAATAAAACCACGCCAGGTCCAAAAACCCATCTTACGAGAAAACCAAGATCCGCAAGTTAAGCCAAAACACAATTATAGGCCAGAATCTGAGAAAATAAAATACAGGTCCCAAATACATATACGCCTAATTAAAATACGTATTCCATAATACGGGCAATACAGCCATAGACAATGAGTCATGCCACACACACATATATGTAGAACCCTAGGGGGTGAATAGGGTAATAAACTAATTAACAACAATGATTAGCAATTTAAAAATATAATAAAAGAGAGAGAGAGATTCAAACACTCGATGTATCCTGGCATCCTCCCAGGGGCACTCCAGTCCCGAAACTCTCTCCGACTTTAATCCACTATTTGAGTAAATAGTTACACACGAGTTTGGATCCGAAGAACTCGTTAACTTCAACACGAGTTTGGATCCGAAGAGCTCGTCAACTTCTTACACACGAGTTTTCCTTCGAAGGCTCGTCAACTTCAATAAGAAAGAAAGAAGACTTTTGATCTTCTACAACACTTTGAAGATCGAATATTACAACTCTTGAATACTCTAGTACTTTTTCGTTGGATGACAAATTAAAGCTTTGGATAGAGAGTAATGGTGAGGCTCTTGGTTGTTGAGAAAATTTAAGGCTCAAGTGGATGGATTTAAAGAGAAGACAACCACTTTAAATAGAGCACCAAGAGAGTTAGTCATTTAATACTCCAAACACAGAGCTGACAGAATTCCGTCGGTATGGGACGACATTCCGTCGGTATACCGTTTATGAACAGCAATGGTAATAAATCTAGTCGTTGGAGCATTTAATGCTAAGATCCGTCCATTCAAAAATCAAAATAAAGCAGACAGAATACCGGCGGTACAGATCGGTATACCATGTAACACCCAGTTTTCCAAATGAAGGTAATTTTGAAATTTTGTAATTATAATTATTATTTATTGATATTTATTTCATATTATGATTTTTGGTGATTTTTAATCATTTTTAAACTATTTTAAGTCATGACTTATGGTTTTGGTATTTTGCTAGTGTAACCTTAGAGACTGTTGACCTAGAGTCTAGCCATGTGTTTTGGATATTTAATTAGTACATTTTAGCGTAGAGGGTATCTTGGTCATTTTAGGATTTATTTGAATTTATTATGATTTATTAGAATTTGTGTGAATTTATTATTATTTAAATAAGTGCTATGTGCTATGATTGGTTTTAGCCTAGTGAAGCCTAACCTAGAAGCTTAGACTTAACCCATAGGCTAAGTAGGATGGTTAACTTAAGTTGAGGGTAGAAATTATCAAGTTAGAAATCAAATAGTAGTTTTAGTCATGAGAATTGATTTTAGAGAATGGGCCCTTAGAAACTTAGATGTAACTTGTCTTAGGGAGAGCCCAAGCCCACAACTAACTAGAAACCCTAACCCTAGCATTAGTGGCCAGCCACCATTGGGATTTTCCCCTATATAAACCCCTCTTCATGTGTTCTTGCCTCTTTTCATCCAAGTTTCTATGTTTAAAGAAAGAAAGGTATAGCCATCTCTCCTAATCCATAACTTTTCCATTTTAGGACATTTTTAGCTCAAATATTTTGCACTAGGTTCTAATCCATCCCTTCTTGCTGCTCATGGAGAGTATTCTCAGGTTTGGTACAATTTGGAGAGATTAGCTAGCAAGGAGAAACCCCTCTTTTGGATCTTTTTAAGGAGCTTTGAAATCTATAGGTAAAACTCTCAAAGCCCATTCAAATATTGATTTCTTTGCATGAGTGCATAGCCCTAGGAGTCCCTTAGCTGCTAGCATAGGTTTGGTGTCGAGTGGTGTCCATTTCGTGTCCTTATTGGACACGTATCAGTCCCTGTTTACAAGTGTTTGATGAAATGTTTGTGAGGAAATTATTTCTCTGTTTTGCAAAACTTTTTGATGGGATTTATAGATCTATATGTGCTTTGATGTTTCGAGTGTCTCTAAGGTGATTTTATGTCGTGTCCGTGTCGTATTTGGTCGTGGACACGCTGTACGCTGCCTCGTACGTATGCCCTGCTACCCCGTGTCCATTTCTCCCTGGATACGACACTTCGACACACGATTTTTGGTGAGGAGGTGGGGGCCACGACTGTCAGACCCCTCCCGAAGTTTCGTGAGGTTTCGGGTCGTGTCTAGGACGTTATCGAGCCCGTACCGATTTTGTACTGCCTGTGCACGCGTTGAAAAATGCCACTGACACGGGTCTCGTACTCGGACACGACACGTCCTAGACACGTTTCAGGTGGTTGGACACGAAGCCCTAGACCTAATCTAACTTAGGACTCGACCATAGCACTCGTGGTTAGACACACGTGTCCCTATCTAGCCCGACACATGCCCACGAGGCTGTCTGTAGCCTGTGTTCTGACACAGTGAATTTTGGTGTTTTGGACACGTTTGTGTCCACTAGATGGACACGTTTGACCAAGGTCGACACGTACACATACCCTGGTATGTTTACCAACCATTAGATGGGATTACCTAGGTGTTTTCGATAATGGTTTTGGCTTATATTTTGGGTTCGGCTGAAGTGTATTGAGTATCAGTCTTTTGGTTGTTCTTTCCAGTTTTTTGATAATTTTAAATAATTCTAAAATGTTTAATTGCTGTAGATTCATACCTATAATTTGGGTTTCAAGTTCTAAGTACACATGAATTATTTGGGGATGGTTTCGAACTGGTTTGGGAGTCTTGGAGTGTTGTCATCGACTGACTGCATGCATCAGTCTTCTTTCCCAGTTTTGTTGATATATGTTGATGATTATTAGATGTTTAGAATATTCATGGTGGTATGTATGTTAAGTCTGAACTTGAATTGATTCCTTCCTTCCTTGTAAACTGATTTCATTTTTAACCTGAGAACCCTACCCTTAAACCTGAATTTTGATTTACACTAAATATTGATGAACTATTCTCCTTTCCTTTTTATTAACTATTTTGATGCATGCAAACCTGAGCTTCCTTATGCAAACTGAGAATGGGGATGGGGTAGGACTGAACACCCTTCTTATGTTTTAACTGTACACTTGACACTAACTCACTTCCCTCTACTTTGCACTTGACACACATGAGATCACTCACGCACCCCACACTATATGCATGTGCACAAACCCCCTCTCTATCTCTCCATACATATGTTGTTACCTCACTTATATATATATATATATATATATATATATATATATATATATATATATATATATATAAATGTATGCCTATATACCTGGGACTCTCTCTTGATATGCAAACTGAGATTTGCATTGACACTCTCCTCACTACACACATATTCAAAACTGGAACTGTACACTCACTTAACCATTCCCCTTCTTTACACTATACACTCCACACTCACCCTCTATCTCTCTAAATATATATGAACTTGATTTGAAATGGGGAAACTGAAATGAGATGTTAAGTTTAACTTAGAAATTGAGATTTATACTCTAAAACCCCCCTTTTTCTATGACTGTTAACACATGAACCTTGTATTAAACTAACTTATATGCAATGTAGGAAGGATGATGTAATGAGGCTAGAATGAAATATATGAGATATATATATGCACATGAAATGTAGAAGGAATGAATGCATATGAAATATGAAATGTAATGTATATAATGTATATAACATATTCATGGTATCTATAGATTTGTATATTATAGTATGGTATATAGGTATAACTTGTATACGTTAAACCTATGTAATGTGTGTTTTGATAGCTTAGTTGGCATTGTGTTGTGGTTGTGTGCTAGCCTAGGTTTAGTTAGGGTTGGCTAGACTTGGTTGACTGGTTTAGTCTAGGGTTAGACCTAGAATGGCTTGTTTGACCAAATATGACTAGTGCAGTTGACCAGAGTTGACCATGGGTTGACTTTGGCCTGGTTTGACCTAGAAATCATGTAGAAAGTATTGTAATGTTTCATATTACCATTCTGGACATTTTGTGACTGTGTTGTTCTAATAGGAGACAGACACCTCTCCTCAGGCAGTACATCCTCTTCGGACATTCAGTTATCAGGCGAGTATATTCTCTGATCATTTCATATCCTGTTAGAATTATTCTTCTGCTTTAAATTACTTTACTTGATACTGTCACGTTGGTCACACGGATTAGTACTATATGGATCCTTTCTTGAGATGTTATCCCCTCAGGGAGCATCGGATACTACATGTTCTGTGCGTTTCACTTACATTGTGTATCACTATGCTTCATGGTTTATTGAATTACTTGTGACATGTATTCTCATGATCACAGAGTCTTCCTTGAATCCCCCATTTATGGGCTTTCCTAGAATCCCCATTTATGGGACTATCATGTACTAGGCCTGTCAATGGTAGCTTATTGGTCGGATATTGGCATTACCATACCCGAACCATTAACTATCGGATATATCCGATAACTATCCGATATCGATCGGATAAACGTTTGGCTACCATATCCGTTACCGATAATTTTATCGGATATCGAATAATATCCGAACCAATAAGATTACTAAAAATATATTAAAAAAGGGAATAAAAGAATCAGAACCAACAGATTTTGTCAAGAATAACAGATTTTCACATTGAAACGATAGATTTTGTCAAGAAACTAAAGATTTCCACATTGGAACAACATATTTTGTCATAATTCTCCGCACAAGCACAAATAACTAATAATCTCATGCATATATTGAATACATTGCATATATTAGTAATTCTCCACACAACAAGAAATTCTCCACACAAGGCTCATACATAATACATAGTTCAGTACATGTCATACATCATCTTAGTATATAAGCAGTTTGCAGGAGGCTTGTCTTGTTTATAGCCAAAAACAACATGTCTACTAATATTTTGTTATCTGCTAGCTTGGTAATGAATGAAAAGTCAAGATAACACTCATATTAGGCTTGTCTTGTTTATAGCCAAAAACAACAGTTTGCAGGAGGCTTGTCTTTGACTCTTTGATACCTAAAAGTCAAGATAACACTCATATTAGGCTAGCTTGGTTCGGATTCTTTATAGCCAGGATAACACTCATATTAGGCTTGTCTTGTTTATTGCCAATTAAATATTATTGGTTTGGATTTTATTGGTTCGGATATGGCACTTACCGTATCCGTATCCGATATCCGATAAATATCCGTTAAGATATCCGAATCCGTATCCGTATCCGAAATTTCGGATATTTTCGGTTCGAATACGGATCGGATACGGATTTTCGGTCGACCATTGACAGGCCTATCATGTACCACCCTTCGGGGGCCGTTACATGAATCATAACATAACCTGGCTGGATCCTTGTGTATTGATTGGGGGTACGGGAGAGTAGAAGTAGACATGTGAATAATATCCAAGTAGTGTAGCATCAGAATCTTTCCATAGTGTAGTATCAGAATCACCTATGCCATTCACATGTTTATATTGTACTCTGACTCACTAGTCACTGTTAGTTCTCTACTTTTAGTAGATATTTCTATTACAGTTCTCTCTCTGTTTACATTCTGTACTTTCTTTCAGTTTCCTGTATCTTACTTTACTGCATGATTATATTTTCTAACCTGCTATGAACTATTGAGATGTATTGTGCTCGCTCCGTCCTGATTGGGCACCGTTGAATGTTTACAGAGGACGATGATGAGGCTGGTGTTGACACTTATTATGGGACAGCTCTAGATGATACTTGTGATCCGGATTTCCAGCCGGATCCACTAGCTGTAGAGACTGAGGCTCTCTCGTCTAGGTTTTACTATTTCTGTCATTGAGATCTAGATTGTATATATTCTTTCATACTCTGTAGTTGAGACTTGTATTTTTGGATGTTTGTTGAGTTGTTATCTTAGACACTTAGACTTTTCTGATCATCTGTATTTCATTTGAGTTCTATATCATATCGTGCTTCTTCTTCCTTAGTTGTGATTGAGTTTACATTCTGCTATGTCACCCCCATTCGGGGAGTATAAACTGCTTAGCATTATATTGTTAGATGTTGTGACCTAGGACAGCGTTTCTACCGCCGACACTGCGGCGTAGGCTGGACGTACCCACGTCTCGTGCCCTTACTCTAGGGTGCGGGTCGTGACACGTTTTTAGTGGTGGCCCATGCAGGTCGAGTTTATGTAGTGGTATTCGAACTAGAGTATCACTACAGCCTGCAGTAGAAATTAGAATATTTTTGAAGGTACTCAATCACATTAGGAAAAACTCTTAATCAGATTCCTTTTATCTAAATTGTTGCTTATTGACTTCCCTTGAATATAAACTGTTCCCTTTTGAATTTTGCTTCGTTCTCAGAAATTTCTTCTTGTTTTGATCTGTCTTCATGATGGTTATGAAGACACGATCTTATCGCTCCGGTCCCGGGAATACTATCGAGAGGCTGGCCACCTCTCGTCCTGTTCATCAGGGTCTCAAGACCGTAGCTCCTGTTGTGCCGACTCAGGTTGGCGTTTCTGCTATATTGGAGGTGCACCTCTGTCTGTACAGAGACTTTTTCCCGTCATTCCTGATTTCTCTCAGCAGCAGCGGTTCATGCAGCATCAGCAGCAGACCAGGGAAACCAGCAGGGGCGAGCTATCGTCAGGACAGTCGAGGATGCACAGACCATTGGAGATCTTGCTGCAAGTTTCGTTCTTCTCGATTCCATTCCCGCAATTGTCTTTTATAACTACTTTGAAATCCGATTGCATCTGTTCCTTGCTGATTGATTAATTTTTTGTCATGTTGCTCTTTTGTTGTGTTTGTTTTTCTTCTAAGAAAATCATATGGGCTAGGTCACCTCAGTTATGGGATCTAGAATCTTCGATAGTCGTGTTAGTTGGCATAGTGAGGACATGTAGTCAGATTTTGGATGTATTTCTCGGGTATGGGAATTTAAGGTTTTCGCCGTCGCATGCGGCAATGCAAAAATTTTAAATACCATGAACCTAGAGGTACGTACCTTAGTCAAGGACTCTGTGATTATCGTAGCCTTGCTCACTAGCACGATGAAGACTCTGGACAACATGATTTTGGACAGACGCATATGATTAACAGATTGTATCTTGAGAAGGTTTTAAACATCATACCCTTCTGTTGTTATAAATAACTTAGGAGTAGGGATATTTAGTTTTGTAGAGCTTATTCATATGTGGTTCTTTCATATAATGATATGATGACTTGTAAAGTGCCTGTACCCTGGGGATGATAGTTAGCATTGGTATTAGAATAGTAACCCAGTGTAGGTGATTCTCATGTTATTTATAATATCAACCAGTTACGTATAGGATGTTAGTATGCCTTGCAGCCTTTATGATTATTATTATTTTTCCTTACCATTTTCCAGTGAGGCACCCATGACCAGAGCCTGCTCTTGAGTATAGTTGTAGTTTCACCTAAGACCGAGAGGTCTATTTATATAGATAGGTTGCAGATGATATTGGCATATGGGATATGGGTTTTGGTACCTATAGGTCATTGTTGTATAGGATTATTAACAAGTTATTTAGCCTATATTTGGCTAAGTTTTCTATTTTAGTTAATTTCTCTTTGTGTGGAGTTCAGTCATGTTTGATCAACCTTTATAGGCAGTGTGCAGACCCTTCACTAGATACCCTGTCCCCTTGGTTCAGACTTGTACAAGTTGTTCACTGCACTCAAAATTATTACCCACCATGTTGCATCATAGGTTTCACTGGACCATAGTTCAGACCCCAATTATTGACTCACCAATATAACCATCAAGTCCTTACCATATTCTGCATATCTGGAGAGTTAGTATCATGCATACTAGAGGCCTGTACTCACCACTTGGGACAGTTCATTGTTCTGTCGCAGTACACCTTACAGTATCTGACCCCTTCATTGGGGTGCTAGGCATGTGGTAGGGAGTGTGTGTTTTAGACCCGGAGTAGAGTAGAGTTGAGGTGATGAGGGTTAATATATAGTTTGTATATATATGTAATATATTTTGATTGGTACGTAGCCTGTACTCGTTTGCAGTATACTGCCTATTGCATTCCTTGTACACCAGTTTGGTTTACTTCTTCAGACCACTGTCCTGCATGTAGTTAGTTCAGCCAGATATAGAGGAGAGGCCAGGTTGATCTAGAGGCATGTTTCAGTCACCATGTAGGTTTCCTTTCACTTTGACTTTACAAGTGGACCCAAATGTCCTGTACTCCTTTAGCTCATAATTTCAGTCCCCTTGGCATCATTCCCTTTTGCCTATATTGATGTTTCAGACCATTCATCCTTAGCCTAATTCTAAGCTTTTGTTTCAGTCCCTTATGAGTTTAGTCTACTTTAACCCTTGGTTGATCAGTCATATATATATATATAGATGATATACTTAGGATATATGTGATGGGTTGTTGTTTTTGAGCATATATATGTGGTATTTGGGATTGGTGTGCTCAGCTTGTAGGTACTTAGTTATGGGTGACTTGATAGGATTGGGAAGTTAAGAGCTAGCCTATTATAAGTTTCTCTTTTTGCTAAATTCTAGTTGCCAACACTTAGGTAGCTAGCATAGGTAAAATCCTAAGAAGTTGACCAGCTGATGACCAAGTACTAGGATGTTGAGAAAATTGACTAGTGATTGACCCTTGACTATGTTTGACCCAGAAGGGGCTGCGATCATCTTAATTTTGAGGATAAAATTTTTATAAGGTGGGTAGGATTGTAACACCCAGTTTTCCAGATGAGAGGATAATTTTGAAATTTTGTAATTATAATTATTATTTATTGATATTTATTTCATATTATGATTTTTGGTGATTTTTAATCATTTTTAAACTATTTTAAGTCATGACTTATGATTTTGGTGTTTTGCTAGTGTAACCTTAGAGACTGTTGACCTAGAGTCTAGCCATGTGTTTTGGATGTTTAATTAGTACATTTTAGCGTAGAGGGTATCTTGGTCATTTTAGGATTTATTTGAATTTATTATGATTTATTGGAATTTGTGTAAATTTATTATTATTTAAATAAGTGCTATGTGCTATGATTGGTTTTAGCCTAGTGAAGCCTAACCTAGAAGCTTAGACTTAACCCATAGGCTAAGTAGGATGGCTAACTTAAGTTGAGGGTAGAAATTATCAAGTTAGAAATCAAATAGTAGTTTTAGTCATGAGAATTGATTTTAGAGAATGGGCCCTTAGAAACTTAGATGTAACTTGTCTTAGGAGAGCCCAAGCCCACAACTAACTAGAAACCCTAACCCTAGCATTAGTGGCCAGCCACCATTGGAATTTTTCCCTATATAAACCCCTCTTCATGTGTTCTTGCCTCTTTTCATCCAAGTTTCCAAGTTTAAAGAAAGAAAGGTATAGCCATCTCCCCCAATCCATAACTTTCCCATTTAGGTCCTTTTTAGCTCAAATCTTTTGCACTAGGTTCTAATCCATCCCTTCTTGCTGCTCATGGAGAGTATTCTCAGTTTGGTGCAATTTGGAGAGATTAGCTAGCAAAAAAAACCCCTCTTTTGGAGCTTTTCAAGGAGCTTTGAAACCTATAGGTAAAACTCTCAAAACCCATTCAAATTTCGATTTCTTTGCATAAGTGCATAGCCCTAGGAGTCCCCTAGCTGCTAGCATAGGTTTGGTGTCGAGTGGTGTCCATTTCATGTCCTTATTGGACACGTATCAGTCCCTGTTTACAAGTGTTTGATGAAATGTTTGTGAGAAAATTATTTCTCTGTTTTGCAAAACTTTTTGATGGGATTTATAGATCTATATGTGCTTTGATGTTTCGAGTGTCTCTGAGGTGATTTTGTGTCGTGTCCGTGTCGTATTTGGTCGTGGACACACTGCACGCTGCCTCGCACGTATGTCCTGCTACCCCGTGTCCATTTCTCCCTGGATACGACACTTCGACACGCGATTTTTGGTGAGGAGGTGGGGGCCACGACTGTCAGACCCCTCCGAAGTTTCGTGAGGTTTCGGGTCGTATCTAGGAAGTTATCGAGCCCGTACCGATTTTGTACTGCCTGTGCACGCGTTGAAAAATGCCACTGACACGGGTCTCGTACTCGGACACGACACGTCCTAGACACGTTTCAGTTGGTTGCACACGAAGCCCTAGACCTAATCTAACTTAGGACTCGACCACAGCACTCGTGGTTAGACACACGTGTCCCTATCTAGCCCGACACATGCCTACGAGGCTGTCTGTAGCCTGTGTTCTGACACAGTAAATTTTGGTGTTTTGGACACGTTTATGTCCACTAGATGGACACGTTTGACCAAGGTCGACACGTACACATACCCTGGTATGTTTACCAACCATTAGATGGGATTACCTAGGTGTTTTCGATAATGGTTTTGGCTTATATTTTGGGTTCGGCTGAAGTGTATTGAGTATCAGTCTTTTGGTTGTTCTTTCCAGTTTTTTGATAATTTTAAATATTCTATTATGTTTAATTGCTGTAGATTCATACCTATAATTTGGGTTTCAAGTTCTAAGTACACATGAATTGTTTGGGGATGGTTTCGAACTGGTTTGGGAGTCTTGGAGTGTTGTCATCGACTGACTGCATGCATCAGTCTTCTTTCCCAGTTTTGTTGATATATGTTGATGATTATTAGATGATTAGAATATTCATGTTGGTATGTATGTTAAGTCTGAACTTGAATTGATTCCTTCCTTCCTTGTAAACTGATTTCATTTTTAACCTGAGAACCCTACCCTTAAACCTGAATTTTGATTTACACTAAAAATTGATGAACTGTTCTCCTTTCCTTTTTATTAACTATTTTGATGCATGCAAACCTGAGCTTCCTTATGCAAACTGAGAATGGGGGATGGGGTAGGACTGAACACCCTTCTTATGTTTTAACTGTACACTTGACACTAACTCACTTCCCTCTACTTTGCACTTGACACACATGAGATCACTCACACACCCCACACTATATGCATGTGCACAAACCCCCTCTATCTCTCCATACATATGTTGTTACCTCACTTATATATATATAAATGTATGCCTATATACCTGGGACTCTCTCTTGATATGCAAACTGAGATTTGCATTGACATCTCCTCACTACACACACATATTCAAAACTGGAACTGTACACTCACTTAACCATTCCCCTTCTTTACACTATACACTCCACACTCACCCTCTATCTCTCTAAATATATATGAACTTGATTTGAAATGGGGAAACTGAAATGAGATGTTAAGTTTAACTTAGAAATTGAGATTTATACTCTAAAACCCCTCTTTTTCTATGACTGTTAACACATAAACCTTATATTAAACTAACTTATATGCAATGTAGGAAGGATGATGTAATGAGGCTAGAATGCAATATATGATATATATGCACATGAGATGTAGAAGGAATGAATGCATATGAAATATGAAATGTAATGTATATAATGTATAACATATTCATGGTATCTATAGATTTGTATATTGTAGTATGGTATATAGGTATAACTTGTATACGTTAAACCTATGTAATGTGTGTTTTGATAGCTTAGTTGGCATTGTGTTGTGGTTGTGTGCTAGCCTAGGTTTAATTAGGGTTGGCTAGACTTGGTTGACTGGTTTAGACTAGGGTTAGACCTAGAATGGCTTGTTTGACCAAGTGTGACTAGTGCAGTTGACCAGAGTTGACCAAGGATTGACTTTGGCCTGGTTTGAGCTAGAAATCATGTAGAATGCATTGTAATGTTTCATATTACCATTCTGGACATATTGTGACTGTGTTGTTCTAATAGGAGACAGACACCTCTCCTCAGGCAGTACATCCTCTTCGGACATTCAGTTATCAGGCGAGTACATTCTCTGATCATTTCATATCCTGTTAGAATTATTCTCCTGCTTTAAATTACTTTACTTGATACTATCACGTTGGTCATACGGATTAGTACTATATGGATCATTCCTTGAGATGTTATCCCCTCAGGGAGCATCGGATAACATGTTCTGTGCGTTTCACTTACATTGTGTATCACTATGCTTCATGGTTCATTGAGTTACTTGTGACATGTACTCTCATGATCACAGAGTCTTCCCTGAATCCCCCATTTATGGGCTTTCCTAGAATTCCCATTTATGGGACTATCATGTACCACCCTTCGGGGGCCGTTACATGAATCATAACATAACCTGGCTGGATCCTTGTGTATTGATTGGGGGTACGGGGGAGTAAAAGTAGACATGTGAATAATATCCAAGTAGTGTAGCATCAGAATCTTTTCGTAGTGTAGTATCAGAATCACCTATGCCATTCACATGTTTATATTGTACTCTGACTCACTAGCCACTGTTAGTTCTCTACTTATAGTAGATATTTCTATTACAGTTCTCTCTGTTTACATTCTGTACTTTCTTTCAGTTTCCTGCATCTTACTTTACTGCATGATTATATTTCTAACCTGCTATGAACTGTTGAGATATATTGTGCTCGCTCCGTCCTGGTTGGGCACCGTTGAATGTTTACAGAGGACGAGGATGAGGCTGGTGTTGACACTTATTATGGGACAGCTCTAGATGATACTCGTGATCCAGATTTCCAGTCGGATCCACTAGCTGTAGAGACTGAGGCTCCCTAGTCTAGGTTTTACTATTTCTGTCTTTGAGATCTAGATTGTATATATTCTTTCATACTCTGTAGTTGAGACTTGTATTTCTGGATGTTTGTTGAGTTGTTGTCTTAGACACTTAGACTCTTCTGATCATCTGTATTTCATTTGAGTTCTATATCATATCGTGCTTCTTCTTTTTTAGTTGTGATTGAGTTTACATTCTGCTATGTCACCCCCATTCGGGGAGTATAAACTGCTTAGCATTTATTGTTAGATGTTGTGACCTAGGACAGCGTTCTACCGCCGACACTGCGGCTGTTTGCAAAAACAAAAGTATAAAACTTTATTGATACAAACTGTGTAATAAAGATTACAAGAATTTTGGGAAAATTACAACTATAGGAATCCAATCTAGATGACGATTGCTTTATCCCTTGGACGATGTGAACTGTGAAGACGAAGCCTCTGAAGTTGAGAACAACTCTGGAAACTGAAGGCAAAAGCCTCAGAAGTTGAAGGCAAAAGCCTCGGAAGAATGCAGCAGCACTTGGACAAGAACTCCTGGACTCTCTGATTTCTGATCTCTGATATTTGATCTCTTGATCCCCTTGAAATGAAGACTTGAAACTCTATTTATAGAGTTCTGGAAATAACTAACTTTTAGTTATTCTGGACTGCGCAGAACGGTTTGTGCAGCAATTAGATTGCGCAGCTGTGGACTGCGCAGGCAGTTGCTGGATCGTGGGCCAACTATCATGGACACATGGCATCATTTGATTGAAATGCGCATGATCATGCGTAGACAGTTGCCACGTAATGAGCAATTGATGGCCTGAATGCCACGTGTACTTTGTCAGTTATGTTGATAGAATGCGCAACCTGAACTGCACAGACTTTGGTTTGCGCAGGATTAGACTGCGCAGACTTTGGTTTGTGCAGGATTAGACTGCGCAGGAATGGATTGCGCAGACTTTGGTTTGCGCAGGATTAGACTGCGCAGGAATGGATTGTGCTGCCAGCTGTCAGCCGTCCTCGAGGACTGTATGGCACAATAAACGAACAGTCTCCTCGTTCTTCGTGCTGTCAGCTGTCAGAAAGATTTGATTTGATTTAGGTAATGATGACTCTTGCCACGTCAGCATGCGCAATTGGATCTGTGCGCAAACCAGTGTACGCAATTGGATTGCTGTGCAATCTGTTGTCTGCGCAATTCATCAAAATGATGTGTATCTTGATTCTTTGACTTTGTTGATTGATGCAACTTGATTTTTTAGGACGTACAGCAGCGTAGGCTGGACGTACCCACGTCTCGTGCCCTTACTCTAGGGTGCGGGTCGTGACATACCATCGGAGTACCGATTATCTTCACAGAACTATTTCTGTGTAAGAAACCGGTACATCATTGGTATACTGCGATATGTCGTCGATATGCCGATTATCTTCACAGAACTATTTCTGTGTAAGAAACCGGTATACAGTCGGTATACTGCGGTATGTCATCGGTATGCCGATTATCTTCACAGAACATTTTCTGTGTAAGAAAACGGTATGCCGTCGGTATGCCGATTATCTTTATAGAACATTTTTGTATAAGAAATCGGTATACCATCAGCACCTAGCGGCATACCATCGGCCTTCCGTTGTAAGTATATCAAGTGATTTTTGAAGGATATTTTATAAGGACTTTTGGTTTATCATCCACCTTAAGCGTTTCATAGTATGTCCTAGAACTTGTACAGACTCTAGGACCTTGAATCTTTTGAGAGTAGGCTTTTCAGTATGCGGTGGCTTCTCTTCAGTCTTTGCTTTAAGTCATTCCATAAGTCTTCCGTGTGGCTTTGATAAAAGATCTTTTTGTAGCATCCTTGGGGAAGCTTGATGGTATATCTGTTTGCTGAGATGATATAGAAAACTAAAACACGAGGATGCAGTTAATGTTATCAAAATCAATGTGCCAACAATATATATATATATATATATATATATATATATATATATAATAGCCAATGATCCCTAGCCTAGTGGAAGTGGAGAGACATGCGGCCCAAGTGGTCAGGAGATCGATTCCCGGTGGGAGCGTTCGACACAATATATATATAATATTATATATATATATATATTATATATATATATATATATGTATGTCACGACCCACACCCAGTGTAGGGGCACGAGAAGTGGTTACATCCAGCCTACGCCGCAGTGTCGGCGGTAGAACGCCGTCCTAGGTCACATACATCTAACAGTTATAAGGTACCTGTACAGTATATACACTCCGAATGGAGGTGACATAATAAAGTACAACTCAATCACAACTAAAGAAGAAAGTACGATAAGAGAGAATAGATGAAATCACAGAATCCACAGATGATAAATACAGATAAGAGAGATAGCTAGAAGTTTAAGATAACAACTCCATAAATCAAGAATAACAATCTCCAAATAAGTACAAGTGTATCCAACAGACAGAATGATATATAGATACTAGTCTAGCTAACTAGCCTAGTCTACTGGGGTAATATCCTCTGCAAGTGCTGGGTCCTCCTGAGAGTCCACTTACATGTGTCGTCTAGGCCTGCTCCATAATAAGTGGGACACAGCTCCTCAAGGTCATCTGTAATATTTCAACAGGTCCAGTCAGGACGGGAGCGAGCACAATACATCTCACGCAGTTCATATCATAACAGGAATATAATACAAGCAATAGAGTAAGATACATGAAATGTTGAGAATATACATGAAATAAAAGAGAAGACTGTAAAGAAACATGAGAGGTTGTACATGAAATAAAGAGAAGACTATAAGTAAAGAGCTACAGTGAACTAGTGATTTAGAGTACAAGATAGACATGTGAACGGCTTGATAATAAACATGAGAGGTTGTACATGGCTACACTACTTTGGAAATTGTCAACATGACTATTTATACTCCCCCGTACCCCAATCAATACACAAGGATCCGTTCAAGTTATGTTAGTGTACATGATTTCACATGGGGGCCCATAAATGGGTGCACATGAATATAATATGGGGGCTCCGTGAACATGAGAGTACATAAATCACGAGAGTGCACATGAATGGTGAAAGCACAAGAATACATGATAAAAGTGAAACGCACATGACATGATGTATCCGATGCTCCCGAGGGGGATAACATCTATGAAAAGATCCGTATAGTACTAATTCGTGTTTTCATCGTGTCAGCATCAAGTAAAATAATCTAGAGCAAGAATATAGTCCTAGCAAGTATGAAACGGTCAGAGAATGTACTCGCCTGATATTCTGAGTGTCTGAATGAAATACTGCCTAAGGAGTGGTGTCTGGCTTCTATTCAGAAGAGTACAAGTCACAACATATCCAAATTGGAAAAATAAACTGTTACGAAGCATTCTACATGATGTTTGGGTCAATCTAGGCTAAAGTCAACCTTTGGTCAACTCTAGTCAAACTACTCTAGTCAAACTAGGTCAACTAGGTCAAACCTAGCCCAGACAAGTCTCACTAAGTCTAACCCGGACTATTCTAGCAAGTATACATCAATACAAGTCACACAAGTCTACATCACCCTACTCATGTGTATATATTCCATATACACAAGACTATACTACATAGGCTATATGCCAACACACCTATATAGGCAACACACATTTTCTACCATATATCTGTACTAATTATATAGACAATGTGCAATATCTATATTACATTACATATATCACACTAGGTTATATATTATATATATACATATAGAAAGATAGGGGAAATCATGTGTGTGTGTGTGTGGCATGGGTGAGTGAGTGTGGTGTTTGAGTGTCAACACAGTTCTTAGTTTAGGTGGGTGTGTGTGTCAATCTCAGTGATTCTCAGTGGAGTGCAAAAGTGTGTTAACATATATGTGTGTGGATGGGTGTTAATCTCAGGTTTTTGTGGTGTGTCAATAGGGTTCTCAGTTTTCTCAGTTTAGGTGTGTGAAGGGAAATTCAGAATTGTGTGTGAATGATATGATAACAAAACACAACCATCAGCCCTATACTACAATAGTGATACTAATTCCCAGGTTAACAGTGTGTAAATCCCAGGTCTTGTAACAGTGTGAAATGTGTGTAGATTAATATAGAAATTAATGTGAGAAAATCAGTGTGTAATCCAGTTATCAAATTAACAGTGAAACAATGTGTAATGAATCCAACAGTTCAAATGTGAATTCGAAGGCCAAAAGCAAATTCGAAAACTTAATTCCTATGACAATCATAACCCTAATATGTAGGTTAACTTCCAGATACATATAGGTGTACAAGCAATCGATTTAAACACATAAAACAGGTTAACATTCATCAAATCCTCAGAAAACCCAACTGACAGTACACGTATCAGAAAATTAGGAAATGACAAATTCGAATTAGAAATAGCAGCTAATTTACAATTCAATAGGTTGGTAATTGAAGACACATATGTGCACGTGTCGTGGGGTGTCCCAGTGTCCAAGAACTGGACACAAATCGTGTCCAATCACTCCATATAAACAAACACTGACACTGTGCATTGACAGCGGCGTACACGTGTCGAGTGAGGTAGGGACACGTGTGTCCCACCAAATGTGTCGTGGTCGTGCACCTAGGTAGAGGGGGTCTAAGGCTAGGGGTTAACCATCCTGAGTCTATGTGAGACACGATGACTGTGTCAGTCGCCCTTGACTGTGCATCGATAGCACGAATCCGTGCGACTCGAATAACTCTCTAACCACTCAAAAAATCCCACAAAATTTTATAGGCTTAGTGTCAGTCATCTCGTGCACGTACACACCAATTTTGGTGTCACCACGTGCCGTGTTCGTGGAGAAAACAGACACGGGTAGCAGGACACTTGCCGAGTCCCCCGTGCTGCGTGTCCAGTACAAAATAGGACACGAAATCAACACAAATCTCGACTCAGTCTTCACAAACATTAAAGTACATCCCTAGATCTAGAGATTCATGCAATTAGTTTTACAAAACACTAAAATCGAATCCTAAGTGACATTTAATCAAACACCTACATATACACTATGACACGTGTCCGATACAGACACCAAACGGACACGATTTCTACCCAAATTCTAGGGATAGCTAGGGGACACCTAGATTTAGCCTAATATGCAAAGAAATCAGAATATTAGCACAAATTGAGGAGTTTTACCTATAGGTGCAAATAGCAAGAAAAAGCCCCAAAATGAAGTGTTCCCCTTGCTAGCTCGGATCCCCAAATTGCTCAAAATCTGGGATTACTCTCCATAAACAGGAAATAGAAGAGTATTAGGCTCTAATGCAAGAAACTAGAGTTAAAAAGGATTTAAAATGAGAAATCTATGGATTGGGAAAGAATGGACATACCTTTCTTTTTTCTTATGTGTTGGAATGATACAAAAGAGGCAAGAACTAATAAGGAGATTATTTATAGGGAGGGAATGACCTTTTTTTTATAGGGGCCGGCCACATGCTGAAATTTAGGGTTAGGGTTTAGTCTAATGGCTATGGGCCAACTTGCACTAGTCATGAAATCAATTCTCAAGTCTCAAGCCTATGAACCTATTCCTTAATCCTCATATTCAAATCTTGATTTCTAAATGACTAACCTAGATTGACTTAAGTTAGACTAGGATCTCACCATGCTAACCAAGTCACCATAGCTAGGGTCAACTCCTAGGTTAGCCTACAAAGTCTCAACTAGTCAAAGTCAAAAATCACAATCACCAATTCAATAAATTAAAATAAATTCAAAAATTCACAAATGACCAAAATACCCTTAATCTAAAATGTGGTAGTGACAAATATATCCTCCTTAAAGGAATTTTGTCCTCAAAATTAAAAGACAAAAAAACTGATGAGAAGGATAGACAATCATATCTCAAGGTCCAAAAAAGATAAGGGTATCGCTCGCGCATCCTCCTCCCGCTCCCAGGTAGACTCTCCTGGAGAATGATGCCTCCATGCGACACGAACCAAGGGTATCACCTGGTTTCTCGGTACCTTCTCTCGGCGATCCAGAATCTCCACTGGCTGCTCTGGATAACTGAGAGTAGGTCCCACCTCAATCTCCGAATGATCAAGTACACGGCTAGGGTCAGCCACGTACTGTCTCAACTGTGATACGTGGAATACGTTGTGGACACCCACCAGTGCCGGTGGCAAGTTTAGCCTGTATGTCACGTCACCGACTCTCTCGCTGATCACGAAAGGTCCGATGAAGCGCGGGCTAAGCTTCCCACCTCCACCAAAACGTTTGGTACCACGAGTCGGAGATATCCGCAGAAAAACCATGTCTCTGACCTAAACACAAACAAGGTCTTATGTTACTAAATAATCAAACATGATCAAACAAATAATAATCAACCTACTTCTAATCCTATCTCTAGTCAACTAAGTCAAACATAGTCAATGGTCAACTACCGGTCAACAACTAGTCAATTTGTCAACATCCAAGTACTTGGTCAACAACTGGTCAACTAATTCAACTTGGACTATTGGGTCAATGGCTAATCTAGGGTTTAGACTAAAATAGACTATAGTGCTAAAAAGGTATCAAGACCAACTAAATCCTAAGTTCCAAACATACACATGTATACTCTACATTAAACTAGACTCATAACTTCTAACCCATAACCATAACACATACTCTAAAATACCTCACATAACCCCATATATCTTATCCTCTAATACCCATATATCTCTAATGTAACCCATAGAACCCACACTATTCTAAGTGTATCATCTATGCATACATATAGACTAACCATTTCATATGCCTAATCTATATATATATGCAGAACCCCTTAACCCATATTACTTATCACATATATCCCACAATATATACACAATGCATAGCATTAGCCTAACATGAAGGTTTAATTGCACAAGCAGCAATTTAACCAAAACAAAAAGGGACAGGACATGCAATATGGTTAACCCTGGAAGCAGGACAATGTCTTGGACAGATAGTGTGACTGAACACAATACTCAACCTGAATTTAAAGAAGAGGGCTTGGAACAATGCCTAAGTGGCTAAACTGGAACTGATATCCAACTAATGTCCTGTTGTGAGACAAATCAGAGTGGATGCAGTGATGCAATGAATAAAGCTTGACAGTACAGTGTAATGATGTATGCAAATTACTGCATGCAGTAGAGAATGCAAGTTATGCAAGACATCCAATGCAGGTATGAAAGGTGGTGAAGGTCTGAACTTATAATGAAATAAAGTCTGATACTATGTCACGCCCGCTCCCATAGGAGCGATTGTCCTCGCTAAGGCGTGATGTCGCACGAGCCTAGATTGCACTCGTACAAGACGGGTTCCATAACGGTCGATTTCAGCGGCTGCGACGGGGTCGTCGCCCAGAAGTCCCAAGCAGAGGCATTAAACACGCAACGGAAATTTAGAACAAAACACAAGTTATTCAAAAGAAGCTCTTTTTATTGATATCGAAACAACGGTTACATTGGGGGCGCAAGGCCGAGATTACAATCACTCAATACACTCGCCTCACATTACAAATCACTCTGCTCTCTCTCATCTCTCGATACAATACTTGAATCCCGCGGAAGCTTCGGAAGGCGATGTCCATACATTATGTCCCGTATAAGTCTGATCTTCACGCGGCCGCACGCTTCGAATCGCCAAGGAACTCCGTGCCTCGACGCATCCAAGCGAGCCCCGCACCACGAGCTTCTACCTGTGCCTGCACATAAACACTGTGTGGGTGTCAGTACCACTGTACTGGTGGAGTGAGCTCCTCGCCCACCCATACAAAACCGACACGTTTATTTTTCTTTGTGCATTACAAGCCCCTTTTCGATTATCTTTCTAGTCTTGCCTTAGGATCGATTTTAGGACCGACGCTCGGCCTATTTAGTGTCTTTAGACCATCTCCGTGCCTTGCACTAATCACGTACCCATACTTTGCCTCTAGACCTTTCTCGTGATTGCATTGTCAATGTACCGACTCATACTTGTCTTTCGTACCATACTCTTGGACGTAACGACTAGGTCGTGTCAAATACTTGCCCTACGGCCCTTCTCGACTTAACTCGAAACGTATAACCCAACTTGTGGAACCGGTGTTGAGAACTCAAGTACGATACCATATCTCGTGCCGAAGCACGTGTCTTTACGTATAACCGAATCGTAGGCTTTATAACACTTTGGTGCAACCGAGCACACATTTCATAACACATCGCATACCGTGCTTACGCTTCCTCTGTTACGACCGACACCGTGCATGCGGATTCGCCGCATAGCACGCCAATTATCTATATGAAAGGCCACTGGCATGACAAGTTATCGCGGACATAGCTCGGGTAGGCGGCGGGTCCTTCGATGCAAGGTAGCTAGCCCCATGGAAAGCCCCCGACTACCCACGCAATAAAGGCATGCGCTGCTATAACGTCTACCTCCTAGGACGACTGGGCCCGGTGCCCCGGCATATAACCGGTCTAGGCAGAAATCCTTGTCGACAAGGTGTCCAATGACCACGCACCTACGAGACATCTAAACTCATGTAAATGCATGGCCTACTTGTTGGTACGAACGGATCTAATACTTAGCAACTCGTGCTCTGAACCACCCTTTGCATTACGTGCATCGGGGCCGCGAGACTCCCAACCGAGGGAACGCCCCGAATACTTAACGTGGATAGGAACGCGAGACTCCCAACCGAGGGACCGCCTCGAAACACCTTAACGTGGATAAGAACGCGAGACTCCCAACCGAGGGACCGCCTCGAATCACTTAACGTGGATAGGAACGCGAGACTCCCAACCGAGGGACCGCCTCAAATCACTTAACGTGGATAGGAACGCGAGACTCCCAACCGAGGGACCGCCTCATACTTCTTTGTACTCGAGGGAACGACTACTACGTAGCCTTCCAAATTAACTCAAACAAACGTGTTCCTTAAGTGCCATGGACCGTGGCTAACTTTATATCGTGCCAATCGTGGCTCGTGCCTGTAACTGACTTCTATCTTACGCGACGTTATCACCCAAGTCATACGTTATATGACGGCCCTTGAGATCGTGGGACTATTTAACTTGACAACCGCAGAACGAGCGGGACGGCACTTAGAATGACTTAGGTCGATCGGCATAACTTTGCCTAACTTACTCAAGCCTATAACTTAACCCGAGGGACGAACCAAGGCTATGCCAAGCCTTGCGCAGTGGAAACGTGCATGCTTTATCGAGCATTTACGCGGGCGACGCCTATGACTTAGGCTAACTCATCGTTTGTGTCGAATACCAACTTTTCCCTCTTCCAAGCTGCGGGACGAAGGATCGAGTGTCGTTTTAAAAGCACGCTGAGCCGACTTCTATTGAGACCGCGGGACCATTTTCCATGTTCTAAGACATTCCGACGGGTCGGGATTACTCCCTTAGCTATGTGCGTTCGTAGCTTTTATATTAGCCTACTTGTGCAAGTTGAAAACAAACGAATTATTAAGTGAAGGCTAAGATGAAGCGAGTTCACCGAAACTCCCCCACCTGAGCGATGTCTTCGAGTCGCCGCTGTAAGGCCAAGTCCGAACGCCGTCGGCGTTTCGATTCCTCCGATTGACTTTGCGGGATGGGGCACTACAACATACACCACTCAGAACAAGTCTCGTCCTCGAGACTTTCCTGAGGGTAAACCATCCTACCATTTCTATGGCCAAGACTTTAATCGTATACACTCGCCTACGCGTTTCTTCGATTCCGAGCTACGCTCGTGCGTATCGCTAACTTAGTCATAAGGCACACCAACCAATCAACCAACATTCGAACTCGACTCAAATCATGATCGCATTATACCAACATTTCTTTGAAACTCACGATTCCAAAATCCTCGACATTCTCCCGTTCCTCAACTCTCACTTGATTCAACGTATCACTTAGTTGGATCGTGCACATATTCCAGGCGTCCCCAAAATACATGCATTTCAGCCAAGCCTCGTGATAGAGAATCCGCCATCACCACTCGAGTCGGATCGTACACATATTCGGGCGTCACTGATATACGTGCATGTCAGCCAAGACTCGCGAGTGGTGCCTCCGTAACTTCTATCGCTTTGCGCTCGAACGTCTGCCTAACCGCTAGGCTATGTCTTTTCGTCAGTACTGGAATCATAGTTCCCAAACAACGATATCAACACTGACCCCATCCTAAGGTCAAACCAAATCGTTGGTACGGGGTTTTCTACCCAAGCGCGTCACTCAGATTTCTAAACATCGAGCACAATCACCTAATTCGCATTACGACACGCGTTGCGTATATTCAAATCCCTTCAATTCACCAATTCTAACCAATTCATGTATTCGATCACGAGGTTGTCTCGCTCGACAATACGTTGCACCCCAATCTCACGCGAGTCCGATTATCCACGGCGGTTCATGAATCACCACGCAACGCTCCTGCGGAATAATCATTCTCATCGGAGCATAACTCTTGTTCGAGTTTAGACTCATTCATTCTCGATACACGGATTGGACCTACTCAATCCTTAAGTTCAATCGACAAGCACACCAATTCAATCTCGAGTCTATCTTCGCGTCAAACCACAAGTCGAAGCACAAATTGTCGCACCGTGCCAGTTCGACCACTCCCGCTGTATGAATCACCATACCAGCGCTCACGCAGAGTGATCGCCCTAATCGGCATGATGCATGTGCGAGGCTGGAGTAGCGCTCGCATATGACAAGAACGTCAACGTTGTGGTTATCGACAAAGCAAATCCAAACATTTATTTTCATCCAAGCCGAGATCTCTACTCGATAGTCCGACCGTCATGCGTTCAACTAGGAAATCCTCGAGCCAAGTCTATCCTTTCCTCGACACATTTTAACTTCCCGATTATAGCATCCATCGAAACAATGACATTTGCATGATCGTCATTTGCCGAGTCAGAGTACCCCCGAGTTATCGAATATCGATCTTTGATACGCCTCAATACCATCATCGATATGCGTAACCTGACGATCTTCCTTTGCAACGAATTCTGAGTCGTGCGAATGATGCTATCGTCCGACTGGATAATCTCCTCGAACCGTTCACCACATCAATTTCTTCAACCCAATTTCACGTATCGTTTATCCGTCTATCACAAGTCATCGCTAACGTATTTCCTCAATTCGCATCATTCCTTGCTAATTCAAACCATCGAGCAACATCGATTTCAATCCTCAGAGTCGTTTGCGTAACTTCAAAATCGAACATTTCATGCACGCTACCTACCCGTCATGTTAACTTTTTGTATACGATCCGTATCAATTTCCTCGATTCGAACTCAATCGTTTTCGCGTTTCATACGCGTACAATCCTCAATCTTTCGCTCGAATGCTTTCCAAGACGGACCATACACCACTCGGGATTCGAGTCATCCCATCTAGACCAAATCACATTCACGTTATTTGCTAAGACATTTTCAGATTCGTTCGACAAATCCCTAGCATCAATCGTTCACGTCGCATTGACGCACTAAGTCGTTCGTACTATTCCTCAAAATTCAGAACAATCTTCTATGTACGCCTAAGCGTTAGTCTAGATACGTTTCTATCGATATACACTCCAAATGTATCTCCGTTCCTGACCAAGCGGTACTTAATATCGGTTACGACTCGTTTGCACCAAAAGGTCAAGGTGCGCGATACGCGGACTAAGTTGTGCCGCATAACCATCCCGTATGGTCTATACTCCGAGTTTTCACGCTCATTTGCTAATGTAGGACTCGTTAGGCACGCACACGACTTGCTAACTTTAGCACGCATTTTCTATAACTCAAGGTCGGTACCGTTCGGCCCAAAGGCCACCACCTATCGATGCGTTCGATTGAACGCTTGTACGAGCTTTCGAAAATATTAGACTTATTATATGGACATGCCGAGGGACGTTTGAGAGAGAGCGCACCAACGATATCATGTTGCGGAAGCACAATTCAGAGTTTGCGAAACAATGGAGTTAAAGAATTCAATCGGTAGTCCAAGGACGTAAAGCCGTGCTCTGATACCATTATGTCACGCCCCGCTCCCATAGGAGCGATCGTCCTCGCTAAGGCGTGATGCCGCACGAGCCTAGATTGCACTCGTGCAAGGCGGGTTCCATAACGGCCGATTTTAGCGGCTGCGACGGGGTCGTCGCCCAGAAGTCCCAAGCAGAGACATTGAACACGTAGCGGAAATTTAGAACAAAACACAAGTTATTCAAAAGAAGCTCTTTTTATTGATATCGAAACAACGGTTACATTGGGGGCACAAGGCCGAGATTACAATCACTCAATACACTCGCCTCACATTACAAATCACTCTGCTCTCTCTCATCTCTCGATTCAATACTTGAATCCCGCGGAAGCTTCGGAAGGCGATGTCCATACATTATGTCCCGTATAAGTCTGATCTTCACGCGGCCGCACGCTTCGAATCGCCAAGGAACTCCGTGCCTCGACGCATCCAAGCGAGCCCCGCACCACGAGCTTCTACCTGTGCCTGCAATAAACACTGTATAGGTGTCAGTACCACTGTACTGGTGGAGTGAGCTCCTCGTCCACCCATACAAAACCGACACGTTTATTTTTCTTTGTACATTACAAGCCCCTTTTCGATTGTCTTTCTAGTCTTGCCTTAGGATCGATTTTAGGACCGACACTCGGCCTATTTAGTGTCTTTAGACCATCTCCGTGCCTTGCACTAATTACGTACCATACTTTGCCTCTAGACCTTTCTCGTGATTGCATTGTCAACGTACCGACTCATACTTGTCTTTCGTACCATACTCTTGGACGTAACGACTAGGTCGTGTCAAATACTTGCCCTACGGCCCTTCTCGACTTAACTCGAAACGTATAACCCAACTTGTGGAACCGGTGTTGAGAACTCAAGTACGACACCATATCTCGTGCCGAAGCACGTGTCTTTACGTATAACCGAATCGTAGGCTTTATAACACTTTGGTGCAACCGAGCACACATTTCATAACACACATACCGTGCTTACGCTTCCTCTGTTACGACCGACACCGTGCATGCGGATTCGCCGCATAGCACGCCAATTATCTATATGAAAGGCCACTGGCATGACAAGCCATCGCGGACATAGCTCGGGTAGGCGGCGGGTCCTTCGATGCAAGGTAGCTAGCCCCATGGAAAGCCCCCGACTACCCACGCAATAAAGGCATGCGCTTCTATAACGTCTACCTCCTAGGACGACTGGGCCCGGTGCCCCGGCGTATAACCAGTCTAGGCAGAAATCCTTGTCGACAAGGTGTCCAATGACCACGCACCTACGAGACATCTAAACTCACGTAAATGCATGGCCTACTTATTGGTACGACTGGATCTAATACTTAGCAACTCGTGCTCTGAACCACCCTTTGTATTACGTGCATCGGGGTCGCGAGACTCCCAACCGAGGGAACGCCCCGAATACTTAACGTAGATAGGAACGCGAGACTCCCAACCGAGGGACCGCCTCGAAACACCTTAACGTGGATAAGAACGCGAGACTCCCAACCGAAGGACCGCCTCGAATCACTTAACGTGGATAGGAACGCGAGACTCCCAACCGAGGGACCGCCTCAAATCACTTAACGTGGATAGGAATGCGAGACTCCCAACCGAGGGACCGCCTCAAACTTCTTTGTACTCGAGGGAACGACTACTACGTAGCCTTCCAAATTAACTCAAACAAACGTGTTCCTTAAGTGCCATGGACCGTGGCTAACTTTACATCGTGCCAATCGTGGCTCGTGCCTGTAACTGACTTCTATCTTACGCGACGTTATCACCCAAGTCATACGTTATATGACGGCCCTTGAGATCGTGGGACTATTTAACTTGACAACCGCAGAACGAGCGGGACGGCACTTAGAATGACTTAGGTCGATCGGCATAACTTGGCTAACTTACTCAAGCCTACAACTTAACCCGAGGGACGAACCAAGGCTATGCCAAGCCTTGCGCAGTGGAAACGTGCATGCTTTATCGAGCATTTACGCGGGCGACGCCTATGACTTAGGCTAACTCATCGTTTGTGTCGAATACCAACTTTTCCCTCTCCAAGCCGCGGGACGAAGGATCGAGTGTCATTTTAAAAGCACGCTGAGCCGACTTCTATTGATACCGCGGGACCATTTTCCATGTTCTAAGACATTCCGACGGGTCGGGATTACTCCCTTAGCTATGTGCGTTCGTAGCTTTTATATTAGCCTACTTGTGCAAGTTGAAAACAAACGAATTATTAAGTGAAGGCTAAGATGAAGCGAGTTCACCGAAACTCCCCCACCTGAGCGATGTCTTCGAGTCGCCGCTGTAAGGCCAAGTCCGAACGCCGTCGGCGTTTCGATTCCTCCGATTGACTTTGCGGGACGGGGTACTACATACTACATATAGGTTGGGGGGAAAGTTGAACCTAAGAAGCTATGGTGGGTTGCTCTATAGGGACAGGACCCTACATTGGCTGAGCAAATCATGAAAGGGTGTTGAATTATGAAGGATGATGAGATGTGGTCAGGACATGGTCTCATGTTCTGATACTTGATGAGTATCAGTGAAACTAATGAGGGTATTAGGTAAACAGAACATGCAATGGTTAATACGATATTCAAGCGGTGAAAGTATGTGAAGTACAGGCAATGAATGAGTACATGTGAATCAAGGATATGCAAGGAATGTTAGGTAAAGTACAGGGCCTGTGCTAAGGTGCAGTGTGTCGAGGATATGAATGTGAACATGAGTGAATGAGTGTCAGAACATAAGTGCAGTGCCAATTTGTATGGACATTTCAGTATACAGGATACTAAGGTAGTGCAGTAGTTCATCTGTATGCAGGACATGATCAAATTTGTAGGTTATATGCCTAAGTAGCAGGGAATGAAATCTCAATTGCAAGAGAGTGAAGTGTGAATTGTGTATCTGAGTCTAATATGTCAGAAAAGTCGTATGATAATGATGAAGCACAAGATGGCGTGTCCGAGTAGGACACGAAGGTCATGGGTGTAGGGTGTCATGTATAGGTCATGCATGTGAAGTTGGTTTTGAGAAAACAACTATTCTTGTGCTCCTAATTTAAAAGTCATGGCAACGTGCATATGATAATCATAATTAAAGTGGGAATGGTCAATGGCCTAAATTAGACTGAAAGCTGTGATACGAAAGTAGCACAAGGGAACAAGTTTGAGCGGGACATAATATATCAAGGTGAAGATAATCTCGTCTACTACAAACTCATGAAGGAAGTTTTCAAAGGTTTACATCTATGACATTCCAGAAATCAAAGTCAGAGAAAGAATATTCGTCTACCTAGAATACTCTCTCTAGGGTTCCCTTTTAGTCATTCTAGTCATACTACCGCACAAAGCAATCACAAGGTATCAAAACATATAAGCAATGTGGGTCAATTATCTCAAAAGACATGCTAAGGTCTAGGCTGAAATCTGGGTACTTCTGAGGCTCTAGGTGGAACTGGATACTGCTCTCTCAAGGTCTTAGCCTGAACTCTCTGTGTCTCCAACACATCCCGGAGAGTCCGTATATCTAAGCTCCATCAAGAAACAACCCTCCCGAGAATATGGTATAGGGTACCACTATAGGAGGCAGAGGAAGACCCTCAGTCTCAGGTGAAGCTATAGCTACACTCAAGGACATGCTCTGGTCATGGGTGCCCTACTGGAAAGGATAAGGGAAAATAATAAGAAATTATCATGGCTGTAAGGCAGACTAGCATCCTATATGAAAACTGGTAGGTATTATAATTAACAGGGGAATTATCTACAATGGGTATTATTCTAATACTAATGCTAACTATCATCTCTAGGGTACAGACACTCTACAAGTCATCATATCATTACACTATGAAAGAACTACATATGAATAAGCTCTACCAACTACAATATCCCTACTCTTAAGTTATTTGATGATGGAATACAATTTTATAACAACAGAAGGGTACGATAGAGATGATATGTTTAAAAACTTTCTCAGGATACAATCTGATAATCATATACGTCTGTCCAAAATCATGTTACTCAGGGTCCTCGCCATGCTAGTAAGCAAGGCTGCGATAAACGATAGATTCCATAACTGGGTATGCACCTCTATAATCATGTCGTCTAGAATTCTCGCTATGCCGACTAGTATAGCTGCGAGAAATTCCAAATCTCATAACCAAGATATGTACATCCGAAGTCAGGTCTCTACGTTTCTGCCACGCCGTCTAATATGGCTGGGATAAACTCCAGGTTCCATAATCAAGTAGATGTTTTACCATCCCTGTTATTTCCGTCAACATATGTTATCAGAAAATATCGTAACTCAGGCCATAAAATTTATCTCGATAGGAAAATCAAAATCAACAACGATCCATCAAAAATCAAATTCAATAACAAGGAGTAAGGGTGAACAAAACAAAGGAAGGGATTTCAATTGAAGTTTAAATAAGATTCTCAAGGGTTGTCCTAGGAATCTCTCAAGGAATCCTAACTGTGATTGAGTACCTTCAAAAATATATCCTAATCCTACTATAGGCTGCAGTGATACTCTAGTTCGAATACCACTGCATTTCTAAACTCGAACTGCATGGGCCACCACTAAAAACGTATCACGACCCGCACCCAGTGTAGGGGCACGAGAAGTGGTTACGTCCAGCCTACGCCGCAGTGTCGGCGGTAGAACGCTGTCCTAGGTCATATACATCTAACAGTTATAAGGCACCTGTACAGTATATACACTCCGAATGGAGGTAACATAATAAAGTACAACTCAATCACAACTAAGAAGAAAGTACGATAAGATAGAATAGATGAAATCACAGAATCCTCAGATGATAAATACAGATAAGAGAGATAGCTAGAAGTCTAAGATAACAACTCCACAAATCTAGAATAACAATCTCCAATTAAGTACAAGTGTATCCAACAGACAGAATGATAAATAGATACTAGTCTAGCTAACTAGCCTAGTCTACTGGGGTAATGTCCTCTGCAAGTGCTGGGTCCTTCTGAGAGTCCAACTCACATGTGTCATCTAGGCCTGCTCCATAATAAGTGGGATACAGCTCCTCAAGGTCATCTGTAATATTTCAACAGGTCCAGTCAGGACGGGAGCGAGCACAGTACATCTCACGCAGTTCATAACATAACAGGAATATAATACAGACAATAGAGTAAGATACAAAAACGCTGAGAATATACATAAAATTAAAGAGAAGGCTGCAAAGAAATATCTACTATAAGTAAAGAGCTACAGTGAACTAGTGATTTAGAGTACAAGATAGACATGTGAACGGCTTGATAATAAACATGAGAGGTTGTACATGGCTACACTACTTTGAAAATTATCTACATGATTATTTATACTCCCCCGTACCCCAATCAATACACAAGGATCCGTTCAAGTTATGTTATTATACATGATTTCACATGGGGGCCCATAAATGGGTGCACATGAATATAAACATGGGGGCTCCGTGAATAAGAGAGTACATAAATACGAGAGTGCATATGAATGGTGAAAGCACAAGAATATATGATGAAAGTAAAACACACATGACATGATGTATACGATGCTCCGAGGGGGATAGCATCGTATGAAAAGATCCATATAGTACTAATCCGTGTTTCCATCGTGTCAGCATCAAGTAAAATAATCAAGAGCAAGAATATAGTCCTAGCAAGTATGAAATGGTCAGAGAATGTACTCGTCTGATATCCTGAGTATTTGAATGAAATACTGCCTGAAGAGTGGTGTCTGGCTCCTATTCAGAAGAGTACAAGTCACAACATATCAAAATTGGTAAAATAAACTGTTACGATGCATTCTACATGATGTTCAATCTAGGCTAAAGTCAACCTTTGGTCAACTCT
The DNA here is from genome assembly GCA_029216955.1 of Iris pallida. Taxonomy (NCBI): domain Eukaryota; kingdom Viridiplantae; phylum Streptophyta; class Magnoliopsida; order Asparagales; family Iridaceae; genus Iris; species Iris pallida. The sequence goes on from JANAVB010020770.1 coordinate 72,962, forward strand.
AGTCAAACTTGGTCAACTAGGTCAAACCTAGCCCAGACAAGTCTCACTAAGCCTAACCAGGACTATCCTAGCAAGTATACATCAATCCAAGTCACACAAGTCTACATCACCCTACTCATGTGTATATATTCCATATACACAAGACTATACTACATAGGCTATATGCCAACACACCTATATAGGCAACACACACATTTTCTACCATATATCTGTACTAATTATATAGACAATGTGCAATATCTATATTACAATACATATATCACACTAGGTTATATATATATATACATATAGAAAGATAGGGGAAATCATGCATGTGTGTGTGTGTGGCATGGGTGAGTGAGTGTGTGTTTGAGTGTCAACACAGTTTAGTTTAGGTGGTGGGTGTGTGTGTGTCAATCTCAGTGATTCTCAGTGGAGTGCAAAAGTGTGTTAACATATATGTGTATATATAGGGATCCTTGTGTACAAATTCTCAGATTTTGTGTGAGTATGCTATATGTGTGTACATGAGTGTCATTCCACAGATTTCAGCTTCCAATGTGTAGATAGGTGTATGTGTGTGACATGGTGTCTCAGATTCAGTTTTGCATGTATGTGGATGGGTGTTAATCTCAGGTTTTTATGGTGTGTCAATAGGGTTCTCAGTTTTCTCAGTTTAGGTATGTGAAGGGAAATTCAGAATTGTGTGTGAATGATATGGTAACAAAACACAACCATCAGCCCTATACTACAACAGTGATACTAATTCCCAGGTTAACAGTGTGTAAATCCTAGGTCTTGTAACAGTATGAAATGTGTGTAGATTAACATAAATCAATGTGAGAAAATCATTGTGTAATCCAGTTATCAAATTAACAGTGAAACAGTGTGTAATGAATCCAACAGTTCAAATGTGAATTCGAAGGCCAAAAGCAAATTTAAAAACTTAATTCCTATGCCAATCATAACCCTAACATGTAGGTTAACTTCCAGATACATATAGGTGTACAAGCAATCGATTTAAACACATAAAACAGGTTAACATTCATCAAATCCTCAGAAAACCCAACTGACAGTACACGCATCAGAAAATTAGGAAATGATAAATCCGAATTAGAAATAGCAGCTAATTTACAATTCAATAGGTTGGTAATTGAAGACACATATGTGCACGTGTCGTGGGGTGTCCCAGTGTCCAAGAACTGGACACAAATCGTGTCCAATCACTCCATATACACAAACACTGACACTGTACATTGACAGTGTCGTGCACGCGTGTCGAGTAAGGTAGGGACACGTGTGTCCCACCAAATGTGTCATGGTCGTACACCTAGGTAGAGGGGGTCTACGGCTAGGGGTTAGCCACCCAGAGTCGTGTCCAAAACGTGTCTATGTGAGACACGATGACTGTGTCAGTCGTCTTTGGTCGACTGTGCATCGACAGCACGAATCCATGCGGCTCGAATAACTCTCTAACCACTCAATAAAATCCCACAAAATTTTATAGGCTTAGTTTCAGTCATCTAATGCACATACACACCAATTTTGGTGTCACCACGTGCCATGTCCGTGAAGAAAACAGACACGGGTAGCAGGACACTTGCCGAGCCCCCCGTGTTGCGTATCCAATACAAAATAAGATACAAAATTGACACAAATCTCGACTCAGTACATACCTAGATCTAGAGATTGATGCAATTAGTTTTACAAAACACTAAAATCGAATCCTAAGTGACATTTAATCAAACACCTACATATGCACGATGACACGTGTCCGATACGGACACCAAACGGACACGATTTCTACCAAAATTTTAGGGATAGCTAGGAGACACCTAGATCTAGCCTAATATGCAAAGAAATCAGAATATTAGCAAAAATTGAGGAGTTTTACCTATAGGTGCAAATAGCAAGAGAAAGCCCCAAAATGAAGTGTTCCCCTTGCTAGATCGGATCCCCAAATTGTTCAAAATCTGGGATTACTTCCATAAACAGGAAATAGAAGAGTATTAGGCTCTAATGCAAGAAACTAGAGATAAAAAGATTTAAAATAGAAATCTATGGATTGGGGAAGAATGGACATACCTTTCTTTTTCCTATGTGTTGGAATGATACAAAAGAGGCAAGAACTAATGATGAGATTATTTATAGGGAGGGAATGACCTAGGGGGCTGGCCACATGCTAAAATTTAGGGTTAGGGTTTAGTCTAATGGCTATGGGCCAAGTTGCACTAGCCATGAAATCAATTCTCAAGTCTCAAGCCTATGAACCTATTCCTTAATCCTCATATTCAAATCTTGATTTCTAAATGACTAACCTAGATTGATTTAAGTTAGACTAGGGTCTCACCATGCTAACCAAGTCACCATAGCTAGGGTCAACTCCTAGGTTAGCCTACAAAGTCTCAACTAGTCAAAGTCAAAATCACAATCACCAATTCAATAAATTAAAATAAATTCAAAAATTCACAAATGACCAAAATGCTCTCAATCTAAAATGTGGTAGTGACAATGTAGGTCAAAAGCCTTGCCTACGGAGCCCCACTAAAGCTTCGCACCCCTGTACCATCGGATCGGGGGGCCCCTGTGGGGCCCACGCGTGCCCTTTCAATCCAACGGTCGAGGACGATAGGGCTCCCGCAGAGATCCGGACCCATATAATATATATATATTATATATATATATGTGTGTGTGTGTGTGTGTGTGTGTGTGTGTGTGTGTGTGTGTATACAGTTTGACATTTAAAAAAATACGCAATCTTATCCACACATCATTTGAAATAAATGGTTCTGATTTATGTGCATACCAAATTTACATGCATGGAAGTCAAATATGACATGCATGCTAATTAATACAAGGTTCTAAACAGCGGTAGGCGGGTACGTGGCGGAGAGAGTCCGCCTACCGCCTAGGCGGTCGATATATTTTGAACATGTTTTTACTATTTTATCACTTTTTTTTGTATAATATGCATATTTTAATGGTGTTCCATGCATAACTAAGTTGTAGGATGAAGATTTATAAACTTTTAGTTTTGTAAAAGTGAACCGTATGCTCATAATGCTTACAAAATATTTTTGGCCAAAATATCTTGTTATGTATTGCTTCGCCTAGGCGCCTGCCTATGCCACCTCACCTCCGCCTATGCCACCAACCTCCGTTGGACGTCTACTCCATCATCTACCGAAAAGCGTTACGTAGAGAGACCGCCTACAGTCTAGGCGGCCGCCATTTAGAACACTGATTAATAGTATGTTATATTAATTAGTGAGATATCCAATTTGGCATGCATGCTAATTATTTAAAATTACTCTATCAAATCTGAACCATTTATTGTTGGCACATCGATGATATTAATATATTGACCATAATTAACCTCCATACTGTTTTAGTAATATTGCTCCACAGATGCATGAACTCAAAAGAAAGAAGCCACAAAAAGTCTTAGACGTGCTAAAGATCAAAAGAACATAGAATACTAACTGTTATATCTCAAAAGAAACACTCAAGATTCAAGATCTGAAGCATGCTTGTACATACTTTAGACCTTAAGCGTTTCATAGTATGTCCTAGACCTTGTACAGACTCTAAGACCTTGAATCTTTTGAGAGCAAACTTTTGAGTATGCGGTGGCTTCTCTTCAGTCTTTGGTTTAAGTCATTCCATAAGTCTTCCATGTGGCTTTGATAAAAAGATCTTTTTATAGCAGCCTTTGGAAAGCTTGATGGTATATGTTTTCTGAGAAGATAAAAAAAACTAAAACACAAGGATGCAGTTAATGTTATCAAAATAAATGTGCCAACAATCTCCCATATTTTGATAATTGACAAAAAGAATGTAGCATCGTGTTTTTAGAGAGTCTCTCTCCCGTACGTAGACTACTCCCCCTCAATACATTTTCTCCCCCTTTGTCACTTAATCAAAGATGGTAAAGAGATAAATATATATAAAAAGAGGATGCATGAGAACAATAGGATAAATTAAGGCATGCATATATTGGATTGAAAGTTTGGGTAGTACATGCTTGGAATAGACTGAAACTTGACAGAGACTAAAGCAAGTAAGCACCATATCGGGAGTAAACCAAGCAACACTAAGATTAATAAAACAAACATTGGTCCCGCAAGACCGCACAGAGCAACAAATTAAAGACAGCGAAGAAAAAACTATCGACCATGGTACCCGAAGGACCTCACAAGACAAAATAACTCAAACACTGACACCACTTCTTATTTTGACCACCATCTTGAGAGACCAAGATTCACTGATCAGTAGGATCATCACCGTCATCATCACCCGGGGCCCCTAAAAGCCCCAAAAGGATCAATGCCAACCGAATACATGAAGCCATAGGCATTTGGATCAGAAAACTACGATGCTTGAAAGTGGGGATCTTGAATATCGAGATCAAGAAAAGCATTGCGATCCGGAAGAGTACGCTGAATAAAGTAATACTGGTCGTGAAAAGTGGCTCTGGATGAGAATTTTGAGGCCTCTGGTGTTAGTCCGCATCTGTTCCTCCGCCCAAGCCATGCGCATGTCAAAGTGATGCTAGGTGAGAGGCATAAAGCGTCCGAAATGAGGAGGAGCAGATGGAGCATCAACAGCCATCTGAGAACTAGATGGGTGAGCGGAGTGAGATGATTGGCCGGTAGCAGAGTGGCGCAAGACAGCTAAGTAGAAAGGAGCGCCATCCGTGTGGCACAAGCTGAGGTCCCACCTTTGGCTTCTAGGATAATAGTGATGAACATACCAAAGTTTAGGGCACGCTGTCCCGCATAGTGAATCGAGGAAAAGGCGTTCAACAGAGTTTTTGTGAAGGACCAGGTTTTCTTGGCGTACAGATAGTACATGCAATCAAGGACGTCACATGATGGCATCGTAATTGTCGGACTTGGAAGTCAAAGAGTGGCAGATGATGCGATGCAGTTCATAATAAAAAGGCTCCATCTACTTGGAGAGAGCTGGAATAGGAGGAGCATCAGGCCCTTTGCAAATAATGCCACAAAATTCTTCAAACGACACATTGGAGGTAAGATTGAGCCCAGTCAGAGCAGGAAGAGCATCCCCTCGATTAGGTATATCGAGAATCTCAGCGAGATCATGGGCGGTGAGGTGGATGTGGCGATCGTTGACCAGAGGAAGAACAAGGTCGTTTAGCGTAGGCTATGGAAAGGACAATGGTGTGTAGTAGGAGAGGATAGAAAGGGATAAGTTGTAAATGGTGAAAGAGGAAGAGGAGGAGAGAATAGGTGAGGAGGAGGAAATGTTGGGGAAAAGGGTATTTGAAAAGTAGGGGAATGGGTAGATGAAGAGGTGGAGAGGAATAAAAATAGGGATTTTGGAAAGAATGATGAATGAAGAGGTTTAAAATGAAGAAATGATGGAAAGAGTAAGTAATTAATGAGGAAGGATGTGAGAGGAGGAGTGATGGGATAGAAAGAGTGTAAAAGGATGAAAAGAAATAAATGAAGGGGATATGAAAGGATGTGAAAGAGTTGAAAAAGATTTGGTGGGACCCAAGGGCATTAAAGCTGCAGTAGTTTTATCAACCCGCCGCAGTCGGCATGCCGTCAGAATTTCGTATCCTTCCGTCGGTATGTCGATTAAGTTCACAGAACTGTGTTGTGAACGGAAGTCGGTATGCCGACGGTTTTTCGTCGAATTTTGTCGGTGCTCCGTAGGCAGAGATACTAAAATTCAAGATTTAGAATGCCCAATTCTTGGCAATGAAAAGGAAACGATCCTCAGGTAAAGGCTTGGTGAAGATGTCCGCAGGTTGATAAGTAGTAACAATGAACTCAAGATGAACGTCTCCCTTTTGCTGATGGTCACGAAGAAAATGGTGTCTAATCTCAATGTGCTTCGTGCGGGAGTGACAAATCGAATTTTTCGTGAGATTTATAGAACTAGTATTGTCACACTTCATGGAGGTGCTAGTAGAAGTGATGTCATAGTCTATAAGTGTTTGTGTCATCCAAAGAATTTGTGCACAACAACCCAGCCGCTATATATTGGCTTCAGTGGTGGAAAGAGCAACATAATTTTGTTTCTTACTAAACCATGACACCAAAGATTTCCTAAGGAATTGACATGTGCCGCTATTACTCTTTCGGTCAATCTTGCATCTGGCAAAATCTGCATCCGAGTAGCCAATAAGCTCAAAGGATGGAGATTTCGGATACCAAAGTCCCTTGTTAATAGTGCCTTTGAGATACCAAAAAATACGCTTAATGACACATAAGTGGGATTCTTTGGAATTAATTTGTTATCATGCACAGAGATAAACACTAAACATAATATCGGGACGACTAGCAGTTAAATATAGTTAGCTACCGATCATACCTCGATACTTATGAATGTCGACCGAGATCCCATGTTCATCATTCGAGTTTTGTTGTTGTGGCCATATGAGTCCTCATTGATTTGGATGAGTCAAGTTCGAAGCGTTTTAGAAGATCCTTTGTATATTTGACTTGATTAATGAACATGCCGTTGGGACCTTGCTTGATTTGTAATCCAAGGAAGAAGGAAAGTTCGTCCATCATACTCATTTCAAATTCGTCCTGCATTACTTTGGAAAAGTCTATGCATAGTGCATTGTTAGTGGAACAAAAAAATAATGTCATCAACATAAATTTGAACAAACAATAGAGTGTCATTAAGAGATTTAATAAAAAGAGTAGTGTCAACTTTGCCTTTAGAAAAGTTGTGAGAAATGAACTAAGATGCTCATACCAAGCACGAGGAGCTTGTTTGAGGACATAAAGGACTTTGTGTAGTTTAAAGACATGATCAGGAAATTTAAAATCTTCAAAATCGGGAGATTGCTTGAAAAACTTCTTCTTTAATAACACTATTTAAAAAGGTACTTTTGACATCCATTTGAAAAAGTTTGAAATCATTAAAGCAAGTAAAGGCACAAAGCATACGAATGGATTCAAGACGAACAACCGGAGCATAGGTTTCATCGTAGTCAATGCCTTTCTCTTGGTTATAGCCTTGAGCAACCAATCGGGCTTTGTTACGAGTAACAAAACCATCTTCATTAAGTTTATTGCAAAACACCCACTTTGTCCCAATGATGGGATGGTTGTGGGGTTTTGGCTCAAATTGATTTATCTCTTTTTGCATGGCAATCATCCAAAATTCATCATTGAAAGCATCATTAATATTTTTAGGCTCTATTTGGGAAATAAAAGCCACATTTGCCCAATGATCCCACATAGCTGATCTAGTGCTAGCTCATGAGGAGGGGTCACCAATAATAAGCTCCTTCGGATGATGAGAACAAATCTCCATTCTTTAGGAAGATCCCCTTGAGGAGGCTCTATTGGTGGAGATTCTTCGGGTGGAGTAGTCTCAATTTCATTTCTAGATGAAGGAGTACTAGTATCTCCAAGAGAAGAATTTTCTAATCCAAAAGAGATGTCATCAACATCATTGGAGGAAGAGGATGTAGAAGAGTTACGTTCATCGAATGAGACATTTATTGACTCTTCGACAACAAGACTTCTTTTGTTGAAAACATGAAAACCTTTACCGTGCATAGAATACCCAAGAAAGATGCCTTCATAGGCTTTTTCTTCAAATTTGCCTAGGTTATCCTTGGTGTTCAAAATGAAACATTTACATCCAAAAACTTTGAAATATTCAATAGAAGGAATTTTGTCAAACCAAATCTCATAAGGAGTTTTCTTAGAAATAGGTAGAATTAAGGCCCTATATAACATGCCGTGTTAACGGCTTCCGCCCAAAAGTATTTGGGATGCTAGTATTGGTTCAACATGACCCTTGCCATATCGCCAAGGATTCTATTCTTTCTTTCCACAACTCCATTTCGTTGTGGAGTTCTAGGACAAGCAAAATCATGTCCTAAACCATGATTTTCACAAAATCTTTTAAAATCGGCGTTATCAAATTCTCCCCCATGATTACTTCTAATTTTGTTGTTCATAATGCCTCATTTTGAATACGTTTACAAAAGCAACAAATTCATGAAAGGTATCACTTTTATTAGCAAGGAAAATTACCCAAGTGAATCTCGAAAAATCATCAACTAAAATAAAAGCATAAAGTTTACCACCAAGACTAGCCACTCTATTGGGACCGAAGAGGTCCATATGAATAAGTTGAAGTGGTCTAGTAGTACTTACCGAGTTGATTGATTTGAAAGAAGATTTTGTCAAACTTTTCTCACATTCTCCACATACCATGTCTTTCTTGAACGGAATGCTCGGGGGTCCTCTAACTAGATTCTTAGTGGCAAGTCGAGAGATGGTGTCCATGTTGGCGTATCCGAGTCTCATATGTCAAAGCCAACTTTCATCATTCTTTGCTACTAGACACCTATCATTGTTAGTACTTTCAACAAGATAAAGAACATAGATATTGTTTTCTCTAATACCTTCATATACGGCAGATCCACTAGTGCTATTGGTGATGAAGAACTTGTGTTTAACAAAGTTAATATTATAGCCATTATCCGTGAGATGGCTAATGCTAAGAAGGTTGTGCTTTAGATTAGTAACAAGACAAACATTTCTAATGCACGGATAAGGAGGGGAGCCGATATTACCATTTCTTATGATGTACCCCTTTAGATTGTTGCCCAAGGCTATATGTCCTTCTTTCTTCATCGATAGCGTTTCAAATAGAGAAGCATCACCGGTCATGTGCCATGAGCACCATCTATTGAGAATCCATTTCTCCTAGCATGCGAAGGAGGGTTCACCTACAACACA
>JANAVB010020771.1:0-29115 GCA_029216955.1 Iris pallida
ATATCCATGTCAGATATTATATTTCCTAATGTCTTCCCCTAGCTTGTTTGTTGGTATGTCCTTACTCCTTTTGATCCTATGGACATACCTGCAGTATATGTACCCTGTACTGCATTCCTAGACTCTACAGGTTCTTAATGAGACATAGATGGCATCATAGGTGCCTCCTACAACTATGAGGCTCTCCATGTCTATGACATTTATAGTCCTAGGAATACTCAAGTAACTTAGGGTCTTAGCCTCCCTTGCTAACCCCAGAAATACTCCCACATAGGCCCCATGTATTTCGGTTATTAAGATGTGTCTTCCTAATAATCTGTGATCTTAGGCCTACTGGTGCACTTAGATTGGATATATAACTTCATGTGGCTGCTATGGGTCTACTCCTCTTGCCTGTGTCAGTATTGCATTTCCTGTGTATCTATTGCGGAAAAACATCGAACACCTACCCATCTACCTCAGGTGTAAATACAAGATCGACAACATATGGTAGAGAAGGTGGAAAGTGTTACATGTTCTCAGCACCAATTTCCAACTCCAAGACTCTGCTCGAACCTTTGTACCGGAACAATGTGGGGTTTGCTAGGGTTTGTAGAGGGATAAACGCATGTAGAATCATCCATGTATATATATAGGTGGTATGGATGTGATCGAAGGAAGCATAGAGGGATTCAAATTATTTGAATTTGATCCTGTGCTTATCTATTGATTTTTAAGAACAAACACTATGTGTCGACTAATATCAGTAGTATAGGCCATATCCTGAATTTAAATTCGAAAAGAATAACATTCAGGTTCCTGTTTTATTTTCTCTTACAAAGAAGCCCTTTTCTCAATACATATATATACATATATATGTACAGTAAACATGTGTCTAAGTTTAAAATGGGTAATTAAATAAATAATAATTAATAAATAATAAAAATTTAGATGGGGCTTACAAGTCTACCCCCCTTAGATTAATTTCGACCTCGAGATTTAAGTAAAGTATAAGGTTAGAATCGTACCTCGGGGCTCAAAATGGTAGGGGTAACGCTCGCGCATCTCATCTTCTCTCTCCCATGTGGACTCGCCCTGGGAATGGTGTCTCCACGCGACACGAACCAAGGAGATCGTTTGATTCCTCAGAAGTTTCTCTTTGCGGTCCAAAATCTCTACGGGCTGCCCCTGGTAACCGAGACTTGGTCCTACCTCGATCGCCGAATGGTCCAACACATGGCTGGGGTCCGCCATGTATCAGCTCAGCTGAGACATATGGAACACGTTGTGCACTCCCTCCAGTATAGGTAGTAAAGCCAATCGGTACGCTACCGCTCTGACCTTCTCGAGAATGCCGAAAGGCCCAATGAAACGTGGGCCGAGTTTACCGCCTTTACCGAAACGAATAGTGCCACGTGTCAGAGATATTTTCAAAAACACAAAATTGCCAAGAAGATTCTATACCTCGAACTCTAACGGCCTACGATGACTATCTGCCCAGTGCTTCTGCCTGTCCTGAGCCATGCGAAGCCGCTCTCTAATTATCTTGACCTTCTCCGCGACATCTACTACCATCTCCGGTCCTAACAGAGCACGCTCTCCCATATCGTCCTAAGATAGCGGGGTACGGTATCTCCTCCCATACAGCGCTTCAAACGGAACATCTCGATGCTAGCTTGGTAGCTGTTGTTGTAAGAGAACTCTACTAGATGAAGGTGGTCCTCCCATGCCGCGAAAATCTAGCACACACATCCGCTGTATATCCTCGAGCGTCTGAGTGATCCGCTCTGACTGTCCATTCGTCTGCGGATGATAAGCAGTACTGAACTTGAGCGTTGTTCCCAAGCTAGCCTATAGGCTTATCCAAAAATGAGATGTGAACCTGCTATCACGGTCTGACACGATACTCACCGGGACCCCGTGCAGTCTGACTATCTGCTTCACATAAAGCTCTGCCAGCTTCTCCGTAGATAACCCCACTTTAAATGGTATAAAGTGGGCCGACTTGGTCAACCTATTGACGATGACCCAAATTGTATCCTTCCCGCACGATCGTGGAAGGCAGGAAACAAAATCCATAGTGATGTGTTCCCACGTCCACTCGGGTATCGGTAGCGGCTGCAACAATCCTTCTGGTCTCTGCCTCTGGGCTTTGACCTGCTGATACACGAGACACCTAGAAACGAAATGGGCCACTTCTCATTTCATACCATACCACCACACATTGTTTCGTAGATCCTTGTACATCTTGTTGGCCCCTGGATGTAGAGAATACTGGAAACGGTGTCTGCCCTGCATAACTTCCTCTTTAAGCTCTCTACTAGGTACACAAAGTATCGTCCCGTGCCGCAATGAACCATCCTCTGCAATAATGAAGTCGTCTAGCAAGCTGGCCCGTGCTTGGGCTATGATGACCTTCAGCTGATCATCTTGGTGTTGTGCCTCCTGAATCCTATCCATCAATCCTGACTGAATCTGCAGGCCCATCATCGGCATCTCGGCTCCTGGAATGACTATCTCATTCCCAAACTCTCCAAGTCCGCTAATAAGTGACGATCTCGAGTCAAGCATATTGCTACGGGATACCTGTTCAAAGCATCCGCAACAACATTGTCTTTCCCCAGATGATAATATAGGGAAATATCATAATCACTCATCAGCTTAAGACATCTGTGCTGCCACATGTCCAACTCCTTTTGCGTGAAGATGTACTTCAAGCTTTTATGGTCAGTGAAGATTTCTACTCGATCTCCGTACAAATAATGTCTCCACAGCTTCAAGACGAAGATCACGGCTGCCAATTCTAGTTCGTGTGTGGGGTAGTTCTTCTCATGCGGTCTCAACTGTCGAGACGCATAGGCTATCACTCTCTTATTTTGCTCTAGGACACAGCCCAGTCCCTTGCCCGAGGCATCACTATAGATGGTGAAACCTTCTGATCCCAAGGGCAAAGCCAAAATAGGAGCTGTCGTCAGTCTCTTCTTCAACTCATCGAACACAACCTGGCAGTCCTCTATCCACACGAACTCTACGTCCTTCCGAGTGAGCCTAGTAAGCGGCTCTGCAATCCGGACGAAATCTTGCACGAATTTTCGGTAATACCCTGCTAATCCCAAGAAGCTTCGTATCTCTGCCACAGTAGTCGGAGTAGCCCAAGCTTCCACAGCCGTAACCTTCTTCGGATCGACAGACATACCGTCGCCTGTCACTACATGCCCAATGAACTCCACCTTGTCCAAGAAAAACTCACATTTCGAGAGTTTTCCATAGAGTTTCCTTTCTGAGGGTCTCAAGCACGATCCTCAAATGTTCCTCGTGTTCTTTCGGTGTTTTTGAGTAAATGAGTATGTCATCTTTAAACACCACTACAAACTTGTCAAGGTACGGATGGAATACCTTGTTCATCAAGTTCATGAAGACTGCCGGGGCATTAGTCAACCCGAACGGCATCACCCTAAACTCGTATTTCCCATACTTGGTCCGGAAAGCAGTCTTTGGTATATCTTTCCTTCTCACCTTCAGCTGATGGTAGCCTGACCTCAAATCTATCTTCGAGAATACCCGTGCACCACTTAATTGATCGAAGAGATCGTCAATCCTCGGCAACGGGTACTTATTCTTGATAGTATGATTATTCAAGGTTCGGTAGTTGATGCACATACGCACCGTACCACCATTCTTCGGCACAAAAAGGACAGGGGATCCCCATGGTGACGAACTCTCTCTGATTAACCCCTTCTCTAGCAACTCATCGATCTGCTTCTTTAATTTTTCAGCTTCCTTATTGTTGATCCTGTACATTGGTTGAGCCGTCGGTTCTGCTCCTGGCACTAGATCAATAGCAAATTCGATGTCTCTGTCTGGAGGCAATCCTGGTAAGTCCTCAAGAAAAACGTCCATGAACTCCGCGATGAAGGGATGTGGGATCTCCTGGCCCTCGATCATCGCTCGCAAATAGCTCCGCACTGTTGCTCCACTGCTTCTAGCGAACTCGAATGTTGGTACCCCCGAGGACTGAATACAACACATCCTCGATGGCAATCTATACGGGCAAAATTCTTACTCAACCAATCCATACCGAGAACGATGTCGAAACTCGGTAGTGGCATTACGAGTAAGTTGGCGCGCAACTCTCTACCTCCTAGGATGGTGCGATGCCTCATGCAAATATCCTTGACTAGGATAGCACCTCCGCCCATCATAATTTTGCAAACACCACCCAATGGTTCCGATACTATGCTATGCTTAAATACAAAAGCTACAGAAATAAAACTGTAGGATGCACTAGAATCAAACAGAGCTATAGCTGAAAAGGAATCTAGTAATATAGAACCTGCTATCACATCTGGGGAAGGCTCTGGCTCCTCGACGGCCATGGCAAAAGCCGGCCCTACTGGGGTGTGCTCCTCTGCTGGTGCTGAGCGAACCGCTGCTGCTGAGTGGGTAGCGGGGGACCTCGTGGCTGTGGCACTACTGGTCCTCTTGGTGCCGGTGCCGTCTCGTGTCCTGTCCGATTAGGGACCAGTAAGCAGCCTTTCAGTTGATGCAATAGAGATCCACAATACAAGCATGCTCCGAGTCTCTTTCTGCAGCCGTCCTAAATGTGTCCGCTCCTCCCGCAGTGAGTGCAGTACGAAACCTGCTGTAGCTATCTCTGTAGCTGCTGAGTGTGGGCTGGGCTGGAACCCAGTTCTGCTGATATGCTGGGGTTTTACCAGCAGGCTGGAACTGCTGCTGATGTTGATGCTGAAAGACCTTCGGCTGGAATTGGGGACGTTTTGCCGGGGCTGTTTGATTGTTGTTTCCTCCGAAAGAATCTCGACTCCTTTTTGGTCTGTAATTCACTCTTCCTCTACTACTTGGGCGACCTCCAGAATCTTCTCATAGGTAGTAGCTCGGCTGGTGGCGATGGCTAAGCGAATCTCGTGAGATAGTCCCTTCCTGAACCGTCGTGCCTTGTCTTCAGGGGTGCTGACCAAGTTCTCCGTAAATTGAATGAGGCGAGAAAACTCTGATGTGTACTCATCGACGGTGTGGTTGCCTTGCTCCAGATGCTCGAACTGGCTCACTAACGCCTCTCTTGCCACATATGGGTAGAACTTCTTCTTGAATAGTCACTTGAACTCCTCCCAAGTTACGTCTGGAGCAGAAAAATTGGGGCTCGCCTTGGTACCATGTTCGTACGATGTCAAAAAGTTATCCACTAGCTGACTCCACCTTTAGATCTTCTGAGACGCAGGCCATCTTCAGGTATCGTTCCACGTTCTCCAGCCATTCATCAGCGTTGATAATTTCCTTTGTCCCATGGAACTCTCTGGGCCTAAGGTCCATGAGGTTCTTGGACGTCCCAGGGCGCTGTTGGGGAGCCTTCCTCTGCTGGAGAGCCTCTCGCAAGGTATCGTAAAAAATGTTGGCCTGCTACTGGAAAATTCCTAGGAGGGTAATATTGTCCAGTGCTGGTGGCGGGGGCAGTACAGGTGCCGGGTACATCACTGGCGCTAGATGTATGGTAGGTGCTGGGTACACAAAGGGTGCCTGCTGCATCATAGGTGCGAGGTACATGGCTGGTGCTGGATGCATCGTAGGCGGTGGATAGACTGATGGTGCCAGTGGAGGAATGGGTGCTGGTGCTGGAGTCTGCGGAGCAAACTGTGGTGGAGGTGGAATGTCATCCCTGCGGAACCTCGAGTACTGCGGCTGAGCCGGACCGCCTTGGTGAGTAAGCTGACCTCCCTGAGTCGGAGGGGTCTCGTAGGTAAAAAAAAATCTGCCAACAGCCGGTGGAGTGTTCAGTGCAGCGTCGTTCCTATCTTGCGAATCCATTGGCTGAAAACAAGGGAAATCATTAGACAAATAGAATGATTCAAACAGGATGCATAAGAGTATTTGAAGTTGAGTATAGAAGTCAATGACGAAATTTCAACTCGCGGAGTCGGTCCTTAGGTCCCTATTCGTAGTCCTAATCGCAGGCCCGCAGTAGTACGACTAACTTAGGTACTACCACAGTTTCACTGTCATTATGAAAATTCTACCTGTATGGGCCACCATTAAAACATGTCACGACCCGTACCCAATATTTGGGTATGAACCGTGTACACGACCAGCCTACGCCGCACAGTCAACGGTAGAACGCTGTAACAATATGATGAACATCCATGTAGTACAATTCTCACATGGGACAATCCACAATTCAACGTCTATAAGATGAAATAAATAAACCATCTCTAATAAAAATGTATAATGACTAAAGTCAAATGAAATCTCAAACTACATGTCTCAAAATCAACTCAATATCCAGTACAAAGTCTCAGCTCTAACTAAAAGGAAACTAAGCAAATGCAGCGGGATCAGACGCTGCGTACTCCTCCTGATAAGCAAAATTCGTCTCTACTATATCCCCCATGTATGGGCCATACTGGTTAGGGCACTCGACTTCCTCGCAATCACCTAAAAATTTGTTTGGTTATCCAGTCAGGATGAAACGAGTACAATTCACTGAATGTAGTTCCAATATATAAAAATGACTATAAAACAGAGGTTAGACATCAATTATATGTTTTTGAAAATAATAGGAAAAATGTGAGAAAAGACTGAAAAAACCAATAACAATAAATAAGCAAAATACCTTCCCAACTGCTAGAAGTAACTTTGATATATAATCAGTCTGGGACACTACACCGCGAGGTCTATGATCTACTTGAATGAAAATAAACAATATCTACGAGGTCTACTTGCAGAAATTAAACAATGTCTACGAGGTCTACTTGCAGAAAATAAATAATGTCTACGAGGTCTACTTGCAGAAAATAAACAATGTCTACGAGGTCTACTTACTTGAAAATAAACAATGTCTACGGTCGGATCACACATCCTTGGTACTTCTTATTCCCGACTCAACAATTTCTAATAGAATATAAAATCACATAACCAATGGCCAATCAATGAAATATAGTAAAAATCAATATTGAAAACAGACAATAAACTGTACTCGCTTGGTGTCCTGTGCTGATGATACGGGTCTGGTGTCAAGCTCGAATCCAGATGACCTATTATTCATGTATTACAAGTCAACATATGATTTATAATTAAACAACTTAACTATCTTTATTAGAAGTTCTAGGTCAACTTATAACACTCTTCTATTTTGGTTCTTTACCTATCCATTAGTTCATCCTTAACACTCCTGAATCTCTTATTGGAGGGTGATGTTAAGTCATTTATTACCTATTTAATAGGTTCACTTACAGTTATACAATCCTACTTGAGGCTACCCTTTAAGAGCACATGTCTATAATTAAGAACTTAATCTCAAGGTTGGTTCATAACTCTTCAATACCTCCCATTCTTATTTGGCTCTCTACTAGTTGTTGTCCTGGAGACTCCCTAGGTTGCTATTGCCCACTGGTACCCAGGTGCTCTGGCTTCTGAGCAGAGGGAAATGAACATGGGTCTGCTACTGTGCAGTATATATATGTATATGCCTTTTCACTGTGATACTTTGGTTGTGTCTGGTTCAGTACTATAGATGGGTTCCAAGGTATAGGAAAGCTAATTTATGTAAAATATTTGGTAGCAGGTCACCCCAGCCCTAGGAACCTGGTCACACTGGTTCCACGCACAAACACATGGCTTCCCTACTGCAACTAGCTAATACTGGTGTATCAGGTGAATCTTCTCCCTTTCAAATTGTCTAATTTTTCATACCAGGCCCCTAGTACAGTAGTCATATAACAAGGCATGGGATTGCTTGATACATACTGCATTTATCTTCCTAAATGATTTGAGGTGATGTGGGGTAACCTGTGGTGCAGTATGTATACTGTGGATGTAGTATGCTTGAGAGTTGGTGACCTTCCAATCCCGTCATCAACTAAGTCTTTTCCCTGCAACTCTATACCTACTCATCTAATCTAGCGATTTAGTAATACACTTATATGTGGTCAAGGACTGCCTTAGTTGTAGTCTAGGTTACAGGTACTATGAACAACCCAGGTCCTATTTGCAGCTAGGTAATAGACTAATGGTTAGTCCCTGTTCTATTGACTAGTGTTTCCTGATACAGACACTTAGCCCCACATCCCCCCCATATATCCATGCTAACCCAGTTGATTATCAACACTATTGTCTTCTCAAAACTGGTTACACAGGTCTCTATGTGACCATAACTCTTGGGTTATCCCTACACTGACCACCTGTCCTTTATTGGCATGTGAGCAGACACTTTACAAGGTAGGCCATATAGGTGATATCTAAGAGGAGGAACTACCCAAGTATTAAGGACTTGATGTGTACCTAATCCTTATAGGTCTTCTAGGCTTGGGAGTGCCCTGTCAAGCCTGCCCTCATGTATACATCACCTGGACACTACTCCACCCATATGCCATGCTAGGATCTGCGTGATAGCAGGGGAACCCATGGTTCAGGATCCCCTGTGTACAAAGGAAAGTTTGGTTACTTCCCAATGACTGTATCAGGCGCCTACAATATCGATTCCTGTATAGATAGATACTGCTATGTCAGGTAAGTAGGTACCTGTCTTGCAGACCATATCCTGCTTTTCCTGGTGTAGAATATAGGGGTGGACTTTCTGTGAGGAACCCAGTAGTTTATCAGGTTGAGTGTTTACCTGTTGGTTCATAAATCCCTCAATCCAATCCAGTATTCCAGTGTTCTACTCAATGCCATATCCATGTCAGATGTTATATTTCCTAATGTCTTCCCTTAACTTGTTTGTTGGTATACCCTTACTCCTTTTGATCCTATGGACATGCCTGCAGTATATGTACCCTATACTGCATTCCCAGACTCTACAGGTTCTTAATGAGACATAGATGGCATCATAGGTGCCTCCTACAACTATGAGGCTCTCCATGTCTATGACATTTATAGTCCTAGGAATACTCAAGTAACTTAGGGTCTTAGCCTCCCTTGCTAACCCAAGAAATACTCCCACATAGGCCCCATGTATTTCGGTTATTAAGATGTGTCTTCCTAATAATCTGTGATCTTAGGCCTATTGGTGCACTTAGATTGGATATATAACTTCATGTTGCTGCTATGGGTCTACCCCTCTTGCCTGTGTCAGTATTGCATTTCCTGTGTATCTATTGAGGAAAAGCATCGAACAACTACTCATCTACCTAAGGTGTAAATACAAGATCGACAACATATGGTAGAGAAGGTGGAAAGTGTTGCACGTTCTCGGCACCAATTCCCAACTCCAAGACTCTGCTGGAACCTTTGTGACCAAAACAATGTGGGGTTTGCTAGGGTTTGTAGAGGGATAAACGCATGTAGAATCATCCATGTATATATATAGGTGGTTTGGAATTGATCGAAGGAAGCATAGAGGGATTCAAATTATTTGAATTTGATCCTGTGCTTATCTATTGATTTTTAAGAACAAACACTATGTGTTCGACTAATATCAGTAGTATAGGCCATATCCTGAATTTAAATTCAAAAAGAATAACATTCAGGTCCCTATTTTATTTTCTCTTGCAAAGAAGCCCTTTTCTCAATACATATATATACATATATATGAGTATAGTAAACATGTATCTAAGTTTAAAATGGGTAATTAAACAAATAATAATTAATAAATAATAAAAATTTAGATGGGGCTTACAGTACTAAAAAGACAAAACATAAGATATGGAGGGAGGTTCCTTTATTGTCATGTCTACGAAAGTCTAGTACAGACACATCAGGACAATACATAAGGGACTAATTCTGTTATTCTACAGAAGATCTACAAGGGATGCAGTCTTCGTTGAAGCGCAACCTTCCTTCTTCTCGATACACACGCTGGAAGATTGATCTTCATCGAAGCATGTTCTGATTTTCTTGTGGGCGCAGCCTCTCAGAAGCATATCAGTAACTCAACACTTTGAAGAAGTCAGAAGCCTTCAAGCCAGAGGCGCAGCCACCTGCCTGTGCTAACCTCCGAAACAAGATGGTGGTAGGCTCCCTCCCCTTCTTTCATTTCAAAAGCTAGTGTCTTCACTCCAGACGCACAGCTACCTACCTGCGCCAATCTCAAACGTGCAAGGGTGTCATACCCTTCCCTTAGTAGCCAACGCCTTCACTGTTCAGAGGCGCAACTACTTACCTGCGTCCACATGAGGCGCAGAATGGTGATATGCTTACATCACCTCCATTCCTACGGCGCAGTCGGTTGATCCGGATCAGAAGCTTAAGTCACTTCTCCACAAGAGACTTGGAAACTTCCATCGCAAGCAATACAAGTCAACCTGTCGCTCCAAAAGCACAGTAACCATGCCAACCTGAAGCACAAGCCTACTTATTGCCTACAGTACAGTGACTCCTGTAGCCCGAAATATAGCTTCATAAGTTGCTCTATATGCACAGAAGTCTCATCGTCATTCGAAGCTAAGTCCACTCGTCGCCTGAAAGCACAGGGGTTTCGTCGTCTCGAGAAGCACGGTCTACTCGTCGCCCCAGAAGTACAGCAGCACTTAGTCCTCACCAGAGACACAGGAAGCATGGGTTAACCCCAATTGGTTTGTTTAAACCACCTCTTGCAGGAAAGATTGGTATTAAATCATGATTCATATCATATCTGATTGATTTAAATCTTAGACGAGAATCAGTTAGACTCCAAATCTAGGATAAAATCCCAAAATTTACTCGGCTGTATCCGAGCAAGCAAATTGACACATGCCACGTGTCACCATCTTCGGTTATGTTTATAAGCACCAGAGATCTCGTTTGAGGGAAATCCCGATGTCCGTCACGTGTCAGCGCCGCAGAAGCCTGTACCGTGCAATGATGGCAGATTCTTTCATATCTCAGGAACCCTAATGCACATCGCATATGTGCTAGGTTCTCTATATATGGAAGAAGTTCTCTATAAATGGAAGGAATTCTCCTTCCACCAAAAAAAGGCAATAAAAAGAGAGAGGCAACATTGACAATCGACAATCTTCAAAGGAGCAGTGATCTCTATCCACGAAGAGTCGACCACCCTCATCCGCCTATCAACAAAAGAACCAACCAACCAACCATCTTTAAGGGATCTTCTCATCCTGACAGCCTCTTGATCGGTGACTCCAGAGTCCCATCAAAGGCGCCAGAGAGCCATAGCAAGGTTGATTCATCGTCAGATCGTCGACGGAGTAAAGGAGCCACTGCAGTGCTCGATCTCCACCGTCATACTTTCCCAGAAATCTCTTCTCCATGTACTTAGAATATCCTATTTAGGACTTCCTTCTTTGTACACAAATACCTTATACGTTCAATAAAGCAAAAAGTTCGTTCAACCTTTTGTTATGTCGAACAAAATAGCGACTCTGCTAGGGACTACTTTCTCCTCCAACGAGAAGGCGGTGACGCAATCTGAGGATAACTTGCTGGGAGCTTCTCAAGACATGTTGGTCGTACGCTTCTACCAGCAGGCTTTTGAAGATCTCCTCTCTGATGAAAAAGTCGAAGACTTCAAAAAAGTTCGTACAACCGAAGAAGACTCGACGTGTTTGGAGGCCTAAGGCGGCTGCAGCCAGCAGCACGAAGGCGGGAACTACGTCTTAGGACCCCCTCAACGTCAAGGCAATAGAGAAGATCCAGGCTGCTACAGTCTTATTCCCTAGCCCGATTCCCATCTCGGAAAAGCACGACAAGGAAGATGGTTGTTCCATAGTTGATCTGACGAAGGAACGATGCCCGAGGAAGCGCACACTGGTCCAACCCCTCACGACGAGAGTATTATCGGTAAGGAGATCTTTCTTCAACAGAATCGCTTTCCCTTCAGGTAAACCTTCGACGGACTCTGAATACTACTCGCCTGCTAGGGTAGTAGGAAGAGATCCCAGGTGGCTCGCGCTTCGTACAACAAGCGTGCGACACCAGCAGCAGACCATAGGTCCATGTTGACAGTAACACCCGCAACCGACAAAAAGCTATACAAGACTGGCTCTCACGCTCTGATGCCTCAACCAGTCGAATCGCCCTTCCACTGGGGTACTCTTCTGCGTAAGCCAAGCCAGGGGTACATCCCACGAAAAGGAAGCCACGCAAGCAGCGTTCCCGCAGGAGCGACAGGAGGCTTCCTCGCCAGACCCGCTCTGACCGTGCTTACATACAGCTTCCCTGCATGTACAATGGGAGTGCTACGATAGAAGATCCAACCCTTTTCCAAGCGGAAGAAGAATATGTGGCACAATACATGCCTAAATCAAGGCACACTTGTACCCAGATTACCATCAACTGCCGTTGTCAGCAGACGGTTGTGCCATCACCAAGCAGGCGTTCCATCTTCCAGAGACTCTACTCCACGTCGACCCCATGCCAGAGGCTTAACAGGGGGTCGGTGAGCCATAGAGAAGACGAGCCCCACATCAGTCGCTAAACCGAAGAGGAGGTTAGGGAACGGTAAAGCTAAGGTACCCGATGTGGGTGTATTCCAAGGCACTCGTTCCAAATCTGCATTGGGTGCCTTATCAAAAACTAGGGTAGCCAGCCTCCTACCATGCACGACAACCCTATGCTCCAATCTGCAGGGGGCAATATGACACGAATGTCTCTGTTGGCGCAGCCAGTCACCAGACCGGGGGTAGCAACCATACTGAGTCCAAAAAAGATCATAATCTTACGGTATATCCTCATGACAGCGAGACTCAGGCGTCTTAGCTAGAAAGTAAATGATCTACGGCTCCTTCGAGTCACCCTCACACTCAGTCTGTGTTCACTGCCGATGACAATGAGGAAGACAACAATGAAGCTCTCAGACATATTGAAGTCCTCGAGACGAAGTTAGATACGCTGACGGACACCATGAAGACCCCGTCCTCGGTCATAATCGACCTCAAGAGTAGCATGGCCCCCACTGCCTCTACACCTGTACGTGATCTACCAACCAATGACAAATCCAGCAGGTTGCCTACTACCAATCAGGCAGGACCATCCTCGTCTACTCCATCGGCTATAGGCTCCACAATGCCGGCCGAGATACAGTAAGCAATCAAGGAGCTGTATACTCGTCATAATGCCAAGGAGAAGCAAGCAACGCTCGGAAAGATGGGGATCCGGCAGCCACACCCTGTCGAGTGGGATAACGTCGTCTATCCTCCCAAATACAATCCGCAGACGCTTATACCGTATGAAGGGAAAGGGTCTCCCCGACAATACTTGAGGTACTTTACCTTAGTAACGGGGCACCTACCAAAGGATGATGCCCTCCTGTCCAACATATTCATAGGAGCCCTGCTGGGGGTAGCCTATGAGTGGTTCTGCAGTCTTCCGAACGACTGCATCTAGTCATTTGAAGACCTGAAGACTCGGTTCGTGGACCGATTCAACGAAGGAGGCATGGATATGACCATGTCGACCCTCATAAAAATTGTCCAGAGGGAGAAAGAGCGTATCCGCACATACATCAAGCGCTTTCGCCAGGCAGCCCTCATATTACCACCCGGTATGTCCGAGCCCATGCTTATGGACTCCTGCCGCAAAAATATGCTGTCCGCAATAAAATTGTGGCATAGTGCTCTCTGCACGGAGTGGACGCCTTTTATTACAGATACGGATGCCGCACAAAGGAAAGCCTGAGACGCGCAGCTCCTGGGGCTACACTTTCTTATGCCCAAAGACAAGGGGAGATGCTCGTCCAGCAACAACCCTAAAGACGAAAAAAGGCAAGCAAGCCATGACCGTCAACATCTCCACAGGTTCAACAGCTGTGAACCCCAAATCTGTAGAAGCACAGAAGCCGAGGGAGACTTACTCCTTCAATGACGAGGATACGTATAATATTCCTATTTTTGAAGTACATATTTGACCGTATTATTGTATTTGGAGGATTTTAATTTTTGGGGTATTTTCGAAATTTTTATTATTTTCTTGGAGGTAATTTTATCCTCATTATTATTATTATTATTATTATTAATTCTTGTTCCTAATCTACCCTCCAAAATATCTACTCCCCCTCTCTCTCTTGTCATTTCACTCCCTCACATCATCCCTCTCCTCCCTCACCTTTCCCACTCTCACCTACTCCCCTCACTTTCTCCTTACAGGAGAACACCCCCTCCTCATTTTTCCTAACCTCTCTCTTCACTCTTTCTCTCTCCCGCTCAACTCTCTCTCACCCAATCCTCTCTGGAACACTCCCCCCCTCTCCCGAGCTCTCCCTCTCTAACTCATCTCTCTCGCTCACTCCCTCTCGACCTCCCTCTCTCCTTCCCGTCCTTCTCCGTCGGCGCCACCGCCAAGCCCACTGCTAGCACCAGCGCCGCCACCGTCATCGTCATCTTCAGCCATCACCACCACCATCACTTCTGCGGCCACCATCTCCGCCGCCATCACCCCCATGGCCGGCTACCACTACCACTGCCCCCCCACTTTAGCCGTGGCCGCCTCCGCCCTTGGCCGCGGCCACCGACCTCCAGCCCGGCCTCCTCTGTGACCACCGCCGCCATCGTAGTCGTCTCCGACTCCTCCGCCCCTTCCTCTTCCTTGCCTCCTGCTGCTGCTGTCGTCTGCCTCCCTCCGCCGTCGCGACTCCCCTCCGCCGGCGAGAGATCCCGATTGCTTCCCTCTCTCCCTGTCTTCTCCCGCCGTCGGCAGCCAGCCCCGTCTGGCCGAGCACCCCGGTGAGCCCCTCCGCCTGCCTCTCTATTCCTCAATCTGCGTGTCTCGGGGCACGTGTTGTCTCGAGCAGCGTGCTACTTTGTGCAGTGTGCTGCCTCGAGCAGTGTGCCCTCATGCAGCGTGTACTTCTTCGGTTTGAGCGCTGCCTTGGGGTGCGAACCCCTCGGGATGCGTGCTGCCCCGTGCAGCGTGTCGTCTCGGGCAGCGCACCCTCGGTTGGTGCGCTTCCTCGTTCCCCGTGTTTTCGGGTCGTGTGCACCTTGATGTATGTGTCGCTTCGTTTTGTGTGTACCTCGGTCTACGTGCTGCCTAGGGCAGCAGGACGCCTCGAGCCCCGCGCTGCCTCGGGCACCGTGCAACCTCGGTTTGCGCACCACCTCGTTTTCCGTGCCTCGGCCTGTGCCTATCTTGATTCTCGTGTCGCATCGATCCGCGTACACGCATCGACTTGTGTGCCGCATCGGTTTGCGTGCCACTTTGGACTTTATGCCATCCTGGTTTGCGTGCACGTACTGATTTACGTGCACATCTTGGTTTGCGTATCGATATACGTGAACATCCCGTTCCTGTTCGTCTCGATATTCGTGCCATCTTGATTCTCGTACACGTCTCGGGTTGCCTGCGCATCTCGATCTACGTACGTGTCTCGATTTACGTGCACGTTGTCTCCTGTTCATCTCGATCTTCGAGTTATCTCGATTCTCGTACATGTCTCGATATTCGTGTATGTCTCGATTTGTGTGCCCGTATCGGTTTACATGCCTCGGTTTTCGTGCCAGATCCCTGCGCTGCTTGTGGGACCCGTGCGGTATAGCCTCGTGCCATTCTTCGTAATTTTGTCATTATTTTATTATTTAATTCTAATAATTGTTTATTGTGTGTTCTGAGGATCTCGATTGGCGTGCTAGCTTGGATCGTGACTTCCGAAGACTTGCTTACCTAGCCGAGCCCTCTAGGCAAGTATCCCTTGCTCATCGACGGCTCTTGCCCTCTCTCCTGGATTTTATTGCATTTAATTAATTTGTACTTGTAAACTGTATAACCATTATTAGTGTAGCTAGTAGAACTGCCATGATGATAACTTAGGATAGCTTGGTCCGATACCGGGATAGACCGTATCGGACAACTCGGATGGGTCATCCACACCTCCGAGGACACGAGCATGACTCACTTGTACGGATTGTCCCCGTATGCCCCGTGTCCGACTCGCGGTCGGGTAACGGCTTGGCTAACTGTTTCGGTGACTGTGTTTGTGGCTTGGACATGACTGTGAGTCATGGTGCGCCCTGCGTGGCGATTCTTGTTGCATGTGTTGGCTTGGCGCCCAGTACGCATCGTAGTGCTGCTGGAGGCCGAGACTTAGTGTTCTCGGCTGTGGTTAGATTTCCAGTACGCATGGTAGCGCTGCTGGAAGCTGAGACTTAGTGTTCTCAGCCTGCGATTCTGCGGCGGGTTGCGCCGAGTGGATTTTAGCCCCAATTCGTAGGGTGCTCCCGTCCAGAATACAAAGGAGATTCTGCCGAATTTTTCCAGAATTCCCGATCGGGAATTCGGTTCGAAGGATTTGGCAGAACCATTCCTTTGGTTTGCTGGACTGGGCTCGTACATGTTCATCTTGGTATAGTATACCTGATCCCATTGCCTGCCAGGTAGACTCCCGACTAGATTAGTCGCCTAGCGTCTTGACATATCTTGTCCGTCGGATAGCGTAAGGAGAGCGGTTCTACTCGGGAGACGGTCTGCAACCATGGTCCTTGTTTGGTTTAAGGGTTGTGGATCTGCTCCAGAGTGGTTCATGTAATCCTTGCCATTTCCGGCGGCATTAATTAATAAACACTTGTACCCTGACCATTCATTCTAGGAGTTGTCCTAGTCTAGCGAGATAGGGCGGACAGTTGTCCTATGTATCGGGATTGTGACCTTGGATATATGAGGATTGAGTATTATATGGAGTATGATCTCGGGATGTTCATTTGGTAGACTCACGTGGACTCTTGGATAGTATTGCTATTCCTTTTGAGGATGTTCTAATTCGACCGGGCCTGACTGTGAATTCTTGTATTTTGATGATCACGAATATTTTGCGGAACGAGGAGAATATCGAGGGTATTATTATATGATTTTTACTCGACTTCCCAAACGCCCAAAACCTGGTACCTTTGTGTATTCCGGTAGTTGGGGAACCTGGTTTGATTGCTATGTCTTGGTAGTTAAGGGGCTTATTTTCTAGTAGCTTGTGATCATTGACTAGGAGGATTCTTGTGAGCCAGAGGGTCTAGCATTGCTTATAGTGATTAGCTTGATATTTGGTTATTGACCTTCCTGACATGATATTGATTCCATCATAGAGGGGTGACTCTTGCTAGATTGATCTGGTGGATGGACCGACTTGATGATTGGAGCTGTAGGCTCCCATATATGTTTGAGATGATATTGTGGTAGAGATTCTGATCTTGTACTTGACCTGGTATCCATGCCACGATGTGGGCAGATGATTTCATGTGACTGACAGATTTATCCTTGTTCCTGACATGACTACTTGTATCCGTACTATAAGTCCAGCTTACCCTTTGAGGTACTGGCCCTGATTTTGCACTGCGGTGCTCCTTGTCTACTGGCACTTTGAGGTGCTACTTCCATGATTATATGGCACTGCGATGCCATCTTGATATTGTAGCTATATATATGATTACCTGCACGGGTATCTGGTAGTTGGCCTATAGTCTTAGCGTGGTCAGGATTGCTTGTTTGCTTGTTGCATAACACTAAGGATAGATGACAACTGGGACTATAGGTGCCGAGGTTGATTCTTACTTAGCGTTCTCGTACTGAGGTACGACATCTAGGAGGATGATCATGTGACCACGGCATGTGATTTCGGATAAATGTATGGATAATCTAGGTAACTTAAACTGGTAGAAGCATTGGGGGGAAACAGAATCCCGAGATCGTGTATTACCAGCCTTATCCCAGACATTAGTCATGACCTGCAGGCTGGCCGCCACGAATATTGTTACCATTCGTACTAGTGGATGGCAATATCCGGCTACTTTATGTACTATACATTATATACATGGCATGCTCGGTACGGTGGCCTTACGAGGGACCGGTGGTGACATGCAGAGCCCGGTGGTCTTGCAAGGGACCGGCGCTCATCTAGTCTTGATATACTTGGCCCCGCTAGCCCTGCTGGGACGGCACGATCTGAGAATTCCTATATTGCATTGTTGGGGTAACCCAACCTCCACATAGACAGCCGTAGACATTTGAGTGGCCGCTTATTCACCTAAATTGTATGGCTTATTGCTTGCTAAGCTGGCTGGCACGTAACGCTGTCCCGGTGCGGTAATTCATTCCCTTGCTCTTGTTTGATGTAGGGGTGAGTTACTGTTCCGATGACAGACTACGAGTTCCAGTTGGCGATGCAAGCATTAGTGGATGTTAGGATGACTGTGATGATTGTTGGTTACTTACACTAGTCATGGATTGTTATCGTGCGTTGGTACCGCACGATCCCTTACCTTATTTACTATTTTTAGATGCTATTCCTGTTATATTTTATCCTGCTAGTTTTTCTTCGTCCGTCCTTGAGCCTTCCTTTCTGGTACTTGCTACGGTTAGCCTGACCAACCCTGGATTGTTCCCAGATTGCCTGAGACCGACCCTGTGGATCATCCAGACTTGACTTGGGGGATGTGCTTTAGTTCCAGACCATGTTAGGGACCGTGGGAAGGTATACTAGTCTGCATTATTATCCTGTACTGTAGATTCCTGATTTTCATATAAGTATTTCCTGCTTTCCATATGATTATCTCTCTTGATGTTGTTTCATTGTGATTTGCCTGTGGACATGAGATCAAATTTAGGCCATAGATTGATTGCATGCTAGGATACCCAGCAAGACTTGACAGCCGTCATCGCCGTATAGCGTATTCGTACCTTATACGGTGTAGCTGGCCTACCGTCCCCGTATTCCGGTACTGGGGCGTGACATGGTTTTAGTGGTGGCCCATGCAGGTCTCGTTTTGAGATTTTGTTGGGTATCACATGATTATTGATCTCAGTCCACTATTTCTTGGTATTCCCACTTGTTACACTTGTCCTTCGCTCCCTTGAACCTGTGAACTGGTCCTCATCTCTACTTGGACCTATCTTGCTTGGCCATGTCTTATTCGTGTTATCTACCTCTGATCCTTGTTTGATAGATATGATCCTATAGTTGGTTATGTCGATCACCTTATTTGATGAGATGTTATCTCCATCATTGGGTTACATGATTATTTATCTTGGGTTCTGTACTCTCTACCGGTGTTTCGCCTTATTTGATTTCCTGTTATCCATTTCGTGCGTTGACTTCGTGTTGACTTAGTATCACTATTGCCCTCTTCGAGCGTTGGCTGGATTGCTGCGGAATGAAGATTTCACCTGGACTCTGAGATTAGATATTTTAACATTTGTTGAGTATCCGAGGGATATTCTCGTATCGATTCGGCTTCCTTGATTCCGGACATTTCCGCACTCATGATTATCTATTTCAGATATTATTTTGATTATAGATATACTTTCTATATATTATATTTTGATGTGGATTCTTGGTTTGGAGTATTTTCTAGAAAAGCTATCTTGTGGTTATTGTTGAAGATATTTTTGGATGTGTGTTACGATTCACCTGGATTTTGGATTTTGATTGTTTTCTAGGACTCTCATTACATTGTTAGAGATTTTGTGATCTTAGTGATTTGGATATTTGGGTTATGGATTTGATTTGTTTTGGATATTTGTCGAGAGTACCGGGTGACCCTAGTATACCTTGACGGCGTGGTAACGAAAGTTGCAGCCGCTCGATTACAGTATTTTGGTGAATCTTTTGCAGCCATTCCGGATGGCGTGGCAAGGAATAACCATGACACACATTTTTTGGATATTAGGAACTACGGTCATTGGTTCGAGACAGATATCCTGTATTTTATGATTTATGAGGATTTTTATGCAGTTGCGATTTTACGTTTTTGGACATTGTTTTTGATATTTTGTACTTGTTTTGATTTATGGGGTTATTTCGTGTATGCGAGACCGTGATTTTCGAGTTTCTTTCGATGTTTTGGATTTACCTTACGAGTTGATTTATTTAGCTAGACCTTGTTCCCTTTGATGTTTTCATATTGAGATATTGTTCGTTTCTTAATTGTATTACTTGATTTCTGTAAGGTGGGTAGAGTTTTCATGGCAGATATATATTACTAGTTTTAAAAATCCTATTTTGATAATTTTGAAATTTCGAGGACGAAATTTTTGTAAGGTGGGTAGGATGTAATATTCCTATTTTTGAAGTACATATTTGACCGTATTATTATATTTGGAGGATTTTAATTTTTGGGGTATTTTTGAAATTTTATTATTTTCTCGGAGGTAATTTTATCCTCATTATTATTATTATTATTAATTTCTTGTTCCTAATCTACCCTCCAAAATATCTACTCCCCCTCTCTCTTGTCATTTCACCTCCACATCATCCCTCTCTCCTCCCTCACCTTTCCCACTCTCACCTACTCCCCTCACTTTCTCCTTACAGGAGAATACCCCCCCTCATTTTTCCTAACCTCTCTCTTCACTCTTTCTCTCTCTCTCGCTCAACTCTCTCTCACCCAATCCTCTCTGGAACACTCCCCCCCTCTCCCGAGCTCTCCCTCTCTAACTCATCTCTCTCGCTCACTCCCTCTCGACCTCCCTCTCTCCTTCCCGTCCTTCTCCGTCGGCGCCACCGCCAAGCCCACAGCTAGCACCAGCGCCGCCACCATCATCGTCATCTTCAGCCATCACCACCACCATCACTTCTGCGGCCACCATCTCCGCCGCCATCACCCCCATGGCCGGCCACCACCACCACTGCCCCCCCACTTTAGCCGTGGCCGCCTCCGCCCTTGGCCGCCGCCACCGACCTCCAGCCCGGCCTCCTCTGCGACCACCACCGCCGCCATCGTAGTCGTCTCCGACTCCTCCGCCCCTTCCTCTTCCTTGCCCCCTGCTGCTGCTGTCGTCTGCTTCCCTCCGCCGTCGCGACTCCCCTCCGCCGGCGAGAGATCCCGATTGCTTCCCTCTCTTCCTGTCTTCTTCCGTCGTCGGCAGCTAGCCCCGTCTGGCCGAGCACCCCGGTGAGCCCCTCCGCCTGCCTCTCTTTTCCTCGATCCGCGTGCCTCGGGCAGGTGTTGTCTCGAGCAGCGTACTACTTTGTGCAGTGTGCTGCCTCGAGCATGTGCCCTCGTGCAGCGTGCACTTCTTCGGTTTGCGCGCTGCCTTGGGGTGCGAACCCCTCGGGATGCATGCTGTCCCGTGCAGCGTGTCGTCTCGGGCAGCACACCCTCGGTTGGTGCGCTTCCTCGTTCCCCGTGTTTTCGGGTCGTGTGCACCTCGATGTACGTGTCGCTTCGTTTTGCGTGTACCTCGGTCTACGTGCTGCCTAGGGCAGCGGGACGCCTCGAGCCCCACGCTGCCTCGGGCACCGTGCAACCTCGGTTTGCACACCGCCTCGTTTTCCGTGCCTCGGCCTGTGCCTATCTTGATTCTCGTGTCGCATCGATCCGCGTACACGCATCGACTTGTGTGCCGCATCGGTTTACGTGCCACTTTGGACTTTGTGCCATCCCGGTTTGCGTGCACGTACTGATTTACGTGCACGTCTTGGTTTGCGTATCGATATACGTGAACGTCCCGTTCCTGTTCGTCTCGATATTCATACCATCTTGATTCTCGTGCACGTCTCGGGTTGCGTGCGCATCTCGATCTACGTGCGTCTCGATTTACGTGCACGTTGTCTCATGTTCATCTCCATCTTCGAGTCATCTCGATTCTCGTGCTCATCTCGATATTCGTGTATGTCTCAATTTGCGTGCCCGTATCGGTCCACGTGCCTCGGTTTCCGTCGTTCCTGTTCGCAGAAGTCCGCACCGTACAATGACGATAAATTCTTTACTCTGTTGACGATCTGACGACGAATCAACCTTGCTATGGCTCTGGCATCTTTGATGGGACTTTGGGGTCACCGATCAAGAGGCTGTCTGGATGAGAACATCCCTTGAAGAAGTTTGGTTGGTTGGTTCTTTGGTTGATAGGTGGATGAGGGTGGTCGACTCTTCATGGATGGAGATCACTGCTCCTTTGAAGATTGCCAATTTTCAATATTCTCTCTTCTTTTTTGATGCTTTAGTGGAAGAAGAACGCTATCTATTATATAGAGACCGAGCACATATGCAATGTGTATTAGGGTTCCTGAGATATGAAAGAATTTATCGTCATTGTACGGTACGGACTTCTGCGACGCTGACATGTGGCTGACATCGAGATTCCCCTCAAACGAGATCTCTGGTGGTTATAAAATAACCAAAGGAGGTAACACGTGGCGTGTGCTGATTTTCTTGCTCAGATACAGCCGAGTAAATCTTGGGATTTCATCTTAGATTTGGAGTCTAATTGATCCTCGTCTAAGATTTAAATCAATCTGATATGATCAATCATGATTTAATCCCAATCTTCTCTGCAAGAGGTGGTTTAAACAAACTAATTGGGGTGGACCTATGCTTCTTGTGCCTCTAGTGAGGACTAAGTGCTAATGTGCTTATGTGGCGACGAGTAGACCGTGCTTCTTGAGACGACGGAACCTCTGTGCTTTCAGGTGATGAGTGGACTTAGCTTCGAATGACGATGAGACTTATGTGCGTATAGAGAACTTACGAAGCTATGTTTCGGGCTACCAGAGTCACTATACTGTAGGCAATAAGTAGGCTTGTGCTTCAGGTTGGTAAGATTACTGTGCTTTTGGAGTGACAGGTTGACTTGCATTGGTTGCAATGGGAGTTCCCAAGTCTCTTCTAGAAAAGTGACTTAAGCTTATGATCCCGAGCAGATGACTATACCATGGAAATAAAGATGGTGTGAGCATATCACCAACCTACGCCTTATGCGAATGCAGGTAAGTAGCTGCGCCTCTAAACAGTGGAGACATTGGCTTCGAAAGGAAAGGTATGATACCCTTGCACGTCTGAGATTGGCACAGATAGATAGCTGCATCTCTGGAGTGAAGACACTGGCTTTGGGAATAAATGAAGGGGAGGAGGGCCCTACCACCATCTTGTTCCTGAGGTTGGCGTAGGCAGGTGGCTGCACCTCTGGCGTGAAGACTCTGGCTTCTTCAAAGTGCTGAGTTACTGATATACTTCTGAGAGGCTGCACCCACTAGAATATCAGAACATGTTTCGATGGTGGTCAATCCTTCAGCGTGTATATCAAGAAGAAGGAAGGTTGCGCTTCCATGAAGATTGTATCTCTTGTAGATCCTTCTAGGCTTCTGTCTAATCTGTACTAGATCCTTTGTAGAAAAAATAGAATTAGTCCCTTATGTGTGGTCTTGATGTGTCTATACTAGACTTTGGTAGACATGACAATGAAGGGACTTCTCTCCTTATCTTCTATTTTGTTTTTTCAGCACTATGCCTCAGTTTTCTGCATCTTCTGTGCTCTGGCGAAGGGATGTCTTCAGCTGGGATTTTTCATACTTCTACAAGACACCTTCAAAGTATCCTGAACTTGAGTCAAGCTCGGGATACTTTGAACAGAAGCATGAACACGCGTCAGGACTGTACGAGCTGGGTGATGGCTGGTGTCATGCCTAGCTCTTAGCATTAATGGTCCTGAGTCATCATTTCAGAGCATGGGCTCCTGATGGCTTCTTGATATTGGAGCCTCTTGCGTCTTTGCAGGGATCGCGAATCTCTTTAGCAGAGGAGGTTCAGAGTCACGTTCCTTCGATCACTCGCAGTACTACTATCTGTCATGGAGTGGAGCTTTAGCTTAACTTGTAAGCTTCCTTTTGATTGATGTCTGGCTCATGCTTGGACCTTGCGAACGGCCTACATAAAGGACTATCCTCATTCAAAAGACTCAGCTGCTTCAACAAATAGCCTTGCTTGCCCGATGGTCAGCTCCTGATGACCTTGGAATTTCCTTGAGACGGTCGTCGGTGGCAAATCTTTTTATCCAAAAAAGCTGTAGTAGAACTACTACTGGATCTTGAGACGTCCCGTATTCTGGATGTCTTGGGCGTCAATGGCGTCTCGGACCTCTGCTTCCTGGGTTAGGATTGCTTGCCATTCTGACCGAGGAATAACAAGGCCTGCTGTTGTGGTTGCTTTCATCGGCCAACTGGAAAGATAGGGGAGTCCTGTGCTGGTCTTCATCCCCGACTCGGGCCAGTAGCCTTCCGACGGTGGCTTCCTTTTGACCAAGAAGTGTTTGGTTATGTCACCGCCTCGCCCATGCTACTGAGAGCTTATACCACAATTTTAGCTTTTTTGCTTGTGTATGTAACTACGAAGAGTCTGTAATAGGTCATTATAGCCACATATTTTTATACGTAGAAGCCTTCTTGTTCCCTTTGCTTTTGCCTCCAGAATAAAGAGGGAATCTTCATGATGGATTTTCCTGACCAGAGGTAATAAGGACGTGGTAGGCTTGATCTTGGTCGGGGTATAGAACAATAATCCAGCGGTAATATGGACGTGAACTATTTTCTAAACCGTCGGGATAATCATAGAACTGGTACGAGAAGAACGACTACTCAGAGGTAATATGGACATAGTGGTCGCATCTTCCAGGTGTAGAGGAGCAATCCGGAGGTAATGTGGACATGAAGTGCTTCATCTATTTGAGAGAATATATAGGAGGGAGAGCGAGAGATCCCCTTTCCAGAACTCATAGGCACCCTTTTCAGGGGATGTGGGTGTCTATACTGGTTCTGTCTTCAGACGTAATACTTCTTTAGGAACTTGCCGTTAATGGGCATCATTAGCAAGTCCCCATTAGGCTTAGCTAGCCGATAAGCACCGTTGGAGTACACAGTTTCTATGACGAACGGTCCTTCCTATTTGGATCGAACTTTCCAGTCATCTTGTGGTTCATCACCATCGGTCTCCGTACTGCCAAGACGAGGTCATCCACCTGTTAGGATCTTTCGTAGACCTTTTTGTTGAAGGCCACAGAGATGCGAGCTTGGTAAAGCTCAACCTTTAGCTACGCGAGCTAGCATTTTTCATCCACCGTTCTAGCTCTTGCAACCGCCTGTGCTGATTGTCTTCGACGGATAACTGATTGGTGATCATGTTAGCAGACAACATCTTCTTAAGGACTTGACCCATGCTGGTATCGGAGTCCCAAGTTGAGAAGTCAGAAGAGTGTGAGTGCCTCATGACTTCTTCTTCTAAATCTTCTGAGGTTGTCGTAGGTCTAACATACCCAGCCCTCAACGAGTACGCTGGTAGTAGTTTTCAGCTTTTCTCTTTGGGGTATGAATATGTATGGGAAGACACCGGCCTTTGCCATAATTGAGCCCCTTTTTGCTATTCAGGTCATAGCCCATCTTCTGGATAAGGTTTTTGGCATGCGTCGTGTAGCGGTAGAACTGTATTTTGCCGCTGTCGAGATCTGGGTCATTAGGAGTTATTCGCTGCGGATGCTCCAATCGATCGAATATGATGGGTTCCTCTTCTTTTTTCCTGACTGGAACTACGAAATAGGTGTCTCGGGGAGGGACAACCCAGCTCACATGGTTGACAGTTGTCACTTGCTTCTGTAGTTTACACAGAGAATTGTCTAGAAAATACTTGGTGTTCCAGCAAGCGCTAGAGTAGTTCTATGAAAACTTTCTACTATTGAAGTAGGATATCTTGTCCTGAGGGATTATGTCATCGAAAGAGTGGGCTCTGTATTGGTGCAGGCATAATCTTCTACCTCTTCGTCAGTGAGGGCTAGAGCTGCCGCCGGAGGAGAAGGAGGATGCCTTCCTTTCAGCTTGACCATCAAGAAAATGGTGGTCGGATGCTCCTGCACCTTCATGGTCGGCCTTGGGGACCTCCGGGGTAACTTCATTCATATAGGCTCCTGACCATCTTCCATCATCACTGGAGGCAAAGGTGGAGCATTGTCCCGAAGCTTAACAATAAGAGGCGCTGACACCTTGGGGGGCCTCCCTTTCAGTCGAACCTTTAAAGGTTCTTCGGCCACTGCTGCTCTTTCTGAAGCTGTCTCTGCCTGCGCTCGCCAGCATCATTATTGTCATCATCCTAGGGATTGACTTGTATAGATCGGCATCCGTACAGTAGGCTTCAAGTCCCCGGAACGGGTCGATATCAGCGAACTCCGTTTTGATAGTCCCATCGCTGGCCACATATTTCATAACTGAGGTAGGGTGGAAGGGACAATCATGTACTCAGGGATCCATGGTCACCCCAGCAGCATGTTGTAATTTATGTCTCATCAATGACATAGCAAGTCACTTCAATATGAAGGTCGTCGATCTGACATTTCAGGCAAATTTTGCCCAAGGGCTCGCTCTTTCCCGTATTGAAGCCACTGATTGTTGTGTTCGAGGATGTCAACCGGTGTATTGGAACCCCTAAAGTTTGAAGCAGGCTTCTTGGGATAATGCTCAAATAGGAACCTCGGTCAATGTGGATGCGATCGACCTTAA
Organism: Iris pallida; assembly: GCA_029216955.1. Taxonomy (NCBI): domain Eukaryota; kingdom Viridiplantae; phylum Streptophyta; class Magnoliopsida; order Asparagales; family Iridaceae; genus Iris; species Iris pallida. The sequence continues at coordinate 26,105 of JANAVB010020771.1, forward strand.
TGGCACCGATATACCCTATAGTACAGGGGGCGGTTGTACCGGTTATTCTTTAGCAACATGTTTTACTGGGTAAAAGTGATACTGGGAATCACTTCAACCATGCTGTGACAATATGGGCAAGCTGTGGGATCCACTTTTGGTGGTTGAACCTGGGTGAGAAGGACTCAGCATTCTGTAAAGCTTCACTGAGCACATTTCGTGTCTCTTTAGAGAGGCGGAGGAGCTTGAAAAGTGACAATCTAGCTAGAGTATTAGCCAGCTGCGCTAGAATATCGAAGTTCTGGGCTTGATAGGCCTGATTGCTGGATCCTTTCTGAGGGGTTTGTCGAAGCGAACCTCCTTCTGTTTCTACTTGTCCACGGTAGGGGTCCGAGATGGACCCACCTTTGGTGCCTCAGGATCTAAGTTGGACCTGCTCCTGATATATCTGGGATAGGGGGATTATTTGGTGGAGACTCCTCCTAGTAGGAGCCTGGCTCTTCTCTTGCCTCTGTGCCGAACGGGTGGCCACCAAAGCATCGCCGGTCGACGTCGAGACCATGCGGCATGCCTTACTTTTCTTCCCTTTGGTAGAAAGGGTCGTAGATGTCATCATGTCGGGAACCAAGTCAGGATGTATCCACATGACTTCGCCTCGAGGCATGGAGAACGGAATGAGCCCTTGAGCGTTCTCCCGTGCTGGCGGAAGGTTGACTACCTCCATCGTCGCCTTTGGAATAGGGATGACGCCATCTTGTGCCTCTGTGGCTGGAAAACTCTCGAACTAAAGAGTAACCATGTTGGTTGTGACGGTCTTCTCTTCGTAATCCAATGATATGACATTGGCATTAATGAGGCGCTGAATTTGCCCCTTCAATACATAGCAGTCCAGTGTTGAGTGATGGATGGACTGGTGATAATGGCAGTACTTGGGATGGTCCACCTTTCCCACTTCATCGGAACGCCTGGGTGGTGGGACAAGTTTGCCACTCTTCGTAAGCATCTCGAAGAGCTCTAGCGTATCCTCGTCATTGAAGGAGTAAGTCTCCCTCGGCCTCTACGCTTCCGTAGACTTGGGGTTCGCAGCTGCTGAACCTTTGGAGATGTTGACGGTCATGGCTTGCTTGCCTTTTCCGTCTTTAGGGTTGTTGTTGTACGAGCGTCTCCCCTTGTCTTTGGGTGCAGGAAAGTGTAGCCCCATGAGCTGCGCATCCTGGGCTTTCCTTTGTGCGGCATCCGCTTCTGTAATGAAAGGTGTCCAATCCGTGCAGGGAGCACTGTGCCATAATTTTATAGCGGGCAGCATGTTCTTACGACAAGAGTCCATAAGCATGGGCTCGGGCATGCCGGGTGGTAATCTGAGGGCTACCTGGCGGAAGCGCTCGATGTATGCACGGATAGGCTCTTTCTCCCTCTGGACAATTTCCATGAGGGTCTACATGGTCATATCCATGCCACCTTCATAGAATCGATCCACGAACCAAGTCTTCAGGTCTTCAAAGGATGAGATGCAGTCATCCGGGAGACTGCAGAACCACTAACAGGCTACCCCCTGTAGGGCTCCTATGAATATGTTGGACAGAAGGACGTCTTGCATTGCCAAGTGCCCCGTTACTGAGGCAAAGTACCTCAAGTATTGTTGGGGAGACCCCTTTCCTTCATAAGGTATAAGCGTCTGTAAATTGTATTTGGGAGGATAGACGATGTTGTCCCACTCGGCAGGGTCCGGCTTCCGGATCCCCATCTTCCGGAGCATTGCCTGCTTTTCGTTGGCATCATGACGAGCATACAGCTCTTTGATGGCCTGCTGTATCTCGGCCGGCATTGCGGAGCCTATAGCAGATGGAGTAGACGAGGATGGTCCTGCCTGATTGGTAGTAGGTAACCTGCTGGATTCGTCATTGGTTGGCATATCACGCACAGGTGTAAAGGCAGCAGGGGCCATGCTACTCTTGAGGTAGATTATGACCGAAGACAGGGTCTTCATGGTGTCCGTCAGTGTATCCAACTTCATCTCGAGGACTTCGATATGCCTGAAAGCTTTGTTGTTGTCTTCCTCATTGCCGTCGGCTATAAAGATAGACCGAGTGTGAGGGTGACTCGAGGGAGGCGTAGATCCTTCACTTTCTGGCTCAGACGCCTGAGTCTCGCTGCCCTGAGGATATACAGTAAGATTGTACTATTCTTTGGACTCGGTATGGTTTCTACCCCCGGTCTGGTGACTGGCTACGCCAATAGAGACATTCGTGTCATATTGCGCCTCGTCAGATTAGAACACAGGGTTGTGTGCATGGTAGGAGACTGGCTACCCCCAGTTTTTAACAAGGCACCCAATAAAGATTTGGAACGAGTGCCTTGGAGCACACCTGCATCAGGTACCTTAGCTTTGTTGTTCTCTGACCTCTTCTTCGGTTTAGCAACCGATATGGGAGGGCTCCTTGAAAGCTCTAGAACCCTGCGCCGTGTAGCATGTGGCGATACGGGACTCGTCTTCTCTATATCTCACCGACCCCCTGTTAGGCCTCTGGCGTGTAGTCGGCGTGGAGTAGAGTCTCTGGAAGATGGAGCGCCATAGATTCTTCTTCCACTTGGGAGAGGGTTGGCTCTTCTGTCGTAGCACTCCTATTGTACATGCAGGAAAGCTACATATAAGCACCGTCAGATCGGGTCTAGCGAGGAAGCCTTCTGTCGCTCCTGCGGGAACGTAGCTCGCATGACTCCCTCTCTGTGGGACGTACCCCATAGCTTGCCTTACGCACAGGAGTACCCCAGTGGAAGGGAGATTCGACTGGTTGAGGCATCAGAGCGCGAGAGCCAGTCTTGTATAGCATTCCGTCGGCTGCGCGTGTTACTGTCAACACGGGCCTCTGGTTTACCGTTGGTGCCGCATGCTTATTGTACGAGCGCGAGCCACCTAGGATCTCTTTCTACTACCCCCCCCAGCGGGTGAGTAGTATTCAGAGTCCGTCGAAGGTTTACCTGAAGGGAAAGAGATTCTGTCGAAGACGGATATTCTTGCCGACAATACTCTC
>JANAVB010020772.1:0-19019 GCA_029216955.1 Iris pallida
GCACCTGAAAAAGGGGGAAAAAGATAGAAAAAATATACAAGATATATCTCTGTTGTGTGTGTATCTCTCTCTCTTTCTCTATATATATATATATAATATATAATATATATTGAAAGAATAATATATATAAATTATTCTGAAAAAAAATGACGAACGACTCGAGCGCTCTTGGCGATCCCCGTCGCCGGCTAGGGCAAACCTGACCCCTCCTCCCCCGCCGGACCCTCTCGCGGAGGGAGGAGGCCGGTGAGGAAGGGAGGGGGCGGGCGGCCCCCCCTGTAGGCGGAGGCAGCAGGGGGCCAGGCGGACCCCCTCTCATGCAGGCGCGCTGCGCGGGTCAGGCGATGGCCATGTGGGGGGCGGCCGACTCCTCCCAGGCGGGGCGGCGGGAAGGGCGGCCCGGGGACCAGCCGGTACTCCGGCGACGACGACCGGGCTGGAGGCTCCGATTTTTGAATTCGGATCGGGTTCTGGGGTTGGGGATGGCCGGATTGACGATGATGGTTGGACGACGGTGGTGAGACGACGACCGGGAGGGGGAAGAGGGGCTCAAAATCAAGGTGCGAGTCGGACGGGCCCTGGAAGGAGCGGGAGTAGGTCTAACAATGGCCTAGGTAGCGCACGACGGCAGGGAGGAGGGCCTAGTCGCACTGCAGCTGGATGGAGGCCTAAGGCGACGGCGGCGGAGAAAGGAAAGAGTGTTGCTGGAGAGGTCGGGAGTCAGAGGCCTCCGTCTGCCACTCCCGGACGGGCACAGACGGGCCTAGGCCCAAATCCTGGAAGGATGTGTGTATGCCGGGTGGGAACAAGAGCCCGGTGTCGATGGAGTATGTGCCACCGATGAAGGTAGGAGGAGGCCTTCGTGCATTTTTGGCGGAAGAGATAGCGGAGGTCACGGACTTCTGGAAGAACACGTTGGTGATGTACGTGTTGGAAAGTAAACCGTTCTATGGGCAAATACGGGGTTATGCAGAGAGGGTATGGAGGCCCAAGGGGAGTATGGAGTTCTTCTCTCGTGAGAACGGATTTTATTATGTGAAATTCGGATTGGAGGAAGATGTGTCCAGGATTATTCAAGGAGGGCCCTGGTCCTTTGACGGACGGCTTATTATCCTGAAGGAGTGGACACAAGTTGAGATGTGAGAAGGAGATGCTGAACGCGATTCCCGTCTGGATTCGCTTCCCTGAGTTTCCGGTAAAATACTGGAGCATACCTCTGCTTATGAGATTAGCTAGCTTGGTCGGTAAGCCGATCAAGGCGGATGAGGCTACGGCGTTCCGTACCAGACTGATGTACGCCAGAGTATTTGTGGAGATTAAGGCCGGGATGGAGCTCCCGCGCATTCTCGAGTATCAGGTGGCATCCGGGGAGGTTTTGACTCAGACGGTGGAGTATGATTGGGTCCCTCCAATGTGTTCCTTCTGCGAGTGCTTTGGTCACTCATCCAGTGCTTGCCTGTCTAGCGGACGGAGACAGCCAGGTCCTCGGTAGCGCAGATGGAGGTAGTGAGCCAGAGGTGACACCCAGTTCCATTGCAGGAGTGGCGGCGACTGTCAGGCCGATGGAGGAGGTCTCCCCGATGGAGGGGGACAGAGGTCCGTGACTGTCACCCCGCAGAGACAGGAGGGTTCTCAGGGAGCGATAGTCCCGTTCAGGCCCCAGAGGAGTATGGTGACAAGGGGTATGAGTTCCCTTGATAGCAGACAGGATGGGATGGAGTATTCTATGGTGGAAAAGGTCTATAGCAGGAAAAGGCATGCCCCGTCCCCACAAAGAGGAGTTCCAGCCAGGGGGGCTCGATGATCAGACCGTGGCCAACCCAGATTGGACCTTGACTCTCTCCAGGATTCAGGCTCATCTTGCTCCTCCCTCAGGGACGGGGATGGGGGAGGATATAGATCTGACGGACGGACACTTCCCTCGGTGTCAGTCCAGATGGAGTTCAGGGGGACCCCACATTAATTAATTAATGTCGGTCCTTGCCTGGAACATTCGTGGTGGGTGTTCCATTGGAGATGGAGGGAGATTAGTGGCGTTCTGAAGCGCGAGAAGTGTGACATTTCTATTCTTCTTGAGACCAAGATTAGAGGGGAGACTATGCTATCTCGTAGGACGCGGCAAATTGGGCGCACATCCACAACCTTGATCTTTGTGATATGGCTAGGATCTGGGTTCGGTGGAACGAGATAGTTGGGAGGGGAACAGGTTCTGATGACAGAGCAGCTTATTGGCATTTCTTTGTAAACAAGGGAGGATTCACTTCATTCTTGGAGCAGTTTATGGGCACAATGATAGGCGGCTTCGGGAGGCCTTGTGGGAGGACATTGTGCGAGTAGGTCGTATGGCGGAGCAACTACATCTCCCCCTGCTGCTTATGGGAGACTTCAATGCCATCCTACATCGACAGGAGAAGGTGGGCGGTCGTCCTGTGCCTGATCCGATCTTATACGACTTCCAGAGGTGTCTACTCTTGTCTGGGCTGAGGGGGCTGGAGAGAGCTGGTCACATCTGGACCTGGCACAATAAGGCGGTCCACAACAGGATTGCTTGTCAGCTGGATCGGGCGTTGGGAAATAGCGAATGGTTTCGCTACTTTCCGAATTCCATGGCGGAAGGGCTAGCGGCAGGGACCAGCGACACTCTCCTATCCGGGTCGGTCTCTCTGAGAGGCCCGCTTGGAAGTCTCGGCCATTCCGGTACAACAATGGCTGGTACCTGTCTGCTGGTTATGAGGAGGTTGTTATGGGAGGGCTACAGTATTCTCGGGAGGGCACGGCTCAGTTCCACATGGCTCACAAACTCAAACAGGTCAAGAGAGCTATTCGGGATTGGGTGAAGAAGATGCCGCGGTCTTCCCTGGAGGACAAGGAGGCCGAGCTTCGTGAGGTTCAGGAAGCTCTGCGTCTGATATGCTGAGCGGGGAGTTGGCGGCTCGGGAGCGGGAACTGGTTGCGGAGGTCAACATCTTGAGGCTTCAGCAGGAGATTAGTGCGGCCCAGAGGGCCAAGTGTTCCTGGCTCAAGGATGGGGATCGGTGCACCAAATTCTTCTATGATGTGATCGTGCCAGACAGCACCGGAACAGCATTCCCAGGTTGCTTAATGGCGAGGGCAGACTTGTGGGTGACCAGTGGAGATTCAGGAGGAGGCAGTCAGGTTCTATTCTGACTTATATCAGCAAACTGATTATCCCATCACGTTCCCAGGCCTTGTCACGAAGAGGCTGGTGACGCACCATGGGAACAGTTTGTTGTTGGCCCCTGTGAGATTGGAGGAGGTGGAGGATATTGTGATGAAGGCAGATCCTAATAAGGCTCCGGGGCCTGACGGCTTCTCTTGTGGGTTCTTTAGACGTCATTGGGGATGTGCTAAAGTTCTCAGTTTTGGAGGCGGTGCAGGAGTTTTTCTTGGAAGGAAAGTTATTGAAGGAGCTGAACCACACATTCTTGACCTTGGTTCCGAAGAAGGAAGGTGCGACCTCCCTCGCCGACTTCAGGCCTATTGCGTGTTGTAATTATCTTTACAAGATAATTACGCACCTCATGTGTCGTCGTATGGAGGGGATTATGCAGGGATTGGTGTCTCGGAATCAAGCGGCTTTCATCAAGGGGCGCTCGATTGCTGAGCACAGTCTTCTTGCACATGAGATGGTGAGAGATTTCAACAAGCCGGAGGGGGATGAAGGCTTGTGTGAAGCTGGATTTGCGGAAAGCCTATGACACGGTCAACCGAGACTTCCTCTGCCACCTTATGCTTGCTATGGGGTTTGATGAGAGATGGGTGGCAAGGGTGAGGGAGTGCATATGCTCCACATTCTCGGTCCTCATTCAGGGTACGCCATATGGATGCTTCTCGAGTAACAGGGGACTGCGGCAGGGGATCCTCTCTCTCCGTACCTGTTCACTCTGGTGATGGAGTAATTCACTTGTTTGATGGATCTGGCTGTGCATAGTAGGAAGATTGTTCCTCTTTTCAGGCAGGTCAAGCCGGTGGTGTCTCACTTGATATATGCTGACGACCTCTTGGTATTCATGCATCCATCTAAGGGGGATGAGGGCGCTTTCGATATTATGGAGGAGTTTGGGCGGTTGTCCGGTCTGCAGCTTAATAGGGAGAAGAGCAGGTTCAGCTCTCAGTGCACCCTCAAGGAGGAACGGGCCCTTGCCTTGGGAGTGGAGAAAGGAGAGCTTCCGGTGAAGTATTGGGGATTCCGTTGACGGTCAATTATGCCAGGGATCAGGATTGTCTCAGCCTGGTGGATTTTGCCCAAAGGAGGGTGGAAGACTGGCAGGCTGCTGGGCTGTCCTTTGGTGGCCGTATTGTGCTTGTGAGGTCTGTTATCTCTGGCATTGCTATGTTCTGGTTGCAGTCGATTCAGATTCCGGTAGCTACCATAAGGAAGGTGGAGTCCATTTGTGCTAACTTCATCTGGAGAGGAGGTATGCATGCGATTGCGTGGGATCAACTCTGCCGGACCCGGGAGGAAGGAGGAGTGGGGTTGCGACTGCTTCGGGCAGTTAGGGAGGCTTCTGGGGTGCGGATGGCGTGGCGGTTCGTCAAGGGAGGCTCCCTCTGGGCAGAGTGGCTGGCTAGTAGATATGTGCGACGGATGAATTTCTGGACTTGCAGGATTGATAATAATTTTCGGTCTCATTTAAGGCTATCCTTAGGTGCAGACCGGTTTTAAAGTCGTTATATGCAGGATTATGAAAGATGGGTGAATACTGATCTCTGGCTGGACCCGTGGATGGGAAATAACTCCCTTCTGGATATCTTGGGCGCACAGATGGACAGAGAAGCGAGCATGGGGGTGAAATGTAGCCGGATTATCAGGGACGGGAGCTGGAGGCCTGAGGAGGAGTATCATTCACGGCTCAGTTTGGAGAGGCGATCCGGATCACTATCGACACTAGCCAGACTGCGGACTCCTGGAATTAGGTTGACCTGGTTCGGTCGCGGGTCAGGGATTTTCAGTTTTCAAAGCTGCTATAATTTGGTTCGGACTCCGCATGACAAGATTAAGGAGTATGACTTTATTGAGCGAAGGATTGTCCGCAAAATGCAGCTTTGTTCATACAGACTCCTCCTAGGCAGGTTGATGACGCGGGACAGACTGATTAGGTTTGGGATGCAGATTCCAGACCCGAAGTGTGTTCTCTGTACGGGAGACGCGGAATCTATGGGCCACCTATTCTTTAGTGTCCGTGGACTTGGCACATCTGGAGGAGCAGAGCATGCGTTCGATGGGTGGCGTTGGCAATGCCAGAGATATCCGAGGGATCCTCAGCTGGATCAGAGACCGACGAGGCATGGACCCGGGTTGGGCCAAGATGGCTAGAGTGCGACTTGCAGCATCCGTTTGGCATGTCTGGAGGGAACGCAACCGGCGTATCTTTGAGGGACTGGCTACTCCGCCAGTAGGAATTCTACATAATATAGAATTCGATGTATCTGTAATGGCCCCTTAACTGGGGGGAGAGTGTGAGAATAGTGTATTGCAATACCTTCACTGTGATTTGCGTGGAATAAAATTTACCCTTATTCCAATATATATATATATATATATATATATATATATATATATATATATATATATATATATTGAAAGAAGGTAATATATAAACTCAAAACGACTAATCCGACTAGTCCCCGATTAATACGATTAATCCTATTCCCCGCGAACCGACTAATGGACGACTAGCGATTTTTACAACCTTGCCTCCCAGCTAAAATAACTTTCTTCTTGCTTTTTGGAACAAATAAATTAGTTGAAACTTGGAGATCGGAGATCACATCTCGAACAAAATGGTATCGAACGTTGATGTGCTTTGTCCTCTCGTGAAACATTTGATCTTTGGTGAGGTGTTTAGCAGCGTTCTAAATGACGATCGAGGCGGCTGACTAGACGTTAGGCAGTCGAGGCAAGCCGCCTAAGCGCTAGGCAGTCGAGGCATCTGCCTAGGAGCTAGGCCGCCCCTCTCCACACTGCTTTTGCCATAGGCGGTGGAGTAGGCGGCCATCAGAGGTTTGGTGGCGTAGGCGGAGGTGATATGACGTAGGCGAGAGCCTAGGCGGAGCAATACCTGACTATATATTTTGGCAAAACAATTTTGCAAGCATTATGGACTTATGGTTCATTTTTACAAGACTGAAACTTCATAAATCTTTGTTCTACAACTTAGTCATGTATAAAACACCCTTAAAATATTCATATTATGCAAAAAAATAGTGGTAAAATAGTAAAAAATGTCCAAAATGTATCAAGCGCCTAGGCGGTAGGCGGACCCTCTCCGCTGCACACCCGCCTACCGCCGTTTAGAGTCTTGGTGTTTGGCTCTTTGGCCATCACAATGGAGCTCTACCTTCTGCTCTTTGAGAAGCAATTTACCAATTACCTCTTAACTCGTATAGATTCTTTAACTGTCTCTGCCATTGCCATGTACCTAAGGGTGAGCATTCGGTTTTTTCGGTTTCAATCGAACTAAAATAGTCAAAATCGAATAAACCGAAATTCTAAAAATCCAAAACCAAAATCAAACCGAAATTAGCCAAAACCGAACTGAACCGAATAATCGATTTGGTTTATTCGGTTGGAAAATTTATTGTTTAATGGGTCTTGTCTAAAGTTGGAATCGTGATTAAATTATATTAAAAATTATAACTTTATGCACACATTTGTTATATTTCAAAACTATGTTCAAAGTTGAACTAGTTATTAAATTATCGAAGTTGTACTTCAAAACACATACATAGAATTGTTGTTTTCAAAGTATATACATTTTAATCATAAAATATGCATATTGAGGGTATTTACATAATTTTATAAGTCTTATTCGGTTTTCGGTTTTGGACCGAAACTAAAATCTATAGCCGAAACCGAAAGAAAATTTTAGTATTTTCAAAACCGAAACCGAACCGAATATTTTTAAACGGAACCGAATACCGAACTGAATCTCTTATTCGGTTCGGTTCGATTTTCGGCCCAAAACCGAATAATGCTCACCCCTACATGTACCCACCCTTCGTTGTAGAGAGAGCCATAATGAACTGGAATGCTGCTTTCGAGTTGATTATAGAACCATCAAATTTGAATAAAAAACAGTTAACGAACATCTATCAAGATCGTCCGAGTCAACAAAGCCATGAATAAATTATTAGTTTTTCTACACTCAAGACAAAATTGTGAAATTCCCTTTAGGTGATGGAAGATCCATTTAACCGTTTGCCAATGTTTTTTTTTCCTTGTATTTGTCGTGTTTATTTTCTCGTATTCATTGTGTTCTTCTTATACCTGCTCACTACAATGACAACATAAGAAAGACGAGGACAAATCATGGCCTACATTAAATTTCCAAACTGCATTAGAATAAGGTATTCCAGACATCATATCATCTTTTTACTGGTATCAAAGAGAGAATTTAACATGTGCAACTGAAGGTGTAGAAACTCGCTTATCGTCAAATATGTTAAACCGAGTAAATACTCTTTTCACATAAGTCTGTTCAGTCAAAAATAGTTTCTTCGCTTTTCTATCTTGTCGTGTCTTCATGCCAAGAATCCTTTTAGCAGCTCTAGGTTCCTTCACCACGAATTCACCATTAACCTGTGATTTTAACATGTTGATCTCAGACATGCCTTTAGTAGCAATCAACACATCGTTGACATAAATAAGCAAGTAAATCATAGAATCTTAAGATAAATGGCAAAAATATACACAAGAACCATAACATGATATAGAATAACTATTCTGCAACATGAATTGTTCATACCACGTGTACCATTGTCTGGGAGATCGCTTCAATCCGTAAAGGGACAAGAGACACATATGGTCTTCTTTTACCATATATCCTTATGCATGTTGCATGTAGATATGCTCCTCTAACATGCTGTAGAGAAAAAACGGTTTTGATGTCCAACTATTCCAACTCCAAGTCATTCACTTGCCACCAAAGCCAACAAAGTCCGAATTGCTGTGTGTTTAACAACTAGCGAAAATACCTCTCTGTAGTTGGCCACAAATCTCGCTTTGTATTTTGAGTCCTTATTGAACACACTTGCACCCAACTATTTGCTTACCTTAGGAGGCTTAACAAGTTCTCAAGTCAGTTAGGTGCAGTGAGTCTTTCTCGTGCATGGCTGCATCCACCTAGAAGAATTGTTACAGGAAATAACATCAAAATAAGAAATTGGTTCATCAACTAAGAGAACCAACTTATGGTTCCTCTGGTTGTGGTTGGAATTGACTCAAATTTTGTTCTTATGGTTATGGTTGTTCCTCAATCAAGAAAAGTGTTCTAAATGGCGCTGTAGGCTGACGTCTAGGCGGTTGTGAGGCGCCATGCAGATGCTTACCGCCTCGATTTTGGGGTTGGCGGTGGCTAAGGCGGCGAGGCGGCGTATTTGGCGGTGAGGCGTCAAGGCGGCGGGTGAGGCAGTCGTAGATAGTCCATTTCATCCTATCGGCACAACAGTCGAGGCAGGTTTGAAAAAAATGGAGCATGCGGCCCATTCCATCTGTCCAACCGTAGCTCCATCCCATCAAGTTGCTCAGACTATTTCTCAAAAAAAATTCAAAGAGAAGAAAAGGAAAGCTTACAATGTTGCACACACCTTCAGAGGCGCTGCAGCGGCGACAGTTTCTCCCGCGACCAGCTTCTCCGGCGGCAACGGCTTCTCCGACGACAGGTACGAGCACGCTTCCTTTTGTTCTCTCATATATATTTTTTCCTCTTGAATTCTCTCTTTTGCACTATGTGACTCTTCCTCTCTCTTTGGGATAAATATGGTTTTTATGGTCTCTTTGTTGCTTTATGGATTTTTTTTGTGGTCACACACAACATAGACATACTCTGTTGCACAGAGCACAACACAACACATGACAAAGAATCATATATTGAATTGAGAGAGACTGTTTTTTCTTATACACTAAAATTATAGACAACATTTGTTGCTTTATGCCTATTTTTATAGTCTCTCCCTCTCTCTGTTACTTTATACGACAAAGTATATACATATTATTAGTAATATTTATACTAATAATATTTTGTTGTTTTTTAAGGCTAATGATGGATAAAGAAAAATACCAGAGATTGAATTGAGGACAAAGTCCATCGACATTGCTTAGGAATATGGAATTAAAGTTTCTAACAGTGTTCTAAATTTCGGCCTAGGCGGCCGCCGGCCGCACCGAAAACCCTCTAGGCGGATTTCGGCCCTAGGCTGAGCCTAGGCGGGATATTTGCAATTTTTTTTTAAATTTTCAAAAAAAAAATCATATTTGGCAAAAAAAAAAATATACTTACCTGTCGCCGCCGCCGCCGACGATTGCTGGTGGTGGTGGCTACTTCTGCTGCTGGTGGTGGTGGCTGAGGGGAGGGGAGGGGAGGGGAGGGGAGGGGAGGAGGAGAGGAGGGGAGGGGAGGGGAGGGGAGAGGAGAGGAGAGGAGAGGACTGTTGTTGTAGAGTCTCTCTCCTCTCCTCCCCTTTATATATATTTTTTTTCCAAGTAAAAAAAAAACTGAAAAAAATAAATAAAAACACATATGTAGAGATTCGAACCATTGACCTTTCACTGGGAAGACCTAGGCAGCTATGCTAGCCATTAGACCTCATAAGCTTTCGTGTTTGTAGGTGACATATATGTTATTTATATATATACACATGATCAAAATAAAAAAAAAATCAAATCGGCGCCTGGGCGCCTAGGCGCTAGTCGGGGCCTCGGCGCGCCGATTTTGTCTAGCGAAATCTATAACATTGGTTTCTAAAGAAAACAGAGATTGGATCATATGCAAGTTGTGTAGCAAGCTTATTAAGGGATGAGTATTTCGTATGAAGCATCACATAGCTGGAATCACGGGGGAAGTTGAAGCATGTCGGAAGGCATCGGATGAAAACATAGCAAACGTAAGAGCTTATCTTGAGCAAAACAAGAAAAAGCGAGAGAGAGCAAGAGCTAGAAGAAGAGAGGGCTGCAGTTGATGTATATGGTGAAGAAGAAGATGAGTGTCAAGTATTGGGAGATTCATCAGAAAGGAAGAAACAATAATCTTGGACCTATTGATAATTGGACAGCCGCCATTGATCCAAACAAGACAGGGCAACAAAATATTAACGATACTTTGAAAAGCAAATTTACAAATGATGTGCATGAGTATGTGGCTAGGTGGATATATGAGTCGGGTTTTCCATTTCATGCTATCGATAATGCAAGTTTTAGACTAGTGGAAGCTATTGGGCAATTTGGTCTAGACTACAAGCCACTGTTGAAAAAGGAAGTTGAAAGATCAAACAATCACTCAAAGAGCATGAAGAGGAGTGGATGAAGAATGGGTGCTCGGTCATGACCGATGCTTGGACTGATCGTAAGAGGAGAAGCAATTGAACTTGTGCGTTAATTGCAAGCTTGGCACTTCGTACCTTGGTTTCGTGGAAGATTCTGAAGAGGCGCACACCGGACAATATATCCATGACTTTGTTGTAAAGTACATTAAAGAAATTGGTTCTCAACATGTGGTTCAAGTAGTGACGGACAATGCATCAAATAATATGGCAGCGGCGGATTTGTTAGCAAACACTTTTTCTTATATTTTTTGGAGCTCTTGTGCAATTCGTACCATGAATCTCATGCTTGAGGGGATCGGTAAGCTATCAAAGTTTAGTGGAATGCTTGAAAAAGCAAAGGCCTTAATCATATTCATCTATGCACATCATAGGACATTGGCTCTTATGCGAAAATATACCAAGAAGAGGGATATTGTAAGGTCCGGAGTGACTCGGTTTGCTACATCTTTTTTGACATTGGAAAGTCTTTAAGGTAAGAAAGATGCATTAAGGCTTATGTTTACATCTGTGGAGCAAAACAAAATTAGGGAATAGTGTAAAGGGAAAGGCGCGGAGGCAACGGTTTTGTTGGTATCTTTTTGGAATTATTTTGCATTGGCATTGAATGTATTTACTCCTTTGGTGAAGGTTTTACGTTTAGTAGATGGGGATAAAAAGCCTTCAATGTCCTTTGTGATAGGTGCACTTAAGAAAGCCAAGGAAGAGACTAAGAGTTCATTCAAGAAAGATGAGAATGCCAAACCTATCTTGAAGATTATTGATGACAAGTCTAAGGATAGACTTGATAGTCCTTTGTACTATGCCACTTGTTGAATCCAATTTTTTACTATAAAGATCCAAGCATTGAGAATGAAAATGTAATAAATGGGTTTTTGAATTGTGTTGAGAAACTTTTTTCCGATGACTTGGACATACAATCCACAATCTCTAATGATGAGTTATTGAAATATATGAGCACATCCGGAAACTTTGGAAGAAAAATGGCACAAGCGACATGAGAATGATGCTCCATATTATGAGTTTGATCCGAGTAAATTTTTTTCCTTATGACTTTTAACACTATTTTTGTTTATGATTAAATTTTTATGTAATTTGGCTCTTTTTGTCTCTTAATGTGTAGTTGGATGGTTATCAAATTATGGTGGTAGCACCCCAAACTTGCAAAAGATGGCAATTAGTTTTCTCTCTTTGACTAGTAGTTTATCGGGGGGTGAAAGAAATTGGATCCAATTTGAGGGGGTAAGTGGATTTTTTTAATCAAGTTCTCTTTCTATATTTTATTATGTATTGAAATTTTAGTTAATTTGTGATTTTTATTGTTTAGATACATACCAAGAAGAGAAATAGGCTTGAGGCATCAAGGTTGAACGACCTTGTATATGTCAAATTCAAATCCAATCTTATGAAGAACAAGTGTAAGAGAGAAATGGGTGGAGAATTGATACTATATTCGCAAGCTAGTGAGGCTCAAGGTTGGCTTGTTGAGGGTGGTGATGATGATGATGTCGAGCGAGTTCGACACTTACTTGGAGAACGGTGACGGAAGCGTCGGGAGCGGATGAAGCACTTGAAGCAAGGAGGAGTGCTAGAAATATTCCAATTAGAGAACTTGATGAAGACCTTGATACGTTCGAGGAGGAGGCGGACGAGGAGGTTGATTTTGAGTCGGATGATGAAAGAATTATGGATGTGGTTGATGGTGTTTGCGTAGACTTAGAAGACTAAGTATTGTTAGACTTGAAAATTGGAGTTTGACTTTCGCCATTTTGAAGTTGGCATTAGTCATATAACCATCTAATGGAAATTTTTTGCTATTTTACATATCAAGTTCTCATATTTTGTACATTGGAGAATTTAGACTTTTGTGATGGGTCTGATAACCATCTAATGGAAAGCTTTGTTATTTTTTACTTTGCATCATATTTATTCAAATTCATAATAGTTAGAAGCTAATTGGTGGTGCATGATAATTGGTAACCCTTTGCTCGTTCACATATAATGCACTGCAGTAGGATGCAGTAGGAAGAACTCTACACTATCTATTGGATCCTATGGCTACTTCATCTTGCCCATTCTTCCTTTGAGGCTTTGAGTAGGAAGAACTTTCCTGGGCACTTAACCTCCCCAACAAAATTTTCTATTTTAGGAAGCATTTAAACTCCCCAGCAGAATTAGGAAGAACTCTACACATATTTTATTTTTTGTAATGCAGAATTTTCTATTCCTGGGCACTTAAACTCCCCATCATGCCATCCTTTGGTTTTAAACTAGTATACATGGGCACTTTTCTATTGCATAAGTATTCTGCTGCAAAAAAAGGTGTGCACACCACATTGAACCTGACAATACAACATCTCATATATATTGGTACAGAATATAAACTTAACATTTTTAGCTTTTTTGAAGAGCACATAAAGTATTGAGCTATTTTTGAAGAAACTGACAATATATTCTATAGAATATCCAGTTGGTCTCTCATGCTATTTTGAAGCTATTTTGACTTTTCCTTTGTATGAATTGATCTCCAGATTCTCTACTTGGTCTCTCTAACTGAAAAGAAACATAAACATTAGTTGTTCATTCTATAGACTAAAATCTATAGAGTATAAACTGTAGTTCAGTGTGCAGAACATGTTGTAACCATGCTATAGACTAAAATGACACTATTACAGACAATTACATACAAGTTACTTGGGCATATTATGCAAAATAAATTAGAAGGGATAAAAAGATATAGGCGAAAGTTTTTCCATTAGAACTCGATATGTAAAATAGCAAAGTTTTTCCATTAGATGGTTATATGACTAATGCCAGCTTCAAAATAGCGAAAGTCAAACTCCAATTTTCAAGTCTAACAATACTTGGTCTTCTAAGTCTACGCAAACACCATCAACCACATCCATAATTCTTTCATCATCCGACTCAAAATCAACCTCCTCGTCCGCCTCCTCCTCGGACGTATCAAGGTCTTCATCAAGTTCTCTAATTAGAATATTTCTAGCACTACTCCTTGCTTCAAGTGCTTCATCCGCTCCCGACACTTCTGCCACCGTTCTCCAAGTAAGTGTCTAACTCGCTCGACATCATCATCATCACCACCCTCAACAAGCCAACCTTGAGCTTCATTAGCTTGCGAACATAGTAGCAATTCTCCACCCATTTCTCTCTTACACTTATTCTTCATAAGATTGGAATTGAATTTGACATATATAAGGTCGTTCAACCTTGATGCCTCAAGCCTATTTCTCTTCTTGTTATGTATCTAAACAATAAAAATGGGTCACAAATTAACTAAAATTTCAATGCATAATAAAATATAGGAAAATAAATTGATTAAAAAAAAATCCACTTACCCCCTCAAATTGGCTCCAACTTCTTTCACACCCCGATGAACTACTAGTCAAAGAGAGAAATCTAATTGCTATCTTTTGCAAGTTTGGGGTGCTACCACCATAATTTGACTTCCATCCAACTACACATTAAGAGACAAAGAACCAAATTAATAGTTTAGATACATAAAAATTTAATCATAAACAAAAATACTGAAATCTTAAGGAAAAAATTTACCCAGATCAAACTCATAATATGGAGCATCCCTTCTCATATGCTGCTTGTGCCATTTTTCTTCCAAAGTTCCCAGATTTGCTCTTATATTTCAACAACTCATCATTAGAGATTGTGTATTGCATATCCATGTCATCAGGAAAAAGTTTCTCAACACAATTCAAAATCTATTTATTACATTTTCATCATTCTCTATGCTTGGATCTTTGTAGTAAAAAAATTGGATTCAACAAGCGGCGTAGTGCAAAGGACTATCAAGTCTATCCTTAGACTTGTCATCAATAATCTTCAAGATGGGTTTGGCATTCTCATCTTTCTTGAATGCTCTTAGTCTCTTCCTTGACTTTTCTAAGTGCTCCCACCACAAAGGGCATTGAAGGCTTTTTTATCCCCATCCACTAGGCGTAAAACCTTTATCAAAGGAGTAAATACATTCAATGCCAATGCAACATTATTCCAAAAAGATACTGACAAAACCGTTGCCTCCGCCGTCTTTCCTTTTACACTATT
This sequence comes from Iris pallida, assembly GCA_029216955.1. Lineage (NCBI taxonomy): Eukaryota > Viridiplantae > Streptophyta > Magnoliopsida > Asparagales > Iridaceae > Iris > Iris pallida. The sequence goes on from JANAVB010020772.1 coordinate 14,419, forward strand.
CCTCAATTTTGTTTTGCTCCACTCCACGGATGTAAACATAAGCCTTAGTGCATCTTTCTTACCTTGAAGACTTTCTAATGTCAAGAAAGATGTAGTAAACCGAGTCACTCCGGGCCTTACAATATTCCTCTTCTTGGTATATTTTCGCATAAGAGCCAATGTCCTATGATGTGCATAGATGAATACGGTTATGGCCTTTGCTTTTTCAAGCATTCCACTAAACTTTGATAGCTTACCGATCCCCTCAAGCATGAGATTGATGGTATGAGTTGTACAAGAGCTCCAAAAAATATGAGAAAAAGTGTTTGCTAACAAATCCGTCGCCGCCATATTATTTGATGCATTGTCCGTCGCTACTTGAACCACATGTTGAGAACCAATTTCTTTAATGTACTTTACAACAAAGTCATGGATATATTGTCCGGTGTGCACCTCTTCAGAATCTTCCACGGAACCAAGGAACGAAGTGCCAAGCTTGCAATTAATGCACAAGTTCATATTGCTTCTCCTCTTACGATCAGTCCAAGCATCGGTCATGACCGAGCACCCATTCTTCATCTACTCTTCATGCATTTTGAGTGATTGTTTGGTCTTTTCAATTTCCTTTTTCAACAGTGGCTCTCTTAGAAGATATTGGCTTGGAGGCTTGTAGCCTGGACCAAATTGTCCAATAGCTTCCACTAGTTGTCTAAAACTTGCATTATTGATAGCCTGAAATGGAACACCGACTCATATATCCACCTAGCCACATACTCATGCACATCATTTGTAATTTTGCTTTTCAAAGTATCGTTAATATTTTGTTGCCCTATCTTGTTCGGATTAATGGTGGCTGTCCATTTATCAATAGGTTCAAGACGATTTGGTTTCTTCCTTTGTGATGAATCTCCCAACACTTGACATTCATCTTCTTCTTCACCAAATACATCAACTATATCCCTCTCTTCTTCTAGCTCTCTTGCTCTCTCTCTCGCTTCTTCTTTTTGTTTTGCTCAAGATAAGCTCTTACTTTTGCTTTGTCTTCACCCGATGCCTTCCAACATGCTTCACCTTCTCCCGTGATTCCGGATATGTGATGCTTAATACGAAATATTCCTCCCTTCATAAGCTTGCTACACAACTTGCATATGATCCAATCTCTTTTTATTCTTTAGAAGCTTTAATTCCATATTTCCAAGCAATGTCGGTAGACTTTGGCCTCAATTCAATCTATGGTTCTCTTTCTTTATCTATCATTAGCATTAAAAAAACAACAAATATTATTAGTATAAATATTACTAATAATATGTATATACTTTGTCGTATAAAGTAACACAGAGAGAGAGAGAGGGAGAGACTATAAAAAAAGGCATAAAGCAACATATGTTGTCTAAGCTTTTAGTGTATAAGAAAAAACAGTCTCTCTCAATTCATTATATGAATCTTTGTCATGTGTTGTGTTGTGCTCTGTGCAACAGTGTGTGTCTGTGCTGTGTGTGACCACAAAAAAAAATCATAAAGCAACAAAGAGAGAGAGAGAGAGACTATAAAAACCATATTTATCCCAAAAGAGAGGAAGAGTCACATAGTGCAAAAGACAGAATTCATGAGGAAAAAAATATACGAGAGAAAACAAAAGGAAGCGTGCTCGTACCTGTCGCCGGAGAATCTGGTTTCAGGAGACTGTCGTCCATCGGAGAAGATGTTGCCGCTGCAGCGCCTCTGAAGGTGTGTAACAGTGTAAGCTTTTCTTTCTTCTCTTTGAATTTTTTTTTTGAGAGATGGTCTGAGCAACTTGATGGGATGAAGCTACGGTTGGACGGATGGGATGGGCCACCTGTTCCCTTTTTTTTTTCAAACCTGCCTCGACTGTTGTCCCGATGGGATGGGATGGATCGCCTCACCGCCTTAGCCACCGCCAACCCCAAAATCGGGACGGTGAGCATCCGCCTGGTGCCTCACGACTGCCTAGGCGTGCGCCTACAACGCCATTTAGAACACTGCTCACAGAGAATCAAAAAAAAATCAAGTATCACTATTAGTTTTTGAGAGATTGTTGGCACAGAGAGCAAGTTGTATCGGTAGGGTTTAGTGGTGTTCTTGGAGTTTGAGGTTCTACAACTAAGAGAACCTTTGTGACATCTCTCCAACTTGTATCTCTTGATTGCTTATTGATATAATTTTCTACCCCATGGTTTTTCCGTGTCTTAGATTTTGCCACGTTAATCATCAGTGTCATGTTATAATTTTGTGGTTGTTTTGTTTCCCATTTCCGTTGTGATCTAAATTGATTGTTCTTGTTTTAGAATCTTTTCCTAACAATAGGTCTGCCAGATTGCTCTGCATGAACAACCGCCAACCAATACCGACAACGAGTTCATTGTTCTATTCAAATCAGACTTAGTAGACTGACCGGGCAACCAAATTACACAGTCAGGTCAGCCGATTGGTTGCCATAACACTCCAGAAAGTAGCAGTCAGGACCAGTTTTAGTCAATGTTTCAGTTTAGTCCATGCTTGTGCTTCAGTCTGCCCTTTGTTTCATCACAGAGTTTGACATCTAGTGAATATGTATATAGATCCAAATTCATCCCTACAACCTCGGAATGACTGTTTTGTTTGCCTTGGATTTTCGTCCACGTTCAAGTTTCAGAATCATCTCAAAATGTGGAACTTCACTATTTGGGCAACTTTGATCCTGAACTTTGATTAAGTTGATTTGTTAGGGTATTTGTTTCATATAATATTAATTGCTTCTTTTTTTGTGCTTCCATCAATTTTTAATTTTCTAGATTGATACACTCGACCTGTATGGTAGACCCTAAAGTTTGGTCCTGCATTGTATTTTGTATTAGAGCCTAGGTTAGGCTATTTCTTAGGCAATTGCATAGTGGTAAGACCATTGGCTAGATATGGACTCCGAGGACCACTTGCAACAAATTCTTGCCCAACTTGTTGCGTTGCAGCCATGAACACTATGAACTCAAGCTATGTGTAACCAAGCTGCTGAGCTAAAAATCCAGTTTCTACGTGCAAGCCACGATAAATAGTAGGCTTGGTGCCCTAGATACTTGAGTTGATACATTCGAGACCAAGCTAGGCACTGATCTTGATGAGATGAATACTAGGATAAATGCATGATTATGTGAGATGCATGATAGGGTTGGTTTGATGAATACTAGGATTAACAGGTTTGGAGCTAAGGCTGTTCTCGAGAAGCCTTCCATCAAGGTTTGTTCATGACACACCACTTTCAAAGATTTAAACGGTCCGTTCAGACCGAATAGGTGCCACAACCACCAACAATTCCCGAGCCAACTATTAGGCCTGGTCCTAGAGTTCTTTAACCTCATGTTAAAGCTGAATATAAGTTCACTTTCTACCGTCTGGGATGACCCTGGGAGAAGTGTTCTCTCCCATGATAGGTACGACTCTATGTTCGCATCCCACCTACCAGATATGATTATAAGCGACGAGCCACACGAGTGCAATAAGAGTTTATATATGACTGATTATAGGGTTCACTATCTATGTGTGAGGGATGTCCCTAAGAGAATTGTTCTCCCTAGGAGATATTGCCGACGCCCCACACCTCATCTTTCTCACCTGAACCTCATCATAGGTCCGCCAGATTGCTCAGCATTAACCGCCGTCAACCATAACTTAGAACCAGAGAGCTCACTATTCCGTCTAGATCTGATTTGGTAGACTGACCGGTCAACCGACCGGTACACTGTCCAGTTGCCACGACATTCCAAAGAGAAGCAACCAATGCCTATTTCAATCCAGGTTCGTGATTCATTCCGATCCTCTGCTTTATCACAGATACTACATCTAGTCAACACACGTGTTAGTTCGATGTGATCCTCGTTTCATTCGCTTTGGATTGTTGTTTAAGTTCAAGTTCTTGAATCACCACGGCACGTGGAACTTCACTATCGTTATCTCTAATTCAGTTACATCTTCGATTTTCTATTCAGATAATATTAATTGCTATTTTTTATTAAATTTCAATTGTCCGTCGTGATTAGATTGATACACTCGATCCATATAGTCTGTTCTATAGTTCTGTCCTAGGTCACATTGTTTACGATGACGGTCATATCTGATCTATATCTACAGAAGTTTACTAATTTATTGTGTACTGCACAACAATGTGCACCTAACCTATACAGCTCACTGTATGTGCTGAGTATATGCGATATGCTACTTCCACTTGATGGCAGATTAATCAACTATACCACTCCTCAGAGCCATCTAGTACCATAGTAGTTTCTAGTGCTCCTTGACCAATATATATTTAGGGAAAGTCAGCCAGTCCAAGTGGGTGGTTAGGGACGTGGCATCCCCTATCTACATTCAACTTGGATGGATATTACCTTAAGCCTGTAGGAAATACCAAAGCTGTTGAATTGACAGAATCTTGCAACTGTGGGTCTTGGAATGTATGTACTATAATTTCTTTATGCCAGTGACAACCTTGCAGAGTTCAGTCTATGTTGCACGAGTGTGACATGGGATACGGGACATGGCGCGACACCGACACAGCGACACATTTTTCTAAAAAAGTAGGATACGGCACGTTAATGACACGCTATATATATAATATATATATATATATA
>JANAVB010020773.1:0-87373 GCA_029216955.1 Iris pallida
CTCCTTAAAAAGCGGGTGGTTAAGAATTCATTAAGATTTGTCTTGATCCTGTTTGTTGGAAATCAATCTGGGCTATTAATGTTGATTGTAACAAATCTGGACAGTTAATGTTGATTGCACCAAATCTGCATGGTTTGTTGGAAATTAATCTGGACAATTAATGTTGATTGCAACAAATCTGTATTGTTATGATTTGTTGATAGCATCAAATCTGAGGGGATAAGTCTTGGTCAATCTTCTGCCACGTGTCCCAACTGCTGCCTGTTATGTCGATTGCCATAAATCTGAATTGTTGCAACTCCTGCCACGTGTCCCAACTGCTACAGCCGCATGAAGGACTGTCATAGTTGAGCCGCATGAGTGTGGCCTATAATTGAACCACATAAGGACGGCCTTACAATCGAGCCGCATGAGGATGGCCTTATGTCAGAGCCGCATAAGGGTTGTCCTCCATCTGAACCGCATGGAATTCCTTTAATCTGAGCCCGCATGCCCTCACACTGAGCCGCATGAAGTCCTTACAACTGAGCCGCATGGAAGTCCTTACAACTGCGCCGCAGGAAGTCCTTTAATCTGAGCCGCATGGAAGTCCTTACAACTGAGCCGCATGGAAGTCCTTACAACTGAGCCGCATAGAAGTCCTTTAATCTGAGCCGCATGGAAGTCCTTACAACTAAGCCACATGGAAGTCCTTTAATCTGAGCCGCATGGAAGTCCTTACAACTGAGCCGCAAAAAGCTTTTGAAATGGGTGGATCGTGCCTGCTATAAAGATTTTATCTCGTCTTTCTAGGGGCACGCTATTATGACAGAGCCATCATTTTACCTTTATTTTAGAGCTGTCAATCCTTCATTGTCAGAGCTGCCACCTTCCTGTGTCAGGGTAATTAATGAGCCAGCTGCTCAGAGTATTTATGGCCAGTTGTAAAGGCTTGCATGAGGCCACGTGGCTTCTCCTTCGTCTTTCTGAGCCGCATGAAGCTCTCGGATCTTTTTGAGCCGCATGAAGCTCTCTGGTCTTTTTGAGAAGCATGAAGGCTCCTTCAGCTATGAGCCACATGGAGCTGATTTTCGGGCCGCATAAGAATTTATTTATATTTTTCCATACTTCTACAAGACCCCCTTCAAAGTTTTTAATTTGCAAAATTAAAATACTTTGAATAAGAATGGATATGTCTGCATAAGCTCTTCCTGCCGCATAGGCTTCTTTGGCCGCATAAGATGTTCTGGCCGCATGGATCGCTCTGGCCGCATGGACTGCTCGGGCCGCATGGACTGTTCTGGCCGCATGGACTTCCTAGCCGCATAATGGTCCTGTGCCACGTGGGCGTCTCATTATTGCTCGTGATTTGTTTTGATTTGAAGCCGTCTTTTGGGCAAGATCCCAAGAGTCGGCTTTAAATATACTTTGGATTTGCCTCGATGACCCGAGAGTCGTTCTGTCTCCTAGGCGACCCATAACCCGAAGCGCCTATCGGTCTATGTGCTTGCTGTCCGCCTATAATATTAGAAAGTTTTAGAGAGAGACTCTTTACTCTCTCCTCTTGTTCAAGCTTTTCTTTCCCTAGCTGCCGTCTTCTTCTCCTTCGATCAATGGCTCCCAACTTCTAAGGCCTCCTCTAGTGCTGCGGCGAAGGGTAAGGGAGCGGCTTCATCGACCGCGGTGTCCCAGTTCACCCAGATGTTCACCCTGCAATTGCTGGTAAGATTGTTGGGAGAAAGCTACGTGGACTCAAACTCTAACCATAACGGCTATGTCGCATATTTATGTGCGAGCCTTTCTTCGTCTTCATGGAACTGTTCAAGTTTATTGTGATGATACTGTGCTATATGTGCCGTACTATGCAAATTGGGCCGCATGAGAACCCATCGAACTGTGCCGCATAAGCTTTCTCTCGAACTGTACCGCATGAGACCCCACCAAATCAGAGCCGCATAAGCTCTGTTAAACTGGACCGCATAAGCACTCGCTAAACGGAGCCGCATGAGCTCACTTGAAATAGGCCGCATAAGCACCCGCTGAATCAGAACCGCATAAGACCCCACCAAATCAGAACCGCATAAGCCCTGTTAAACGGGACCGCATAAGCACTCGCTAAACGGAGCCGCATGAGCTCACTTGAACTGGGCCACATAAGCACCCGCTGAATCAAAGCCGCATAAGACCCTACCAAATCAGCACCACATAAGCCCTGTTAAACTGGACCGCATAAGCACTCGCTAGATAGAGCCGCATGAGCTCACTTGAACTGGGCCGCATAAGCACCCGCTGAATCAGAGCCGCATAAGTTCACTTGAACTGGGCCGCATAAGCATCTGCTAGACAGAGCCGCATGAGGCCGTGCTAAATCAGAGCTGCATAAGCTCTTTAAACCATGCCGCATGAACACTCACTAAACCAAGCCGGATACGCTCATTTGAACTGGGCCACATGAGGCCTCGCCAAAATAGAGCCGCATAAGCCCAGAAATACTAAGTGGTTTTTCCTGGCCATCTTCTAACTTGTTTCCTTTGTTTTTTTAGTGAATCTGCCAGTCAATCCTGCGGGAGAGCCCTTGGTGGGTTCGGCCCAATCTGCTGTGGGTATGCGGTTCGACCACATAGTCCAGCATGTGGTGAACCAGCTTCCCCAAGACGAGCCTATGGAGAGGCTGAATGCTATCAAGAACCAGTCCTTCTACTTTCTCCATGCCATGATGAACTCGGGGCGATTGGGGGGAGAATTCTTGAAGCCTGAGTTCCTCTTCGGGGATGCCTTGACCGTGAAGAATCCCCAAGTTCTGGTATATCCGAGAGGTGGAACTTCACTTCTGACGGAATGACGATCCATATTTTCACGACCGCACCCACCGTGAGGGTAAGAGTACGTAACAACGCCCAGCCTACACCGCAGTGTCGGCGGTAGAACGATGTTCTAGGTCATGAACTATAACTAGCATAATATGAATACTCTCTATAAGGAGGCCAACACAGAGGTACAACTCAATCACAATCTAAGGTAGAATGATAAAGATAGATAAATATGAAATCCAAAAGAGATACAGGAGATAGAAGTCTAAGTGTCTAAGATACATAATCCCAGAAATACATCTCAAAACTCAAATACAGTAATCCACAAGTAAATACAACTCTAGACAAAATGAAATAACTATCTAAACAACCTCTACTGTGTCTCCTCTAGGCTAGCAGGCAATCCCAGGCTATCTATAACATTTATCAACAGGTCCAGTCAGGACAGGAGCGAGCACATTACATCTCAACAGTTCATAGCAGGTTAGAAAATACAATCATGTAGTAAAGTAAGATATAGATACTGAAGGAAATGCAGTATGTAAATAGAGAGAGAACTGTAATAGAAATATCTACTATACATAGAGAACTAATAGTGACTAGTGTCAGAGTAAAATATAAACATGTGAATGGCATAGGAGATTCATGACTACAGCTAAAGAGTGATTCATGACTACAGCTACTTGGATATATTCACATGTCTATTTCTACTCCCCCATCCCCAATCAAGACACAAAGATCTGTTCAAGTTATGTTAAGATTCGTAAAACTTCACATGGCTCATAAAATGAGTGATACGTGAAGGTGATTCATGATGGCTTTGTGAACATGAGAGTACATGTGTCACAAGTGATTCGTGAATCAGAGGAAGCATAGAGATACGTGATGATTCGTGAAACGCAGAAAACATGCAGTATTCGATGCTCCCGAGGGGGATAACATCTCGTGAAAAGATCTATATAGTACCAATCCGTGTGACCAACGTGACAGTATCAAGTAAAGTAATTTAAAGCAGGAAAATAATTCTAAACATGATATGAAATGATCAGAGAATGTACTCGCCTGATATCTGAATGTCCAAGGTAAAGATACTGTCCGAGAAGAGGTGTCTGGCTCCTAATTAGAATAGCACAAGTCATAACATGTCCAAAAGGGTAATATAAAGCACTACAATGCATTCTACATAAATCTAGGTCAAACTAGGTCAAACTAGGCCAAAGTCAACCCTTGGTCAACTCTGGTCAACTGCACTAGTCAAACTAGGTCATGTCCTAACCCAGCAAGTCTTACTAGGCCTAACCAAGACTATCATAGCAAGCATACATCAATACAAGGCTATACAAGCCAACATACACCCAACTCTTTATATCATGCAATTATTCAATACTCAAATAGGCAAGAATTCACATTGGATATACACTAGGTAATCTATTACATTAAACTATATGTCTACACATATATACACATGCATATATTGGTATTCAACATTAGGTCTATAATCATGGCATTTCAAATGGTTATATAAACTTATATATTACAACACAATATGCTAACATATATATATACATACATAGCTAAGTTAACTGTATTCATAAATACTTATTTAAGAGGCTATGTGTGTGTATGTGAACATGGCAACGGGGCAAGTGAGGGTTAAATTTGCATACAGAGTATATACATATCAAAGAGTGTCAAAGTGTAAGTGAACAAAGTGTCAAGTGTGATAGTGTCTACATAGTGTAAGGGGTACATGAGGTAAATAGGATTTGTGTTAACATAGAACATTACATCTCATTAACTTGTATATTGCATACATTACTATTATTACATTACATTCATGCTTGCATTCATTCATCATTTATTTATTCTCTTGCACTACTATATGCACCATACATTACATACTATGGAACCTACATATTCATTACAAGCCATACTTATACATGCCTATATTAGATAGGATACTTACACCTCATACATCATTTATTTAAACATTTACTCATGCTTGCATTCTCTATTTAATTACATAATGTATATACATTAACATGGGTTAAAATCAAATAGAACATTATATTACACACAAGGGTGCACAAAATGCATATGCCGAATAGTAACTCCTACTAATAATAAATACTGTACCATCTCAGCATGAACTAAAATCTAGGATTAAAGTATGTTATAGATCTATGTGTTAGCTTTCCGAAACTTCAAACGGATCGCGTTTTCGTTTCCGGAAACTCCTGGAATCGCGAAAACACCGAGAACGCATTTGTCCTTCGTACAGCTGACACTCAAATAATTCTCTAGAAAGTTACAGAAAGAATAGGCCTATTAATATATGTTTTTAGAAAGCTAATTTCAATACGCTTCTTTTAAAAAAATGAGAGAATAAACCGAGTTTTGAGCTAGAAGTTATGACATTTCTAAGTTAGGGCTGAAATTAAAAACGTGGATAAAAATCATGACGGATTTGGGTAGTTTGAGACAAAAGCACAAGTATATAACAATATATCAAGAACTCACTCTCTATACTAATATATATATGAGACACTATAGAACACATCTCCAATACAAAATATGAGATTAAACATGTAATAATTCATTCATACATAACAACAACACATAGTGTGTCCAAATTTGGGGTTTTCCCACATGGACACAACCACAACACAAAGGACACTCCTATGACCTCCAAATAGACACGAAATGGACACAAATGGAGATATAACCATGGGGGTCATTCCTATGGGTTCAAAATAGACCTATATGCATGAGGAAATGAAAAGGAGAAGGGATTTATACCTCCCGGTAGATCGAATCGAAGAAAAGCCTTCCCGGAGCGACACCGACACGTAGAGATTCCAAAAGGACACGAACGAGCTCCGAATCCTCCCAAACTTGGGTAGCTTCCTCCTTGGCTAGAATGGAGAAGGAAAGAAGAAGATTTGGTGGCGAAATGGAAGGATTTGGTGGAAAAATTGCTAGGGATTGCTCTCTAGGAATTTGGAAAAGACAAGAAGAGAGAGTGTGGATGAGAATAATGAAATGAACTTGAGCCTATCCTCTCCCAAAGTGGCTGGCCATATGGGGCTATTTGTCCTATTATGGTAAGGTCCAAAATGCCCCCTAACCTATTCTATGAGTATTAGGAAAGGGCTAATTGGTTGGGGCTAAATTAGTCATTCTAAAATCTCTAATCACACTAACCTTATCCATAATAATTAGTCTAACCTCTAACTAAATATTTCTATCATGTGGACTAAAATTAATATCATGGGGTCATGCCTAACTAGTGTGTTGGTCCCACTAGAGTCAAACTACCCCCGGGTCCCCGTTTCAAGTCGAATTGAGTTGAAATTCGAACCCGACTCAAATAACCCCAAAATATATCATAAATAATAAAATAAATTTCAACCCCAAAATAATATCATAAATAATAAAATAAATTTTAAAAATATTCAAAAATAAAATGACAAAAATACCCCTGTTTCTGAAAACTGGGGGTAACAAATCTATCCACCTTAAAGAAATTTCGTCCTCGAAATTAAAACAAAGCAATCACAGGAAACACATGCAGAAAACAATCTCATTCAAATACTTTTCAAAAAAATTAGCAATAAAAAATCTATTTGAGGCACATCAAACATTTGTAAATAAAAACTGATACGTGTCCGATACAGACACAAAACCATCACAAAATCACACCTATCAAAGGTCAAAATCAACAATCACCAACGCAATAAATATCAAAATAATTCAAAGAGGTCAATACAAATATCCTTAGGCCAGAAATGACATTAAAATATCCTAATCACATGGTTAGGCTCTAGGTAAAACAGTCTCTAGGGTTTCACTAGCAAAACATCAAAATCACAAGTCATGATTTTAAATAGTTTTAAAATAATTTAAAAATTACCAAAAATCATATCATGATTTAAATGTCAAATCAATAAATGATTAAAATTACAAAATTTCAAAATTACCCTCATTTTAGAGAACTGGGTGTTACAAGTCTACTCACCTTAGAAAAATTTCATCCTCAAAATTAAAATGTCCATACTCCTTCTAGGTCAAACCCCCCACAATCAAAGTCTCAGAACTTAAACAATCATACGATTTAAAAGGATGACATACAGGGTCATGGCATATGGTGGTAGTGAAAGTCTCATCTAGGTATACTAGTCATGCTAAACCAAACGGTCATATGGTATCAAAATACACAAGCAATCTAGGGTGCTAAACTAGAAAAGATACCGAAATAACAATCATCAAGACTGTAAGGCAGTCTACCATCCTATATGAAAACTGGTACTTATCAAATAAAATGAAGTTAACTACTATTTATCTAATAAGGGGTACTATTCAAGAAAATCAAAATCAAAAGTTAAAGAATGAAAGCCAATTGCATGGAAATCCAATCACAATATATTTATATATAGCGTTAGAGAGGGAAAGCTAGCATTATGTACAAGTTATGTAGTTCGTGTGTGTATGGGTGTATGTGGACATGTTCATATGGTTAGATAATAGGCGTGTGTGTATGTGAAATATACATAAAAGTGCATAGGAGGATTTGGGGTTTCAAACAATAACTATCAAGTTACACTAATCATGGCATATTGGTTAAACAATCTACAATACACAACTCATTTGCTCATAACATGCAGGGCTAACCATGTATATATGTATATATAAAGGTAGAGATTTAGTTATGTATGTATATACATTATAACATGTATGCCTAAGCTCTCTATATATCTATATAGATATATAATCATGACATAGAGAGGAAGTTAGGTTACATGACAGGGTATACTAAGTTAGGGTGTGTGTGTCCTTGTACAGGGTTATAGCTTAGTATTGAAAGGTTAAACCCAGTTTTAGTTCAGCATTTACATACAAAATCTGAAAATAAGCTAACATTTAAACCAGTGCAATATTAACATAATGCAATTTCAAAATTTAGGAGTTTGAAACATCACATCTAATCTCAATCCTCCCAATACATCCTAACATGATAGAAATAAACCCTAATATACTATCAATACATTTATCTACGCATACAGTTCAATATTACATGTTAAATCTGAAATTGAACTAAACATGGAAATCAATGTAAAAATGTTAACATGTATTCAGTTTTCAGGATTTTGGAGAATTTGTACATCAAAACCAACTCAATGTTTATCACAACCTAACATGTAAGAATATAGAACCTAAATTTATATCCCTACAACAACAATGTACACAGCTCTAAATATTACATTCAAAACAATCAATTTGAACTAACATTTAAAATCCCGTATTAAGGGTTAATATGCACACAGTCTCAGATTTGACAAATTTAAACACAAAACTCAACCAAAATTTTTTTTTAATTGGAACCCTACGTATAACATACATGTGCAGTGATATAAATAAAACTATTATCATAAAATTTTATATTTAAATTACGAGTTAAACTAGGAAAAGCAGAGAATCGAAAATATTGGGGTTTTGAAAATTTAAACATTAACGACTATTAATATGTATTCAGATAGGTGGAAATCAAGTGTAGCATGCATAAGTGTCAGAAAAGTGTCCACTATATATATTCATATATATTCTCATGTCCCAATATAAAATTTTAATTCTACATTAAGACCAACAATTAGATTCCTACCAAGGTTGCAAGCAGGTGATTGACGTAATCAAGACAGTATTATTATTATTATTTAATACAAGAATAATAGCAAGAAAGAAATAACGATAAAATCTATTTTTGCTTATCTGTTTAAAAGAAAAACCATTTTGAAACCCAGAGCTAAATTTTCAAATCCAAGATAAAGTCTAGCAAAATCATCGATTCATTGTATTAAGAAATTTCATAGTAAGAAGTTACAAAAAGTTTATAAAAACAGCTAAAGCTACTCCTAAGTTAAATAAATGAGAAAAGAACAAACAAACAAATAACAATTCTCTCTCTTTTTTTTGAAGGACTGAAACAAAAGTAGAGAAATATGTTCAAAAATATTTAAGGTACAATCTGATAATCATATGCGTCTTCTTGAAATTATGTTGTCAGAATTCTGCCACGCCAATAAGCATAGCTGCAATAAACGATAGAGTCCATAATAAGGCATACACCCTATAATCATGTTATCTAGAATTCTTACCACGCCACCCGGTATGGCTGCAAGAAAATCTAGATTTCATAACTAAGATAAGTATAGCTATATCAGGCTCTACGTCCTTGTCATGCTAGCAAATATGACTGCAATAAATTCTAAATTCCATAATAAAGTAGACTTTTATCTTTCTCACTGTCCTTATCAAGTATGTTATCAGGTTATACCTTAATTCCAAAAAAATGTACATATACATATAAATACAAACTCAAATTCAACAACTAACATCAAGATTCAAAATTCAACAATAATCCATCAAAAATCATAAAAATACAGACTCAAATTCAACCACTATCATCAAGATTCAAAATTCAACAATAATCCATCAAAAATTATAAAAATACAGACTCAAATTCAACCACTAACATCAAGATTCAAAATTCAACAATAATCCATCAAAATCAAGTTCAATAACAGGAAATAAAGGTAAATCAAATCAGGGAAAAACAGATTTCAAATCGAAGTTAAAATAAGATTCTCAAGGGTCGTCCCAGGAATCTCTCAAGGAATCCTAACCGTGATTGAGTACCTTCAAAATATATCCTATTCCTACTGCAGGCTGTAGTGGCACTGTAGTTCGAATACCACTACATAAACTCGACATGCATGGGCCACCACTAAAAACGTGTCACGACCCGTACCCACCATGAGGGTACGAGTACGTAACAACGCCCAGCCTACACCGCAGTGTCGGCGGTAGAACGCTGTTCTAGGTCATGAACTATAACTAGCATAATATGAATACTCTCCATAAGGAGGCCAACACAGAGGTACAACTCAATCACAATCTAAGGTAGAATGATAAAGATATATAAACATGAAATCCAAAGAGATATAGGAGATAGAAGTCTAAGTGTCTAAGATACATAATTCCAGAAATACATCTCAAAACTCAAATACAGTAATCCACAAGTAAATACAACTCCAGACAAAATGAAATAACTATCTAAACAACCTCTACTGTGTCTCCTCTAGGCTAACAGGCAATCCCAGGCTATCTGTAACATTTATCAACAGGTCCAGTCAGGACAGGAGCGAGCACAGTACATCTCAACAGTTCATAGCAGGTTAGAAAATATAAGCAGTAAAGTAAGATATAGATACTGAAGGAAATGCAGTATGTAAACAGAAAGCGAACTGTAATAGAAATATCTACTATACATAGAGAACTAATAGTGACTAGTGAGTCAGAGTAAATATAAACATGTGAATGGCATAGGAGATTCATGACTACAGCTAAGAGAGTGATTCATGACTACAGCTACTTGGATAATATTCACATGTCTATTTCTACTCCCCCATTCCCAATCAATACACAAAGATCTGTTCAAGTTATGTTAAGATTCGTGAAACTTCACATGGCTCATAAAACGAGTGATACGTGAAGGTGATTCATGATGGCTCTGTGAACATGAGAGTACATGTGTCACAAGTGATTCGTGAATCAGAGGAAGCATAGAGATACGTGATGATTCGTGAAATGCAGAAAAACATGCAGTATCCGATGCTCCCAAAGGGGATAACATCTCATGAAAAGATCCATATAGTACCAATCCGTGTGACCAACGTGACAGTATCAAGTAAAGTAATTTAAAGCATGAAAATAATTCTAAACAGGATATGAAATGATCAGAGAATGTACTCGCCTGATATCTGAATGTCCAAGGTAAAGATACTGTCCGAGGAGAGGTGTCTGGCTCCTAATTAGAATAGCACAAGTCACAACATATCCAGAAGGGTAATATAAAGTACTACAATGCATTCTACATGAATCTAGGTCAAACTAGGCCAAAGTCAACCCTTGGTCAACTCTGGTCAACTGTACTAGTCAAATAGGTCATGTCCTAACCCAGCAAGTCTTACTAGGCCTAACCAAGACTATCATAGCAAGCACACATCAATACAAGGCTATACAAGCCAACATACACCCAATTCTATATATCATACAATTATTCAATACTCAAATAGGCAAGAATTCACATTGGATATACACTAGGTAATCTATTACTTTAAACTATATATGTCTACACATATATACACATGCATATTGGTATTCAACATTAGGTCTATAATCATGGCATTTCAAATGGTTATATAAACTTATATATTACAACACAATATGCTAACATATATATAATACATACATAGCTAAGTTAACTGTATTCATAAATACTTATTTAAGAGGCTATATGTGTGTATGTGAACATAGAAAAGGGGCAAGTGAGGGTTAAATGTGCATACATAGTGTATACATATCAAAGGTGTCAAAGTGTAAGTGAACGAAGTATCAAGTGTGATAGTGTCTACATAGTGTAAGGGGTACATGAGGTAATATAGGATTTGTGTTAACATAGAATATTACATCTCATTAAATTATATATTGCATACATTACATCTATTATTACATTACATTCATGCTTGCATTCATTCATCATTCATTTATTCTCTAGCACTACTATATGCACCATACATTACATACTATGGAACCTACATATTCATTACAAGCCATACTTATACATGCCTATATTAGATAGGATACTTACACCTCATACATCATTTATTTAAACATTTACTCATGCTTGCATTCTCCATTTAATTACATAATGTATATATATTAACATGGGTTAAAATCAAATAGAACATTATATTACACACAAGGGTGCACAAAATGTATATACGAATAGTAACTCCTACTAATAATAAATACTGTACCATCTCAGCATGAATTAAAATCTAGGATTAAAGTATGTTATAGATCTATGTGTTAGCTTTCCGAAACTTCAAACGGATCGCGTTTTCGTTTCTGGAAACTCCCGGAATCGCGAAAACATCGAGAACGCGTTTATCTTTCGTACAGCTGACACTCAAATAATTTTCTAGAAAGTTACAGAAAGAATTAGGCCTACTAATATATGTTTTTTGGAAATCTAACTTCAATACGCTTCTTTTAAAAAAACGGGAGACTAAACCGAGCTTTGAGCTAGAAGTTATGACATTTCTAAGTTAGGGCTGAAATTAAAAACGTGGATAAAACATGACGGATTTGGGTAGTTTGAGACAAAAGAACACAAGTATATAACATAATATATCAAGAACTCACTCTCTATACTAATATATATATGAGACACTATAGAACACATCTCCAATACAAAAATATGAGATTAAACATGTAATAATTCATTCATACATAACAACACATAGTGTGTCCAAATTTGGGGTTTTCCACATGGACACAACCACAATACAAAGGACACTCCTATGACCTCCAAATGGACACGAAATGGACACAAATGGAGATACAACCATGGGAGACATTGCTATGGGTTCAAAATAGACCTATATGCATGAGGAAATAAAAGGAGAAGGGATTTATACCTCCCGGTAGATCGAATCGAAGAAAAGCCTTCCCGGAGCGACACCGACACGTAGAGATTCCAAAAGGACACGAACGAGCTCCGAATCCTCCCAAACTTGGGTAGCTTCCTCCTTGGCTAGAATGGAGAAGGAAAGAAGAAGATTTGGTGGCGAAATGGAAGGATTTGGTGGAGAAATTGCTAGGGATTGCTCTCTAGAAATTTAGGGAAGAACAAGAGAGAGAGTGTGGATGAGAATAATGAAATAAACTTGAGCCTATCCTCTCCCAAAGTGGCTGACCATATGGGACTATTTGTCCTATTATGGTAAGGTCCAAAATGCCCCCACTAACCTATTCTATGAGTATTAGGAAAGTGCTAATTGGTTGGGGCTAAATTAGTCATTCTAAAGTCTCTAATCACACTAACCTTATCCATAATAATTAGTCTAACCTCTAACTAAAATATTTCTATCATGTGGACTAAAATTAATATCATGTGGGCCATGCCTAACTAGTGTGTGGGTTCCACTAGAGTCAAACTACCCCCGGGTCCCTGTTTCAAGTCGGATTGAGTTGAAATTCGAACCCGACTCAAATAACCCCAAAACAATATCATAAATAATAAAATAAATTTCAACCCTAAAATAATATCATAAATAATAAAATAAATTTTAAAAATATTCAAAAATATAAAATGACAAAAATATTCCTGTTTCTGAAAACTGGGGGTGACAATATTCCTCAGATGGAGCGTCATTTTCCGTTGTCGTGGTTTAACATGCCACCGATGGACAGAAAGATGGTGGACTCCTTAACTCCGAGCCAGTCGGGGATGTTTGTGGGTAACATCCATTATAACAGAAACTTGGGGTCAGTATATGCAGGCAGGGTATCGGTCAGTTTCTACGTGATGCGGTTGGCCCCGAGGACCTTCTCGAATGTGCAGGGTCCCAATTTTAAGTTCTTTCAAGTCGACACTTTCCTGAACCAACTTGCTAAGAAGGGTCCTACCCAGTCGGCCGATTGGCATTGTTGAACTGGATAAACCCCATCCCCTCGTGGGCTAATTTGACCACGTGGATTCTACAGAAGTATGAGACTCTCCTTCGTGAGATCGGCCTCTATCACGCCATTCGGGGCACCTGTCACAGTATGCCCATGAATAAGATGTGTTTATGGCTCTTTTGGAGATATACAACCGGCGGACGGGAACCTTCTTCACGCATGGAGGGGAGATAGGACTCGCTCTCCATAAGATGCATGCTGTTTCCAAGCTTCCCTGGAGGAAGAAGTTTTTGAAGTGTATACCCAGACGAACGAAGAGTTCGAGGACTTGGATCGGCGATTCCCGGGCTTTGTTGCCGTATATCGGGAACTATTATGTCATCACAGCACCTGCCACCAGATGTCTATCAAGAAGGATGGTAGCTCGGAAGGGAACCTTCCTCACACCCGATCGTGTCTCACACACCTTTTTATGTTAGGCGCCTCAGGCCGGGTTTCTCCTCGAAATCCTCAGACCCAGAAGGAAGTACAGGCTCTGATGTTGAGTGCCAGGAGGTCGAGGGCCATGGGCGACAGATTTGGAAGTAAAACTGACTTCTTCAGTTATTTTTATCAGGGTACTCACAGCTGTCAGAGAAAGCACTGCTTGTAGGGTTCCTGATGGTGTGGCTACGGAATTAAGTGGTCTCGGGTGGGGCTGGTTCTATTGAGAGGATTAGCCGTAACTTTATCCTCCTGTCGTGAAGCTGGTCTTCGGGGCTAGACTAGCTTTTTTTTCGGCCATGGTGTGCAGCATACACCGGCCTCCGTGCCTTCTCGTCCAAGGTCATCGCCCGTGACACGGCGAAGAACTTTGAACGCATTAACTGCCCTATCATTATCTGATGGGGTTGTTTTTGATGCACTACCGGTCTTTGATGAGGCCTGGCGCAGAAGATGGCGTTACGGCTGATGATGCTTTCATCTTCCCATATTACCATCAGCCCTGGGAGTACAACACTATGCGGCCTGTCGGAGGATGCTAGCGAGAGTGGATGAATACAACTATTTTGTGTCTGTTCCTCGTTTTACCGATAAAAAGTGAAGGGCGTACATATTGATGGTACCGGGCCTCCTCACCTCTTGCCTGAGAAGATGCTCCTTTGGTTGCGTAACATCCGTCCTGCGCACCTAGTATACCGCAACCGCAATACTGTCTACCTGGAGCCTTACTTGCCCAGTAGGTTCTTCCGACAGTTCGGGTATAGTCAGCTACTCTTGGACATTCCCAGCCCTTGCCTGGGTTTTGAAGGTAGCGTGCTTGACGGTATCAGGGCCTGGCATTATTATGATACGGTTCACACCCGTACGAGCTTCTCAGTTCCTGATGCTGAGGCACCAGGAGAGATTTTGTATTTGGCGGCTCTATACCATGTCGCGACGAACAAGCCTCCTGTTGGATTTGACCCGAGTACCAACTTATTGTTTGTACTGGCTTGGCAGAGAAGCCCCAGGGGTCCAAGACGAGGAAAAAGCGGGGGAACATAGTTGCTTTGTCGACTCAGAGTCTGTCGATGCGGACGAAGAGGATGACGAGCACGACCCTGACAACTCTCTTCCTCCTGCTGATGAGGTGGTGGCGGATCAGCCGCCGGTCGTTCCTGGTCCTTCGTACAAGCGAAGTAGGACTGAGCCTACCGTTGGCGGCAGAACTTACTTCGTGAAACGGACTGCATCTAAACCTCGCAGGCTGCTCATCAAGGAGAGAGGCGAAGATGATGCCGTTTCAGAGGTGAATTGAATTACAATTATCTTCTTCTTTAGCTCTTCTTTTGAATATAACCTAATCATTTTCTTTTCTTTGCAGGCATCAGAAGAATCGGACCCTCGAGAACCGGCCCTTCACTCTGAAGTCGACCCGGCCTTGACCACTTTGATTAGTAACATGTGTGCCGAGTTTATTTCTGCTGGGGTTCTTCCGGTGATGGCTGAGGCTCAATATATTATCGAGGTCTCAACCCAGGGTGACGTTGAATCTGCTGAACCCATCCCCGAGGCTGCTGAACTTCAGCTGGGTGACGCTGATCCAGTTGTATCTCCTTCCGGGGTGGCTGGGGCAGACGAACCAGCTACCTTTGGGTCGGATGTTGCTGGTGAAGAGGTTACGGTGGCTGAGAGCGAACCTCAGTCCCAGCAACTCTTCCCTGGTAAGCTAAGTCAAATTTTAACCAGCGAGGAGATTCATTCGCTCTATCATCATATCCTTCGGGTTAAGTTGATTTATAGTTGCTCCCATACAGGTCCTGCTCCTCCACTGCCAACAACGGACACTATTGAGGAAAAGTGGCCAGAGAGAATCTGGTGGAAGAAAGCGTGCCTCCTCTAACTTATATTGAGGGACCTCCCGCGAAATCGAGTTCGGAGAGCAGACGGGAACGGCCGAGATGGAAAGAAATGATCCCCGCCCTCTCCTCTATTCATGTGGCTCCGGGGGTTGACCTTTCCGCCCTGCCGAGTCTCCAGACCCTTCGGGCTGCAGAGGAGGAGTTGGCCGCTATTCAAGCATCCTTTTGCTCGGAACTTGTTTTCCTTGTGGCGGGGGCAGCAAATTCCGGTGCATCTTCTTTATCCCTGCCAGCTACCCTTCCTTTGATGCCGTCTTCTACGAAGTCCTGGATGAAGCGTCAAAGGATGTGGTTGAGAGTTTTTACCGCCATCTGAGGCGAGGAATTAAGGCTACGGAGGAGAGGGGGACCTCTTTTGCCTTAGCCCGTCAATGCGCCCGAGGCCAGATTGAAATCCTTAGAACCCTCCCAGGCAGGGCAGGGATAGTCGAGCTCCTGGAGCCTAAATGGCTAGAGGCCGATCAGCTTGTGGCCCAGTTTCAAGTGCTGCGGCAAGTTGATCTGTCTGTGATAATAGATCAAGTGCGCGCCTTCCTCATAACCGCCATGGAGAAGGTAAGGGTTGCTCGGAATACGGCCAAACAGATTATAATGGAGGACCTCCACCGCCTGTCTCTGCAGTATGATCTGTTGAGCCGCAGGGGAGAGGACTACATGGCTCGGGAAGCGGCCGCCTCCCGGGATAATTGATACGAGAGAGCAGATCCTCGAACTTCAGAGGAAACTGACTTTCTTGGAATCTGACCTCGAGGCCTCCTGCGCGGATAAGGAGCTGGTTGTTCAGGATGCCGACAAGGTCACTCGAGCTTCTGCTGGCCTGGAGCGTGCTCTGGAGAGGCTTGAAGAGGGCTGGCGGGCTCACTCATCTGGAGGATACGGAGCGGCTGACTCAGGTGGCCGAGCGCCGGGCCAAGCAGCGGTTTGAGCGGTCGACTGCCTTGCTGAGGGACCGTCTCAGGGAGTTATGTGTCGCCGAAACATAGTCGTTCTTTTCTTTATTTATATTCTTTCATTTTTTGAGGGACGCAGTCCCAGAACATGTAGAACCTTTGATTTTCAAATAAAAGAGTATATTTTATTTTACCCTTCATTTGTATTGCTTGTTACGTTTTGTGATGTTTATGACATTTGCCCCATTGGGGGACTATTTGTAGACCTATTACCCTTGGCGTACCTTGGTTTTAGGTACGGATAATAAGTTTGATAGGGATACTTAGAACAATTCCACAGTAAGATGGCCATGGGAGTTCCTGGTATCGGGAGAAAGAATGCCATGGAGCAACTGGGCTCCTAAGGCATGATGAGAAATGAGGCGCATGTAGTAGAAAACTTAGTACAGCATCTGTGTCAGCAGAGGACATTTGTGGTCAACAGAGGACATTTGTGAGCCTATTATCCTTGGCGTACTCCGGTCTTGGTACGGATAATAGGTCGAGAGAAAACTAGCATATTTACTCAGAGGTAATGAGGACGTGGTAAATATGAGGGTTTCTTCAATGGAGCCTTCCTACTCAGAGGTAATGAGGACGTGGCAGGAGTGGACTCCATGAAGGATACATAGAACAAATCAGAGGTAATGTGGACGTGGAAGTTCTACGTGAGGGGCGGTTTATTTTTGATGGAAGTGAAACAACTCAGAGGTAACATCGACGTGGTTTTTTCAAAAATTTGTGGATTTGTTACCCTTTTTATGCACTGAAAGTGCGGATAATAGATCATGAGAAAGATGCTCTTTTAGGAAGGAAGTTCAGAGGAATGATCATACATGACTTACTACCCAGAAGATACGATATGGATTCATTTGGAGTGAACAGAGTGTGAGTTCAGCGGTACCTAAGGGCACATAACTCAACAATCTGGGAGATTTAGAGTCAGAGTGTGAGTTCAGCGGTACCAGAGGGTACATAACTCAATAATCTGGAAGATTTGGAGGATGTCGTTTTAGACATAATACTTCTTCAGAAACTTGTCGTTGATGTGCAACATGAGCAAGTCTTCATTTTGTTTTACGAGACGGTAAGCACCATTGGTGAATATAGTCTCGATGATAAATGGGCCTTCCTACTTTAGCTGGAATTTGTCGGCAGTTTTGTGAGTCATAACCATCGGCCTCTGAACTGCCAGAACGAGATTGCCCACTTGGAATGTTCTAATTTTAACCTTCTTGTTAAAAGCACCCGAGATACGTGCTTGGTACAGATCGATTCGTTGTTGAGATAACAGGCGCTTCTCATCTAAGGCCTCTAACTCTTGTAGCCGGCGACGGTAATTATCATCCGTCGTCAATCGATAGGTGAGGGCGACACAGAGCGAGGGGATTTGGCTCTCCAGTGGGAGAACTGCCTTACTCCCATACACCAGAGAGAATGGTGTATTCCCAATGGCCGTCCGGACTATAGTACGGTACGCCCATAAGCATTCGCCAAGCTTTTCATTATAGTCGTGTTTGTTGGAAGATACGACTTCTTGAGCAGCTTGATTATAGTTTTGTTGAATGCTTCTGCCAACCCATTTGCCGCCGGATTGTATGGTATTGAGGCAACATTCTGGATCCGATGTTTGTCAGAAAATCGATAGAAGGCGTGGCTTACGAACTGCGGACCATTGTCGTGGATGATCCTTCGTGGCAGTCCAAAGCGATAGATGACATGATGCTTGAGGAAGCTGATCATGTTTGAAGTCTTCACTTCTGCCAGCGGAATAGCCTCCGCCCATTTAGTGAAGTAATCTATGATTACGAGTACGAAGCGATGTCCTCGGGACGAAGGCGGAGTGATCGGACCAATGATGTCCATTCCCATGCTTCGAATGGCCAGGATGCCACCGTCTGATGTAGAAACTCGGATGGCTGGTGGATGAAATCTGCGTGGACTTGACAGGCTTTGTACTTTTTTGTATAGTCTATCGCATCTGCAACCATCGTAGGCCAGTAATAGCCCATTCGGCGAAGGCGGTCTTGTAATTTCAGGCCAGGCTGATGGGCCCCGCAGACGCCGTCATGAGCTTATCGTACAGCTTCTTTGGCTTCTGTATTTGACAGACACCGAAGCAGTAATCCATCGTATGATCGTCGATACAGCATTTTTGTTTCTGTATCGTAGAAGAATCTGAGGGAACGCCTTCTGATGGAAGTGGCTTCTTTTGGATTCTCCGACAAGATGCGTAGACTACGAAGTCAATGAATGGCTGTCTCCAGTCTGGTGCTTCGTCGACTGTCAGAGCGGAGTAACTCTCAACACATTAACATTGTTCTTGGAACAGACCAATTCACGGCCTATTACTTCAACCAAATGGTGAGCATGATTCGAAACCGCTAAGGAAGCGGCAAGGCCTGCTAGGGTATCGGCTTTAATGTTCTGGAGCCTGGGAACGTGTTCTATGAAGAACCCTCCAAATGAAAAATAATGTTGATCGCTATTTGGTGATAGGGAATCATATCTTCATGGCAAACTTCGTATAAACCCCGAATCTGATTGACGATTAACTGCAAATCGCTGTATGCTTCAAGATACTCTACCCCTAGCTCCTTTGCAAGTCTGAGGCCAATGACCAAAGCGTTGTATTCGGCCACGTTGTTTGAATAGGGCTCCGTGAGGAGTAAGCCCGACTGTCACCAGTCGAGGAAGAAATCAGCACACTCCGACTCCAGCGACGATGTTACCCTTAGGCCCGGTTCTGGAAGTGCCGTCGAAGAATATTCGCCATATGACATCATGAGAGGCCATATTTGAATTTACGACCTCATCTAGAATCTCTTCATCTACTCTGGTTGACTCCGAACCTGGATGAGCTGCTAAGAAGTCTGCCAGAGCTTGACCTTTAACAGCCTTCTGCAGGACGAAGATTATGTGGTAGAGAGACAGTAATATCGCCCAGGTAGCGAGGCGAGAGCTGAGTGAACCTGGTTTGGTCATGAGGACCCTGAGGGGGTTAACTCTTAATACGACATGGATGGTTTGTCCCATGACGTAATGTTGCGTCTTCTGAATGGCGAACACTAGAGCGAGGCACTCCTTTTCCACGGCGGTGTATCGATGCTGAGGCCCTATCATCATTCGGCTGAGGTAGTAGATGGCTTGTTCATGGCCAGCATCATTGTTTTGTGCTAGTAGAGCACCGAGAGAATGCTCCATAGCTCGTACATAGAGCAGGAATGGCTTTCCAGCAACCGGGGCCACCAGGACTGGAGGGTTCGACAGGTATTCTTTGATGTTGTCAAAGGCGCTGGCACTCTTCATCCCATACGAAGGAGACGCCTTTCTTCATGAGGTGCGTGAAGGGCTGACATCGTCCGAAGGGTAGAGATAAACCTTCTGATATAAGCTAGCCTTCCTTGAAGGCCTCTGAGTTCACGGAGATTTCTTGGGGGACCCATCTCCATGATTGCCTTCGTCTTCTTAGGGTCGACATGGATATCCTGGGAGGTAACGATAAAACCCAAGAACTTCCCGCTGGATACGCCCAAGAAGGATTTCGTGGGATTCATCTTCAAATTGTGTGCCCTATCAGGTCGAACACTGTCTTCAGATCATACAGATGATCTTCTTTCGAACGGCTCTTGACGACGATGTCGTCGACATAACACTCTACCATCTTGTATAAGTGATCTCTGAAGATGATACTCATGCCTTTTTGATAGGTGGCACCAGCATTCTTTAAACCAAAAGGCATGACTGTGTAGCAGTATGTGCCAATCGGTATTCGGAATGATGTATGCTTTTTGTCGTCAGGGAACATCTTGATTTAATTGTACCATGAGAAGCCATCCATGAATGACATGTCTCGAAGCCGCAGGTGTTGTCAATCATTATATCTGTAATAGGGAGGGGAAACTCATCTTTAGGACACGCCTCGTTCAGATTTCGGAAGTCAATACAGATTCGGATCTTCCCATTCTTTTTGAGGACTGGTACTATGTTGGCTACCCAGTCTGGATGTTCTTCCTCACGAATGAAGCCGCTGGCTTTCAGTTTATTGACCTCGGCCTCGATAGAGTTCATGATGTCCGGGCGAACCGTCGTTGCTTCTTGACCGGCTTTGTGTCTGACGAATGTTGAGTTTGTGAAGTGCAACCTCGGGGTTTAGTCCTGGCATGTCTTTATAGCTCCAGGCGAACACGTCGATATATTCTCTGACGAGTTGCAGTAGCGATTCTCGCTCTTTCTGTCAGACTTTTGCTAACGAAGATTGGTTTTGGAGAGGACTCATCGCCGAGATCAACTTACATGACCTCATCTTTGGTGGGAGGCTCTCTTTGTTCAAACCGCTTCTCCCATTGCGCGTCTAGCTGTTGGGCCTACGGTTCTAACTCAAGAAGTTTAGGGATGTCTTTATCTTCTTCGTAGGCATCGACAAATGCCATATTGACAGTCCAGGTATGTCTGAGCATGTCCCCAATGCTAACATCCGAATCAGAAGTGGGTGAATCGAACGAATGTGAGTGCCATTCGCATTCTTCATCTGAACTCTCGGGGGTTGTCACAGGAGTAATATAGCCTAGACCATGTTTGGTCTTGCTGTAGTAATCCCGTGGCTTCCCAGCCGGGACTGGCAATTGTAAAGGTGATCGTCGGCCGGTACCATAGTTCAGACCTGGTGTAGCCTCCATATCATACCCCTATTTTTGTATGAGGTACTTGGATCGAGAGCTATATAGATAAAGGGGCAGTCTTCTAGTGTCGGGTTCCAGATTGACTTCATCTATCCTGACGGGTTGTGGATCATTCTTCCGGTCGAAGATGATTGGATGATCCTCTCCCTCGACTATGAAGCAGGCATCTTCCCCGGGAGTAAGTTGGTTTGCGGTGTAAACATTTGTTACCTATGTGTGTAGGTGGTACCTATACCGTGTTCCATGGCATACATTGTACAAAGCTTATTAAGCTCGAGGTAGTTCAAAGATAGCCCTTTGTTGACGTAAGGTATCTTTTCCAGTGGAATTACATCATCTGCGGATGGAACATCAGTGTGAGCAGCCACATACTTGGCCAACGCTGACTCTTCTTCGGCCACCCCCTGTGTTAATGAAGACTGAGTGGATGACTTCGGCAGCTTAATCATCATGGGCTCCACTGGTGAGTAGAACGTAGAGTCGTTGGTGTACTAGCACCCCCAGTTTGGTGCTCGGTGCTGGGCTGGAAGTTGTTGGATGGACATCAATCCCCGGCTTAGTGCTCGGCTGCCGATTCATATTGGAAAGACGAATCGTCATCGGCTTGACAGAGGGATTGGTTTCTCTGTTTATTGCTGGCTATATCTAGGCAGCCTGATTGTCAGTGGGTCTATCGTGGATCTTGGCACTTGGCCAACCTTGGTAGTCGGATTATCATCTGCCCTTCCTGTACAGAGAGGCTGATTGCATCCTTACGCAGAGTGGTTGTAAGGGGTACAGTTCTGCCAGGTTTTCGGGCTTGGAGGTGGATCGTCAGAGGTTCTTCCGATCTAGTCGCCGCCTCAGTTTGCACTTGAGTATCTCCTTCGACAAGGTGCCTTTTTGACTTTTCGTACAAGCATGAGTCTGAGTAGTAGGATTCGACCCCTTTAAAGGGATCGATGTCGGCAAATTCTGTCCTCACGAAGCTGTGCTTGTCGATGTATTTGAAGCGCTGGTGCAATGTGGAAGGCACGATCATGTAATCGTGTATCCAAGGACGCTCCAGGAGAATATTGTAGAAAGTGTCCGCATCGATGACATAATAGGTCACTTCTGACTGAAGGTCGCCGATTTAACACTTCAGGCGAATCTTCCCGATCGGATATCTCCTGCCTGAATTAAAATTGCTGATGGCAGTGCTTGTCGACGTCAGACGATGCATGAGGATGCGCAGATGGTGCAGCAGGCTCTTCGGGATGATGCTTATGGAAGAACCGGGATCAATATGCATCCGATCCACCTTGATGTCGCCAATGTATCCAGTATAATACAAAGGGATCGTGCAGGTTGGTCTTGATAAGCATATCCTGCGGAGTGAAGACAATATTGGGCATTGCACCTGTGCAAGCGCTATCCTGGAGATCTGCAGGCGAGCTCTCCCCGGTAAGATTGGACTGAGCCAGATATACATCGACATTCTGGAGTGCCTCGCTCAGTACAATGCGAACATCTTTGGAGAGCCTCAAGAGCTCGTATAGCGATAATTTGGCCGGTGTTGGCCAATTGTGCCAAGATGTCAAAGTTGTAGGGCCTCTCCAGCCCATGAGGCGCCTCTTTTTGGAGTGGTTTGTCAAAGCGAGTTTTCTTCGCCTAGGCTTATCGGTCGTCGGAGGCTGAGAAGGTCCTGGAGCATCAGCAGTAGCCGGCTGATGATCTTTAGCCGAGTTACTCGGTGTAGGTTGGGATTGTGCACCCGATCGGGTGACGACAGCTATGGCTTCTTCGACCTCTGCCGAGATTGTGCGACAGGATTTGACTTTCCCACTCTTCTTCTTGCTGGTGGAGGGTGGTGCAGACTGAGTCACTTCAGGTACCAGGTCCGGATGGACCCACATGACCTCCCTCGTGATGTGATAAGGGGCACTAGACCAGCAGCCTGGTCTCTAAAGTTGAAAGATTAGCAACCTCCATTGTTGCCCGAGGGATGGGCACTACGCCATCTTGAGTCTTTGTCGGAGGGAAGCTGCCGAACTGTATTGACACCATGTTGGCTGCCACGGTCACCTCTTTAAAATCAATAGCGAGGGCCTTAGAATCGATGAGATGCTGGATGTATCGCTTATGTTGGAAGCAGTCTTGCGTAGTATGGTGACATAGCAATGTTAGTGACAGTACTTAGGGCTCTCCATTTCTGTCGGTCGAGGTTCCCGTCTTGGTGGGGGGAGCTGAATTCTACCCCCTTGTATGAGCATGTCCAAGATGGGCTTGACATGGCTGTCCTCGAAGTAGTAGGTCATCTGAGGCTACTGCTTTTCTTTCGGCTTTGGTTCAGGCTTCTGGGCTGTGTCGGCCACCATAGCCTGCTTACCCTTGTTATCTCAGTTGTTAGAGGAATTACCGCCGTTGTTGTTGGCATTAGGGCGTTTACCCTTGTCCTCTCCCTCCGAGATGTACAATCCCAGTTGGAGAGCTTTCTTCAACTTGTTTTCTGTACCAGTGGCACTGATGATGAACGTCTTCCAATCCTTAAACTGACTTTCGCCCATCCAGAGGCTGATTGTGGGGAGCAGCCTCTTTTGGCAAATTTTAATTAAGGAGGAATCAAGGTTATCGGAAGGCAACTTCATCGCGGTTTGGCAAAACTGCTCAATATAATTCCTTGTTAGCTCATTTTCCCCTTGAACAACATCCATGAGGGTGGACATCGTCACGTCTTATCCTACTTCGTAGAACCTCTCTAGGAACATATATTTGAAGTCAGCGAAGGAATGGATGCAGTTGTCCGGTAAGTTGTGGTACCAGTCGAAGGCGACCCCTTCCAATGCCCCGATGAACAATCGTGTAAGGATGGCATCGTCATAGGGCAGATGGTCGGTTGTGACCTCGAAGTAAGTGATGTACCGACTTGCAGAGGTCGTGCCATCATAGGGATTGATGTTGAATGGCTTATATCTTGGTGGGAAGGGTACAGCTCTCATGCAGCAGGATAAGGTTGTCGTATTCTGAGGTCCTAGGAGGTTTCTCGAGCGTGAAACATGGCCCGGAGCTCCTGGACCTCTCTTCTTGCCTTCCTGGCCTCGTCTGCAGCGGTAGGAGCCGATATTCCAGAAGGATTATCATCCAGGTTTGGTGTAGCTAAGTTTGAGTCTACATTGACCGTGGGACCCAAATTTGTTTGGCCAGGCGTCCTTTCTTGCAGAGTTGGAAGGGCCGCTTTGATCTCGTCCACTGACTTGACCAAGGTATGCAGTATGGCCTCTAGAGTGTCGATTCATTGGCGATCACAGGGCCCGTCTTGGTCGTTGTTCGTCATGAACGCCGTCCTCACATGAGAAAAAATAGAAGAAACGGTGGACGACGTGCCCTCCGAATCATACCCTTGTACAGAGAAGTCGTCAGGGTATGTGGAAATATTCTCCTCCGGTTCGAACTCAGAAGGAGTGGTACTTTCAGCTTCAGAGCTTGCCTCGTCTTGAGAGTTGTGGACGTCCTCGGGGTCGTCGGAACCTGCTGTATCTGTTGGGGGAACTATTTTCTCTAGATTATCTTCTTGGAACACCGGATTGTCGTGGATGTTTGGAGGAGTGCTACCCTCGGCTCCAGTGCCTCCCAGAGATGTGGACAACAAATTTCTAAGTGTGGCAGATTTTGTCTTCGAGTGGGTACCTTCGTAAATTCCTCCTGTAACGGTCGTGGACAACCGCTTAGAAGAGAGTTTCTTGGTTACGCTGGTTGAGATTTTCGGACCGGATACATTTGTTTTTCTTCCCTCTCCCGCCGCCAGGGATTTTCTGAGCAGAATTGCAGGAGGCGACAAGAAGCGCCTCATCCTCTGAGCTTGGTTGTTACAGTCGTTGGAAGACGGATCGCCGATCTTCTTGTACTGCCGTGTTGTTACAGCAGTAGTTGACAATGACTTGGGTGCAGTGATGTCCATGGAAGGGTTCTCTGTACACTGAGGCTTCTCTTTCTTTACGCTTGTGAAGGATTACGTCACGCAAGTCAGGAGCGTCTCGAGCAACCTTTACCCCCGTTTTGTCATTTCGGAAATCCCGAGCATCCGAGTGTGCTGGCACCATGTTTGCTTCTTGATTGTTGGGAGACTCTTGGGAACTACTCTGTCCGTTTGCCGTCGGGGGCTGGACTCAAGTGGTTCTGTACAACTTTCCATCGGAGGCCCGCCTAACAGTAAGCGGCGCTCGAATGGTCAGAGGTTGGGACAGCTGACTGAGCTCGTCGAGCCCACGCTGTTCTAGACTTCTTCGCTCTAGTACCCGGGTGCATAGTAGGAAGAGTCCAAATGGTGCCGCACAGAGTCTGGCATATTTTCTTGGGAGCATCTGGAGTTGGGACCGCATGAGAGACGTTCAAAGACTGAACCCGAGCCGCCTAGAGCTATGATTTACGACTGGATTGGTGGTCGCATAGGCTATCTTCATGCGGCTGTCAGTTGTGGCCGCATAAGCCTCTTCATGCGGCTGGCAGTTATGGCCGCATGAGCTTTCTTCATGCGGCTGGAAGTATTAGCCGCATGAGTCTTCTCCATGCGGCTGGCCTTTGTGGCCGCATGAGTCTTCTCCATGCGGCTAGCCTTTGTGGCCGCATGAGTATTCATGCGGTTGGCGCCCTTATGCGGCTTTCGTACAGAGTTCCCCCTTGTTTCCGCAAGTCCAGCATCGTAGTGCTTTCCTCTGCCGGACTTGGGGACAGTAGGGTTCTCTGTGGTATGAAGTGGGGTCGCATTCGAATCTCCGCCATCCTGGGCAGCAGAGAATACTTCGTCCAGAGCTTGGGAAGGAGCAAATGATTTGGGCCTCCACTCCCTGTGGACCTTCTTCGTGCGGGCTCGCTTCTGGACTGGGCCAGCGCTCCCGTCGGAGAGAATTTCTTCAAACGCCTGTTGTCGAAGCAGACGACCAGCATCTGTTGTGTGGAGCCAAGTTTGGCTGCGTCCGAATGCGTCACCAACTTCTCAGCCTGGAGAAGTTAGTCCCCACAGAGTCGCCATCGTGTTTGCCATTGATTATAAAAGAACAAACAGTTTTATGGGAGGACTGGACTTTTACTTCACAATACAAACTCGCTTGCACAAAAGAGAGCCTAGGAATAAAACCTAGGAAAAGTCTAAAGTAAAATTGCTTATTTTTGATTCTAGTGGGTGACGGTAGAGGCTCGGAAGAGTGACAGCAACTCTGCCTTACTCCTTGGACGATCGGACGTAGCTTGCTCTGGTGAAGAAATGCTCCTGCTGGGTGCTCTTTGCTCTATACTTCTCTCTATCTCCGCCGCTCTCTGTGTCCATACCTTTTTGCAAGGGAATGATACCTTGCTATTTATAGGGTTTTGTGATAAGTAGGGTGTGCAATAATTGCTCCTTAAAAAGCGGCTGGTTAAGGATTCGTTAAGATTTGTCTTGATCCTGTTTGTTGGAAATCAATCTGGGCTATTAATGTTGATTGTAACAAATCTGGACAGTTAATTTTGATTGCACCAAATCTGCATGGTTTGTTGGAAATTGATCTGGATAATTAATATTGATTGTAACAAATCTGTATTGTTATAATTTGTTGATAGCATCAAATTCGAGGGGATAAGTCTAGGTCAATCTTCTGCCACGTGTCCCAACTGTCTGTTATGTCAATTACCATAATCTGAATTGTTAGGATTTGATCAACTCCTGCCACATGTCCTAACTGCTATGAGCCGCATGGAGGACTATCATAGTTGAGCCGCATGAGTGTGGCCTTTAATTGAACCACATAAGGATGACCTTACAACCGAGCCGCATGAGGATGGCCTCATATCAGAGCCGCATAAAGGTTGTCCCCCATCTGAATCGCATAAAATTCCTTTAATCTGAGCCGCATGTTAGTCCTTACAACTGAGCCACATGGAGGTCCTTACAACTGAGCCGCATGGAAGTCCTTACAACTATGCCGCACGGAAGTCCTTTAATCTGAGCTGCATGGAAGTCCTTACCACTGAGCCGCATGGAAGTCCTTACAACTGAGCCGCATAGAAGTCCTTTAATCTGAGCCGCATGGAAGTCCTCACAACTGAGCCGCGTGGAAGTCCTTACAACTGAGCCGTATGGAAGTCCTTTAATCTGAGCCGCATGGAAGTCCTTACAACTAGCCGCATAAAGAGCTTTGGAAATGGGTGGATCGTGCCAGCTATAAAGATTTTATCTCGTCTTTCTAGGAGCACGCTATTATGACAGAGCCATCATTTTACCTTTATGTCAGAGCTGTCAATCCTTCGTTGTCAGAGCTGCCGCTTCCTGTGTCAGGGTAATTAATGAGCCAGCTGCTCAGAGTATTTATGGCCAGCTGTAAAGGCTTGCATGAGGCCACGTGGCTTCTCCTTCGTCTTTCTGAGCCACACGAAGCTCTCAGGTCTTTTTGAGCCGCATGAAGCTCTCGGGTCTTTTTAAGCCGCATGAAGGCTCCTTCAGCTATGAGCCGTATAGGGCTAATTTTCGGGCCGCATAAGAATTTATTTATATTTTTCCATGCTTCTACAAAGGTATGCATGAATAATGTAGTATGTAAATATATATTATAAGCATCTATGTAATAAATGATTGAAAACATGCAAGTTTGTGTGTAAGACTAATAAATGCAAGCATGAATGTAATGTAATAATGGATGGAATGTATGCAATATACAAGTTAATGAGATGCAATGTTCTATGTTAACACAAATTCTATATTACCTCATGTACCCCCTTACACTATGTTGACAATATCACTATGACACAAGTTCACATTGGTGTATATTGCACTTGGCACTTACCTACATGTTTACTCACCCCTTATCCCTATATATATATATATTGTGTATGATTAGCTTAGATTGGTTTGGCTTATGCTTGTATTCGATTGCTAGTCTAGGCTTGGTTAGGCTTAATGAGACTTGTTAGACTTGTTTGGGCTAGGACTTGACCTAGTTGACCTAGTTTGACTAATGTGGTTGACTAAAGTTGACCAAGTATTGACTTTAGTCAAGTTTGACCTAGACAGCATGCAGATGCATTATACATTTCATTTATCATCCCCTGTATACATCTTGACTTGTGTTGCTCTGAATAGGAGTCAGATACCTCATCTCGAACAGTATATTCTCACAGATATTCACATCGCATGCGAGTACATTCTCTGATTATTTCATAACTTGCTTAGGATTATATTCCTACTCTAGATTACCTTATTTGATGCTGTCACGATATTATCACGGATTGATGCTATATGGATCCCTACATTGAGATGTTATCCCCCTCGAGAGCATCGGATACTTCATGTCATGTATTTCATGTACATCATGTATTCCTCGCTCTCATGTTATTTATGTTTCTCACGTGCTTCATGTACGTTCATGTACGCTCGTGTACTCTCATGTGCCCTCATGTGTATGTTTTCATGTACTTCATGTGTAACTATACTTCATGTGTACCCCTTCATGGGCCTTCATGTGGAATTCATGTGCACGCAGTTCTGAGCCCTCATGTATACTTCATGTACACCCATCTATGGGCTTTCATGTGAAAATCATGTGCGTAACATAACTTGCTGGATCCTTGTGTATTGATTAGGGTATGGGGGAGTATAAATAGTCATGTGAACAATTCCAAAGTAGTATAACCATGTGAGCCTCTTTAGTATATTTATGTGCAAATCCAGCTGTTCACATGTTGACTTTGTACTATACATCACTAGTCACTGATATTCTCTACTTATTGTAGATATTTCCATTATAGTTCTTTCTTTTACATCATGTACATTCTTTCAGTTTTTATGTATCGTACTCTCTTGCATGTTTATATTTTTTTAACCTATTATGATCTGCGTGAGATATATTGTGCTCGCTCCCGTCCTGACTGGACCTGTTGAAAATTTTACAAAGGATGATGAGGAACCCTGTACCCCTTACTATGGAGCTTGCCTAGATGACCCTCACGACCTGGACCCTTGGGAGGTTCAGGCAACTGCTGAGGATGATACCCATGCATAGTATAGATAGATTAGACTGTACTTTCTTTTCATAATAGTTGTTGTCCTTGATTTCATAGTTGTATTATTATGGAGATGTTGAGACTTGTGTTTGTTAACTTTGATTTATTTCACTTCTGTTTGTGCCTCAGTTTTGAGGATTTTCTTATCTATTCCATCGTGCTATATTCGACCTCTAGATTGTGATTGATTTGTACCTTCTGTGACTTGGCCTCCAGTTGGCGAGTATTTCATATTGTGCTAGTTATGTTCATGACCTTGAACAATGTTCTACCGTCGACACTGCGGCATAGGCTGGGCGCTGTTACGTACTCGTACCCACACAGTGGGTGCGGGTCGTGACACATTTTTAGTGGTGGCCCATGCAGGTCGAGTTTGTGTAGTGGTATTCGAACTAGAGTATAACTACAGCATGTAGTAGGATTAGGATTATTCTTGAGGTACTCAATCACATTAGGAAAAACTCTTAACTAAATTCCTGCCATCTAAATTCTTGTTGGAGATTGCTTCCTTGAAATAACTGTCCTACCTTTACGAAGGATCCAATCATCGGCTGAGAGAGTGTCCTGAGTTATTTGGACGAACATTTCAGGGAGAAGGAGCCAGGGTTCGGTGGGCCAGCAGAAGGGATTGCCCTTACCAACTCAGCAGCAGAGGTACATACAGCATCAGCAGCAGGCCAGAGAAAGCCAATAGGGGCGAGCTTTCGCCAGGACAGTCGAAGATGCACAGGCCATTGGAGATCTTACTGCAGGTTCCGTTCTTTTTTATTCCGTTTTCGCAATTGCCTCTTATAACTATCTTGAAATTTGATTCTATCTGTTCCTTGTTGATTGATCAATTTTGTTCTGTTGTTCTTGTGTTATGTTTGATTTTCTTTTGAGATAAGTCATATGGGCTAGGTCACTCATTTATGGGATCTAGAATCTTCGATAGTCGTGTTAGCTGGCATAGTGAGGACATATAGTCAGATTTTGGACGTATTTTACGGGTATAAGAATTTAAGGTTTTCGCTGTCAAGCATGCGACAATGTGAAAATTTTAAATACCATGATTCTAGAGGTATGTAACTTAGTCAAGGACTCTGTGATTATCGTAGCCTTGCTCACTAGCATGACGAAGATTCTGTGTATCATAATTTTGGACAAACGCATATGATTGCCAAACTGTGTGATTTGAGACTACGATTGTGGAGGTGTTTGACCTAGAAGGAGTACTACCATCTTAATTTCGAGGACAAAATTTTTCTAAGGAGGGTAGACTTGTAACACCCAGTTTTCTAAATAAGGGTAATTTTGAAATTTTGTGATTTTTATTATTTATTTATGATATTTAAATCGTAATATAATTTTTGGTAATTTTTAATCATTTTAAAACTATTTAAAAATCATGACTTGTGATTTTGATGTGCTGCTAGTGAAACCCTAGAGACTGTCTGACCTAGACCTAACCATGTATTGGGATATCTATTTATCATTTTTAGCCTAGGGATAATTTGATCATTTTGACTTATTAAAATTATTTGATTAAATATTGGATTGATGGTTGTTAATTTTGACTTTTACTAGTTGCGACTTAAGAGACAAACCTAGATGTTAACTGTAGCTATGGTAACATGAATAGAATGGTGGGACCCTAGTCTAACTTAAGTCAACCCAAGTTAAGTCATTTAGAATCAAGTTTCCTATAGGGGGATAAATGGTTAGGTTCATGGACTTTTGACTTAAGGAGTTATTTCCTTTACCATTGAAACTTGGCCCAAGCCCATTAGTCGTAACCCTAACCCTAATTTTATCCTTTTATGACCAGCCACATAGGGATCCCCCCCATATAATCTCTCTTCCTTTGGTTCTTGCCTCTTTTGTATTGAAACAACTCTTGGAAAAGAAAGGTATGGCCATTCTTCCATAATCCATAACTTTTCTATTTTAATTCTTTTTTACTCTAGTTTCTTGCATTGGAGTCTAATACTCTTTTCCTGATTATGGAGAGAAATCTCAGCTTTTGAACAATTTGGGGATTTGAGCTAGCTAGGAGGAACACTCTATTTTGGAGCTTTTCTTGCCATTGGACATACTATAGTTAAGCCCTAAATTGTGTTATTATTCTGATTTCTTTACATCCTAGCCTAGATCTAGGTGTCCCCTAGCTGTCCCTCAAATTTGGTTAGAAATCGTGTCCATTTGGTGTCCGTATCGGACACGTATCAACATCTAGTCCTAGGTGTTTATGGAATTGCCTCAAAGGAATTTAGTTTGTTATTTTTGAAAAGTGTTTGAATGAAATTATTGTTTTATATATGAATATTAATTTTTCCATGACTGAGTCCCATTTTGTGTCATGTCGTATCAGCATAGGACACGAACTTGTCACTGCACAGGCGCGGGCAGTGTCCTGTTACCCGACCCTTCGTTCTTCTCATACGGGACACGAGGACACGTGGGATTTTGGGGAAATGTTGGGGCAATCACTGACATTATGCTTCCAAAAATTGGGATCATATGATGCACGACATAGGAAGAAATCGTGCCCGTACTGGATACGTACTGAGTACACTGTCATAAAATACGCACTGACACGCGTTTCGTATCCACTCTAGACACGACCTGGACATCATGGTGTGTCGACTATGTAGCCCTATATGTGGGCTACACATGTGCACAACCACGTGTCTCCATGTGGCCTGTGTTGAGTGCACGAGTCCTTGGACTCGCAGCACGATGTTGTGTGCACGCATGTGTGTCTGCGTGTACGCGTGAGTGTTGGACACGATTATGTCCATTGGTTGTACACAAACACCATGTTTAACACATACAAGTATGACACTATGAATACCAACCTTTATAATTAATTATTAAGTTGATTTGGATTTCTAAATAGAGTTTTCCCTAAATTTCTGATACATAGGTCTGTCAATTGATTTTACTGAGAATTCGAAATGTGTAAACTGTTTTTGTATGATTAAATTGAATGATTGGTTCACAAACACATAACAGGGATTAACCTACAATACTAGGGTTCATATTAGCATGGGATTTAGGTTTCAATTTTGCCTTTGGACTGTCAATTGATGAACTGTTGTGTGTTCACTGTTTGAAAACTGAGAATATGTTTACACACATTGTAGATCACATACACTTTGAATCCTGAGTTCACCTTCACATTATTTTTCTAATAACCTACACCCTGTTTTCCTGAGAGTACATGTGTGCTCTGATTGTTGCATTAATTACAAAACTTCATGTATACAACTGTTTTGTATACTCTGGAAACCTGAGAATCTACATATAAACACTCACACACATTGGTTCCTCTACACACACATACTGAGGTACCCCTATAAACTATGATGTATCCCTACATCTATATACTCACATATGGACTGTTAAACTAAAATTTAATACACTGATATCATGTTCACATACGCACACTGTTAAAAACTAAAGTCTGGGAATTAAATACATGTGTACACTGTCTTTTTCCTGAGAATTAGTAACTGTCATTAGTACAACTGTATTATACATTGATTGTAAGGCTGTCTTGTGTGCACTTAGCTTCTTGGAGTACACTCAAACATGGAATTGCAACACTGATTTTTGTGTACACACATTGATTTCTATGTTTCTATACACACACAAATCTGCATTCCTATCCACTGTTGCACTGTACACACAATCACACATATGTTTACACACACATAAAACTGAAACTGTCAAACCTGAGAACCTGTGATTTGCAGTACTATATGCGCATTGACACCCTATCTACACACACATCCTACTGAAATCAAAACTGAGAATAGTATTGACACTCACACACTCACACAAACATACAGGACACACACATGTATTGACACACACCACTGTCACTCACTCACCCATGCCACATCCACTCTTCTTTTCCCCTTCCCTCTCTCTCTCTATATATATATATAATTTTTTTTTAGGAAACACTAGAATTTTATTGATCTTTCATATGAGTCCCAACTCAGGTTACAACCAACATAACAGTTTGAAGATACAACCATACTCAAAATACTCTAGCTAATAACCTGGCATCAAAAAAGGATGAACCGAAAACAAAATAAGACTATCCAATTCCTGCAATATGCCAAGAAGTAGGAACCTTAGCTTGGGTGAGCACCTCACAAGAGCTTTCCCGACCTGCCTTTTAGTCTCATGAAGCAACTGTGGTAGCAGAAAGATAGCCTTCGTAGCGCCACTTATTTCTGTTCTTCCAGATCACCCAGCACACTGCAGCAACAACAATTTCTTTAAGATGAATATTAGGTCTTCTCCACCATTTTGCGAATAGTCTGATCAACGTCACCCTCCTTTGATTCACCTTCATATCAGTTTGAAGAGCTTGCCAAACATAAGTAACCAACTCCCCATCCCCAAATATATGATCAACCGTCTCCACTGAAGATGTATCACAGCAGTTACATTTCGACGCTAGATGATATCCGAACTTTTGGATATTATCATCCGTCGGAAGCTTGTTGTGAAGGAGGCGCCACAGCAAAATAGACCATTTATATGGAATACAAGAACTCCAAATATGAGTAAAATGAGGACGAATAGGACCTGGATTACGGATGATCTTCCAAGCTGCAGAGACAGAAAATTTCCCGCTTCCTGTAGGTAGCCAAGTCCATTCTCCCGTAGCCATTTGCCCTATATATTGGTTCACTATGTCCCGACAACCTTCTCCAGACATTAGAGCATTTCTACGGAGCACCAACGAAGTCCAGATCCTGGAATTTACAGTATCTGGCAATGATAAATTGTTGCCATAATCCTTGTTGAGTTTTGAGCTTCCACCATAACTTCGCTGTAAAAGCATTCATTGTTTCTTCCAAACTTCTAAAGCCCAATCCTGCCTCATCAGTAGGACGTGCCATCGATTGCCAACTCGACCACACATGCTTTTGTGCACCATCATTAGTACCCCCAAAAAACCGAACAAACATATCTTGAAGCTTATTAAGAACTGCCTTTGGGGGATTACAAGATGCAATTGTATACATTGGAATTGATAATAATACTGATTTGATCAAGGTTAACTTACCCCCATACGATAGTATTTTTTGCTGCCACCCTTCTAATCTTCTCCGAATTTTAGCTAGCAGATTATCAAAGAGAGCGGTAGTCCTCACCCCTACTGCCATAGGACTTCCTAGGTACACAAATGGAGGATGTTAAACCAGTAATGTTGTGTAGCTCCTCCTTTCTTTCAAATGTTGGCAATGTATATATAGAAGATTTGGATGTGCTAATGCTCTGACCCGAAGCTCTTTCATACCTCCGAAGGATCCCATGGATTAACTGGACTGATCGCACATCCCCAGCTGAAAATAAAAGTACATCGTCTGCAAATGCTAGATGAGTTATAGCAGGACATCCACTAGGCACATAATAATGATTGAATGAAGCATTCTCTACTGCTTTTTTTAGATTCCTGGATAATACTTCAGCCGCAATAATGAAAAGTGCAAGAGACAATGGATCTCCTTGACGAACTCCCCGGAAAGCTTGGAAAAATCCTGAAGAAACCCCATTAACAAGAGTCGAATACCAGACATTGTTGATAAGCCGAAACACCATACTAATCCAGTTTTCAGCAAAACCGAATTTACGCATCACTTGCATGAGGAATGACCAATCCAGTCGATCATACGCCTTAGTCATATCCAGTTTAATGCAATATTCCCCCCTCTATTATTATTACTCATCAAGCTAAGTAATTCTTGCGCCAAAAGGATATTATCAACAATCTCCCTACCCCTCACAAATCCACTTTGCTCAGGAGAAATGAGTCTCGAAAGAATAGGAGCAAGTCTCAAAGCGAGCATTTTTGATATAATTTTGTTAAAGACTGTACATAAACTAATAGGGCGATATTCAGTCATGTACCTTGGGTTGTTGTTCTTCGGGATCATCACCAATGCAGTACTCGTGAATGCTTTAGGCAGTTCAAAACCCTCCATGAATAAAGTAATAGCCTCCAATATATCATCACCTATGATAGGCCAGCATGCCAAAAAGAATGTAACTGTGAATCCGTCAGGGCCTCCTGCACTATTAGTATCTATGCTCTTGATAGTGTTATAAACCTCCTCCCGAGTAGGCTTCGCAGTCAATGCCACATTGTCATCCTCGCCCAGTATATGAGGAATAACCTTCATAAGATCAGCATCCTCCTCTATTCTGTAGCTTTGGTACTGATTTTCATAGTAAGTATTAGCCACTTGCTGAATATCTTTTAGCTCAGTTTTTTGATTGCCCTCATCATCAATAATGAAGTGAATATGGAGTTTTCGTTTCTTACTATTCACACATTCATGGAAATATTTCGTATTGCGATCTCCTTCAATGTCCCATCGTAATCGAGCCTTCTGTTTCCAATAGGAATGCTTTTGTTTTAGCAATACAACCTGTTTATCCAATGCTATCCTCTTCTCCAAGGATCGATCTTCTTCATAAGCTATCTCAGCCGCCAGAACCTTGTCTTCCGCTACCTTTACTTCCTGAAAAATATCACCAAAGAAACTATGACTCCAATTAGAAAGAGCTCTACGACAAGCAACCAGTCTCAAGCTGACCCGAATCAGGCTATTAATATGTGTAACTGAACTCCAAGCTTCCTCTACCACCTCATGAAAACCCTCCTATTTCGTCCAAAAATCAAGAAACCTAAAAGGTCTCTTACCCCCTTCGTTAAGAGCATGAAGTTTGACAAGCAATGGAGCGTGGTCCGACTCCGTTCTGTTAAGATGATCCACCTTCGATCTAGGAGCAATATGCAGCCAATCATGAGTAACCATGAATCTATCTAGTCTCGAGCCCAGCCGTTCTCCTGAATTAGATTTAAACCAGGTGAATCGACTACCATAAATCGGTAGTTCGATCAGACCCGCAGATAGCTGGAAATTTTGAAACTCCTGCATGGAATGTAAACATGGAGGCCTGCCCCCTACCTTTTCATCAACACTCAAAATAGCGTTAAAGTCACCCCCAACTGCCCAGGGATATTGATGAAAAGACTGCAAATGAAGAAGCCTGTCCCACAATTCCCTACGCCCTTCTTTCTTGTTATGCCCATGCACAAAAGAGAACATGACTGTTGAAGATAAGAGCTCATTTTGAAGAGAACAGTAACAGCCTGATCAAACGAGTCAATCAATGATAGAGTACAACCCTCCTTCGCCAGTACCCAGATGTTTCCCTACTCATTAGAGAAACCATTATCAAACCCAAGCTTTAATTTGTAGTTAAATAACTGACTACTGTCCACCTTAGGCTCCAAAATAGCCAACATTTGAATTTTATTGACCCGACAGATAGTACGCAGTCTTTTAAGAGCCATCTTGCTAGCTACCCCACGAATGTTCCAACTAAGGATGTTAAACATTAATGGAGAGATGTTGTTTACCCGAGTTTTTGATAACTGAGACTGATCGGAGAACCCCATCCGTCGAAGGAATTTCTCGCTTCTTCCTTTTGGCTTTAGTAGACACTGCAGTAACCCCATTTTCTTCCTCTTCCACTTCATCAGCCCAAGACCTAATTTCTCCTTCTTCTTCAGTGTCAGCGACTTCTTCGTCTGCTTCTGGATCACCCTCTCGTTCTTGGACTTCTTCCTCCTGCAGTGAGACTTCACGCTCTTCATCACGCACTGCCTCCTCCACCGGGTCTCTAGTGGCTGCTTCAGTGCTATTCTCTCCATTACTGGTGTTAGCCCCTTCAATGGGATGTGATATGTCTGTCCCATCATTTGGGACATTTTTGTCTTTTGTATTCATGCTTTTAGCCTTGAGCTGAACTGGTGGCTCTGTCATGTTATTCATTGGAGTACGTGCACCATCTTCACGTTGAAGAATGTGAGTAATAAGTTGTTCTGGCTGCTGACTTGTAGAAGTTCCTGCTTCCTGTTGAACTGGATCTATCCTCGCTTCCTGACTTGTAGTAGCTGCTACTTCCTGCTGTACTGGTTCTTTCCCTCGGTTATTGTGTTTCACCTTGCATGATCCTATTAAATGCCCCTGATGACGGCAATGAGAGCAGTAGAGCGGAGTAGATTCATACTGAATTGGTTGCCAAAATCCTCCACTAGGCAGGTTGATACGAAGGCGATGTTGCAAAGGCTTTGACGCGTCAATCTCCATGAATATGCGTGCCATGCTCGGTCTAGATAAATCCGACGTGGCCTTATCTATTTTCAGAGGGTGACCAAAGGCAGCTGCAATAGCAAATAATGCATCCTTCGCATAAAGATGATGAGGGAGGTTAGGGAGGGCTACCCATACTGGGATCTTAGGCGATTCCTGGAACAGGGAAAACTCAGGATCCTATTTAAAAATTCTTATAGGAGCCCTTGATATGTACCACAGATCTTTTGATCGAAGACGGAGATAATCCTCTTCACTAGAAGGACGAATCAGGATGTGTTTATCATCAATGACTCCCGCCCTGATGGATCCAACGAACTCAAAACCAGTGAATGCCTTCCTAATCAAATCGATCGGAGGGCGAGCGTGTGAAAACTTCCCAATTAATGCAAACCGAAGCGGATCAGCCAGGATGGATTCCTCTTCCTCCGAAAAGGAAATTGCAGGGGATCCTTTAAAGGAGGAGATCGTGCGCGACACTATGAGAGGCACAATTGTAGATGTGCCTTTCACAGCCTCCGCGAAGGACTTGGCCGCCATGTCCTTAGGGGAATCAATCACGAGGGAAGCCACCACCCAACTGGTCTTGGTGGCTTAGGAGGAACCCCGGCCCGGCCAAAGGCCACGCCGGCGTTGGTGGAAGACGAAGATCGCTAGGGTTTCAGGAGCGGCGGCACCACGAAAATATATATATATATATATATATATATATATATATATATATATATATATATATATATATATATATATATATTATATATGAAAAAAAAATATATATATATATATATATTATATATGAAATATATAATATATATATATATATATATATATATATTATATATTTCATATATAATATATATATATATATATAAGAAAATATATATATATATATATATATATTCCGAACACCTCCACTTTATTAAAATAGACCAAAATATTCGAGATACAAAAAGTTAAGCACAAAAAAAACTAAAGATCTGGTAACTCCGAGTGAGTGCAGCGGTTTGTCGCCTTCTTCACTTGACGCTTGACTTCATTAATCAACTGGGACGAAGTGAAAGAGTATCCTTCGTATCTAAATTTGTTGCGGTTTTTCCAAACAACCCAGCAAATCGCACCCACCAACACTTGTTTAATATGTTTTTGTCTTCTGCGCCACCAACAAAGAAACCTTTGTAGCATATCATTTCTGCACATTCGAACTCCTAACAAAACTTGGAAATAACACCAGACGTCCGTGGCCAGCTCGCCATCCCCGAACACATGAACAACCGATTCACCTTGTTGATCCCTACAACAGTGGCAAGAGGATGCTAATGAAAACCCAAGCTTCTGCACATTATCATCCGTTGGTAACTTGTTGTAGATAATTCGCCAAAGAAGTATAGACCACTTTGAAGGCATGCACTTATTCCAAATATTTTTGAAATATTGTTGTTGTGGATGATGAACTCGAATTTGTTCCCATGCCGAAGAAATGGAGAACTTATGATTCGGGTGAGGTAGCCAAATAGCATTGCCTTTATTATTATCCTGGATGAAGGCATCCCCTAGTTGACGTCCTCGCAGAAGACGCTTCCATACGTGAGTTGCTGCAGACGTAACCTCTACCTCTTGAGGAGAAGAGTAAGAACAATACTTAGCTTTCATGAACATCGCCCATAGCGAATTAGTCGAACGAAGCTTCCACCAAAGTTTAATCGTCATCGCATCCATGACGTCCCCCACTCTTCGAATCCCAAGTCCGCCTTCATCCGTCGTACGAGCCACCCGCTCCCAAACAA
Organism: Iris pallida; assembly: GCA_029216955.1. Lineage (NCBI taxonomy): Eukaryota > Viridiplantae > Streptophyta > Magnoliopsida > Asparagales > Iridaceae > Iris > Iris pallida. The sequence goes on from JANAVB010020773.1 coordinate 39,253, forward strand.
GCCACGAACGTTTAGGCAAGCCATCTTTTGAACCCCAAAAGAATGTATCCATCATGCTTTCTACTCGATTTAACACTGCTATCGGAGGATTGCAGGCCGATAAACAATGAACAGGAATCGAAGAGAGCACGGATTTAATAAGCACTAACCTGCCACCATACGACAAAAGCTTGTTGTTCCAGCCTGAAATCCGAGCTTGGATTTTTCCAATCAACTCATCATACATGGCTGCATTTTTACATCCCACCATGATGGGACAACCCAGATATGTAAGGGACCCTTGTTGTAATTGAAAACCAGTCAACTGTTGCAGCTCCGTCCTTTTCTCATTAGGAATTTTGTCCGATAATAACATGGCAGATTTCATATGATTGACAAGTTGGCCAGAATTAGCTTCATAATTGCGGATCGTCTGTATCAATAACTGAACCGATCTCTTGTCTGCTCCTGAAAATATTAGAATATCGTCTGCATAAGCTAGATGAGACACACGAGGGCAGCCACGCGGGGAGTAATATCCAGAGTAGCCCGACAAAGAGTTCAACTGTATGAGGCTACGGCTCAAAGCTTCTGCAGCCAATATGAATAGAGCGGGAGATATTGGATCTCCTTGGCGTATACCACATTGACTATGAAAAAATCCGGATGATCTCCCGTTGATCAATGTAGAGAACCAAATGTTGTCTAACAAGTGCAGGATCATAGTACACCATTCATTGCAAAAGCCAAAATGCTTCATAACCTTCAACAAAAAAGCCCAGCTAACTCTATCATACGCCTTGCTTATGTCGAGCTTAACCGCCATGTTGCCTCCCCAATGTTTGTGATCAATCTCTGCAATCATCTCCTGAGCCATAATAATGTTGTCAACAATTTCTCTACCCCGCACAAAGCCACTTTGTTCAGGAGAGATGATTCTAGGGAGCAAATCCACCAGCCGACGAGCCAATAGCTTAGATATAATTTTATTGATAAAATTACATAAGCTAATTGGTCTATAGTCATTAAGAGATTTAGGATGCTTTAATTTCGGGATAGGAAGTAAGAATGTGCTTGTAATAGTTCTTGGCAACGCGAAACCGTCCATGAACAAACATATAGCCTGGTAAATATCATCACCAATAATCTGCCAGCAAGATGTATAGAAAGATCCTGTAAAGCCATCTGGTCCAGAGGAGCTATTAGGGTCTAAACTTTTAACTGTATCCAGAACTTCTTCCAGTGTTGGTGTAGCAGTCAAATAGGAGTTATCTTCTTGAGTAATAAGCATAGGAATATGATCCAAATAACCATCATCAATAACAAAATGGAAAGATGCAAATAACTTACTATAGTGATCATTAGCCTCTTGTTGGATGTCATGCAACGATGAAAGAGTAGAGCCCGACGCAGTTTTGATATGATGTATATGAAGACGATTGCGCTTAGAAGAAACGCAAGAATGATAAAACTTCGTGTTGCGATCACCTTCGTCATCCCATTTAACTCTAGCTTTCTGTTTCCAATATGCGTCTTCAATGCGAAGACGCTGCTTCAACTGAGCACGAGCGAGCAGCCATTGGGGTCGAAGAGCAGGGTTGGCTTCATACTCTACTTCAATAGTAGTCAAATTATCTTCGGCTCGCTTTACTTCTTGAAAAATATCACCAAATGTTGCCCGACTCCAGGGGGATAGAGCTCTTCTAGTTGCCCCTAGTCTTAACCCAATACGAACAAGAGCATTAACATGATCAATAGACGTCCAAGCCGACTCTACCACAGAGTGGAACGTATCATGGTCCTTCCAGAAATGAAGAAAGCGAAATGGCCTAGGAGAAGTAGGGTTTTCACTATTGATAGAAATCAAGATGGGAGCATGATCTGATTCTGATCGATTCAAGTGCATAAAGACGATAGAGGTACCCATTCCATCCATTTTGAATCAAATAAGACCCTGTCAAGCCTGGAACCCATCTTAGGGATCCCACATTGCCTATCAACCCACGTAAAGCAATTGCCAGTATACGGAATTTCATGAAGTCCCGCCGCAGACTGGAACTCTAGAAACTCCTTCATAGAAACTGAACAAGGAGGAAGACCACCAAATTTCTCCTCCTTATGAGTTATGGCATTAAAGTCACCACTGAGCAACCAAGGGCAGGTCCATCGCTGACGAACTAAAAGAAGTTGGCGCCACAGATCTCTACGACCCTCCTTCGTATTACTACCATGCACTGCAGTTAATATTGAAGTCTCCGGCAAGAGTGGTGAGGAAATAGACACAGAGATACATTGATCAGAAGAGTCCACCACTGAAATCTCTGTAGATTGTCGAGCCATAATCCATATGTTTCCTTTAGAATTACTCACAGAAGTTTGAAACCCCAGTTTAAGTTGATATGAGAGGAGCTTGTCCGGCACAACTTTAGGTTCAATTATAATAACAATAGGAACTTTGTTTGTTCGGCAGAGCGACTTGAGTCTCTTAAAAGCCATAGCATTAGCAATGCCCCGAATGTTCCAACTAAGGAGTTTAATCATGAGAGGAGGAAGAGGGTTGAGTGGCAGTGACCTTTGTAGAGGAGCGGAGGACATGTGGCTCTGGAGGGGGTTGGTACGCCCTCTTCTTTTGACCATCTGGGGGAGCTGGGGGGCGAGCAAGGGGGGTCTCTTGCGAGAAGAGCGTCTCAACTGAGGCGTCGGCATTGTCCGATGTCGGTTCTACTGGTATAGTGGGATCCGGATCCGTAGAATGGTTTACAAGAACGGCCAGCCGTTCAGCGGCTTCTGCTTCGTCCGCCCAAGATAAAATCTCACCTTCTTCGATGGCTTGGGTGTTTGCAGGATCCACTGTGGCCGGACTTTGCAGAGGGAGTGAAAGGTTCACGAGAGGAAGGACTCCAGATGGAGTAATGACTGCAGGGGGAATGATGGTGTGTTCGGACTGCGGGTCATCATTAATTGGCTCTCCGTCAGTTGATGCAGCCAACTGCTCAGCATCTGGCGGTTGAACATTAGTGGCCTCTTTATTAGCAGCCAAATTTGATGGTTCTCCAATCTCGTGAACTGAAGGTGAGTCGTTATGAACTGTAACAGCCAATTCTTTGAGCTTAAGTTGAGGAGGATTTTCTTTTGATTGGTTGACAGTTTTACAAGAGCTCCGCACGTGTCCTTGGTGTTTGCAGATGGAACAAAACTGAGGAATATTTTCATACTCCACTTTCTGAGAGATAGTCCTGCCATTAGGAAGATTGATACGTACCATAAAGGGGAGGGTTTTGCTAGCATCCACCTCAACGAAGACACGAGCAGTACTGGGACGGGTAAAGTCTTCTGTGGCGCGGTCCAGCTTGAGTGGAGTCCCAATCCCAAGGACGATGGAGAATAGAGCGTTTTTAGCAAAAAGCTGGTGAGGGAGGCCAGGAAGCGAGACCCAAGTAGTAGCCAAAGGAGACTCCTGAGCCGGATTAAAATCTTTTGACCACCGGAATACTCGCATAGGTGCTCTTGACAGATACCAGGTCTCCCTAGCCCGTAGACGGAGGAAATCAACCTCAAGAGAAGGACGGATAATGATGTGCTTAGCGTCAATGACGCCAACTTTAACCTCACCTGCGAATAGAAAGCCTAAGAAAGCTTTGCGAATCACCTCAATGGATGGTCGGGCATGAGAAAATTTCCCAATCAGAGCAAATTTAAAAGGTTGAACCAAAATCCTTTCGTCATCCTCCGTGAACGAGACGATGGGAACCCCTTTCGAAAAGGTAGGGGAGCGGATCGAGATCGATTGGGGTTCCACTGCAGGAGCCCCCACCACCTCCGTGAAAGATCTCGCCATGAAACAAGCAGGAGATCGTGTTGGTCAACTGATCCAAACACGATGGAAAGAGACGCCGGCCCGGCCAAAGGCCAAGCCGGTGCCTGAGGAGATTAGGGTTTCGCGGCGCTCCTCTTAGCGGAGAAGAGAAACGCGCTGATGATATATATATATATATATATATATATATATATATATATATATATATATATATATTATTTCATATATAATATATTTCATATATAATATATATATATATATATATATATATATATATATGAAACATAAATGTGTCATTTGACACAATGAGTCTTACCCAAAGCTACTATCCTTCAATGCAAATATGAATTAATATTCATAATATATAAATGTGTCATAAGTGTGTCCATTCAACAATTGTTAGCATTCATAATATATAAATATATCGTGAATGTCCCTGTAAACGACTAGTTAAACCTGCAAGAAGATGAAATTAACATGCAACTGACTATATGATGGTCATTAATTGGTGATACACTATTTTGAACTTTATATGGTAAGACGACGATCATTCCAGTGTAGACGTAGTGAGCCCCAATGAAGGCCTGAAATTATTCGTGCTAGTACATCAGCAAAGCTATTCACGTTCCTCCTAGGCTAAATCGGTCCTGGTATCCTGAGTAACGTTCGAGGAACTAAACCTTGTGTACAAGTTGACCGTGACATTGCATTCTTATGCATCTTAGTTACTAAATATAACATGTATGATAACAGAAATTTGAAATAGCTAAGCAACACATTCTCTTTGAACTTTCACCTTCCTTGAGTCATTGCTCGCATTCCATACTTTACAATCCAGAGATTACAACACTTGTCTACTTTTCAATTTATGGATTACCACACTTTATCTGTTTTCCAATCCAGCGACCTCCACAGTGACAACTCACCAGTCCCAAACCTTTTTCAAAATTCTTTCTCTGTAACAGTAGTACAATATTTCACATGTCTGTAACAACAATACAATAATTCATGTTTTTATAACAACAATCAATATCTCATATTTTTATAACAATCGTACAATATTCTACGTTTCAATATATCAAATTAAAAATAATAATATTACTCTCTTTTACCGTGTTTCTTTTACTTGGCATTAATAATATCACAGGCCCGGCTCTAGGGGGAGGCATGCTAGGCCTATGCCTAGGGCCTCCTCCCCCAATAGGGCCTCAAAAAAAAATTTACTGCTCTTTTTTTGGCCTTTAGAAAAAACAACCAAACAACTCTAATTGGCCCACCACCCATGGAGCAAACAAACAAAAAAACTAAATAAGGGCCTGTGACCTCCCTAGAAGTACACGGCTACATTCTTATTGCCAATCCTACTTGCCAAATAAAAGATAGATTTTAGGTTTTAAATAAATCGTTGGCCTACATCTCCTCCCTCTCTCTTCCTGAAATTGTTCTCAACAGAAAAAGAAGAAGTGGAAACGGAAGAAAACTGGAAACAGTTCTCTTCCTCCCGCATGTATTCCTCTAATTCTCTTCTTTAACTCTAATGTCTCTTTTCTTTTCTTTTTTTCTCTTGTGAGCATTTGTTTGTTTGGTTATTTGACATCTAAAATCTTCTCACTGACTCTGAGCATTTGGTTTCATTTTTGTAATAAAGTTGTAGCTTTGAGTTGCTGAATTTATTGAATTTTGATAAAAAAAAAATATATGTGTATTCAAGGACTAATTATTATATTGTATTTTGGATTTGCGGAATTTATATAATAAAAAAATAGAGAAATGAGGGCCTCATTTATGGGACTTATCTAGGGTCTCCAAAATATTGGAGCCGACACTGTAATATCATGAAATATAGAAACGAAGACTAATAATAATTTTTTTGTTTGTTAAAGTGTGAAAGTAAATGAGAGAATGGTCAAAACCATCCACCATGGACTTCTTCCCGATCATAAAAATTTGGGATTTTTTGACTTTCATCCCACTTCTTAATATGAATTTGTACTTACATCCCTCTTTTTAATTTTTTTAGACTTACATCCCACTTTTCGTCACAAAAAACATTCATTTTGTCACAAAAAGTATTTGTTTTATCACGAAAAATACTTTTAGTGACGAAAAGTGGGATGTGAGTCTAAAAAAAATAAAAAGTGGGATGTAAATACAAAATCATATTAATAAGTGGGATGAAAGTCAAAAAATTGAATATTTTTCTTTGGCGTAAATCCGAGTCGAATCAGACTTTTCTGAGCTAACAAACGATTACAATGCACCATACCAAATATATTTTTTTTTTGGAAAAAGGGTAAATTTTATTCCATCATCTCAATAAGGTTACAACATAGAGATACAATCCCGGCTCAGGGGGACATTACTAGTACATCCGACTCAATGTTATGAAGTATGCCCTCCAGTGGGGTGGATAGTCCCTCATAGATGCGCCGGTTGCTCTCCCGCCAGACATGCCAAACTGATGCAGCAAGTCTCAATCTAGCACGCCTAGCCCAGCTCTGCTCCTTGCCCCTGCAATCACCAATCCACTTAAGGATTTCTCTGAAGTCACGCTCCCTTCCAACCCCTCCCAAGTGTCTCCGGCTCTGCTCTGCCCAGATGCTCCACGCCACATGGCACTGAAAGAACAGGTGCCCAATGGATTCAGTCTCTGCCTCACATAAAACACACTTAGGGTCAGGGACAGAAACCCCGAACCGAAGCAATCTGTCCCGAGTAAGTAACCGGCCCAGCACCAGTTTGTATGCAGACAGTTGCATTTTCCTGGCAAGCCCCTTCCCCCAGACAAAGTCGTACTCCTCAATATCATCGAAGTGAGTGCGGACAAGGTCGTAACAGCTGCTAAATCGGAACTCCCCTGTACCCTCCGAGCGGCCGGGAGGGGCCCAAATCCAGACATCAGACGGTGCCGTCGGAGTGATCTGCACCTGTCTGATCTCCTCCCCTAACGGAGCAGTGAAACGATACGCCTCTAGCCTCCAGACCCCACCACGGATGATGTGCCTACAAGTCAGACCTCTGTATGCCACGCCGTCCCTCTGGGGACCCAGAATCTCCAGGAGAGACTGGCCTGAGATCCACGGATCTAGCCATAGATCCGTCTCCCCTCCCTCCCTCATCCTCCTCCGCATAGCCGTCCGAAGAACAGGTCGGTTCCTCAGGATATGCTTGAAAGACACAGAGAAGTTGTTGTCAATTTCATATACCCAGAAGTTTCTGCCCCGGAGATACCGACTAGTCATCCAGGCCGACCATAAAGAATCACCCTGAAGGAACCTCCATGCCAGCTTGATCCATGCCGCCTCCCGGACAGAAACAAGTGAGCGCAGACCCACACCTCCCTCTTTCTTGGGCCGACAGAGCTGCTCCCAAGAGATGGCATGGATCCCCCCATGCCAAATGAACTTGGCACATATGCTCTCTATCTTTCTGATAGTAGCCAAAGGAACCATAATCGATTGGAGCCAGAACAGAGCAATAGCAGAGATAACTGAGCGCACCAGCTCAATACGCCCACCAAACGATAGGCCAGCCGCCTGCCAACCCTCAACCCTCCTCTGTGCAAAATCCACCAGACTCTGACAATCACGATCCTTCGCGTAGTTGACGGAAAGGGGCACCCCCAGATATTTCACCGGTAGGTCCCCATTTTCCACCCCAAGCTCCAAGGCCCGCTCCTCCTTCAAAGTGCAAGAGCTGCTGAAGTAGACTTTGCTCTTGTCCCTGTTTAACCGAAGGCCCGATAGCTGTCCGAACTCCTCCATCACTGCCGCAAGCTCCCTCATCTCTCGCATGGAAGGCCTCAACAGGACCAAAAGGTCATCAGCATAAATGAGATGAAAGACCACCGGAGAGACCCTACTGTATATCGGTATAATCCTCTTCCGATGTACCGCGATGTCCATCAAACATGTGAAATACTCCATCACAAGGGTGAATAGGTAGGGGGAAAGCGGGTCCCCCTGCCGAAGCCCCCTGCTGCTACCAAAGAACCCGTAAGGGATACCCTGGATGAGGACCGAGAAAGTAGGAGAGGTGATGCACTCTCTGACTCTATCCACCGAAGTCTCGGAGAAGCCCATCGCAGCCATCAAATGACAGAGGAAGTCCCTGTTGACGGTGTCATAGGCTTTCCTCAGGTTGAGCTTCACACATGCCTTCATCCCTCCAGGCTTGTGGAACTCCCGAATCAGCTCATGAGCCAGCAGGCTATGCTCCGCAATAGACCGCCCCTTAATGAAGGCCGCCTGATTCCGAGATACCAGACCCTGCATAGCATCCTCCATCCTCCTGCACATAAGATGAGTAATTATTTTATACAAATAATTACAGCAAGCAATCGATCGAAAGTCAGCAAGAGATGTCGCCCCCTCCTTCTTGGGCACAAGCGTCAGGAAGGTGTGGTTCAGCTCCTTCAGGAGCTTGCCCGTATCAAAGAACTCCTGAACAGCCGCAAGGACCGGGACCTTGAGGATATTCCAATGGCGCTTGTAGAAACCACTGGAGAACCCATCCGGCCCAGGAGCCTTGGAAGCATCAGCCTGCATCACAATCGTCTCCACCTCCGCCATCCGGATAGGGGCCATAAGAAGACTATTGCCGTACTCCGTAATCAGCGTCTTCGTAATCAGCTGCGGGAAAACCGAAGGATAGTCCGTCTGATGATAGAGCTCAGAGTAGAACCGGACAGCCTCCTCCTGGATAGCAACCTGGTCAGTCACAAGGCGCCCGTCCCTGCCAATCAGTCTCTGGATACGGTTCCGGTGCTGACGCGCCCGGATGACATCATAGAAGAATTTGGTGCAACGATCCTCATCCTTGAGCCAGGAGCATTTGGCCCGTTGGGCCGCACTAATCTCCTGCTGAAGCCTCAAGGTGTTGACCTCTGCAGCCAACCTCTTCTCTCTAGCCGCCATCTCCCCACTCATCATGTCGCCCTAAAGCTCTGACTGCAGGTCTCTCAACTCCGCCTCCTTCTCCTGTAAGGAGGTCCGGGGAAGTGCCCTCACCCAGTCTCCGATGGCGCGTTTGGCGTTCTTCAGCCTATGAACCATACAAAACTGGGCAGTGCCGACCGCCTCCTGGCCAAGTCCTCCCGCCACAGTCTCCTCATAGCCAGCCGATAGGAACCAACTGTTGTCATACCGGAACGGACGGGCTCTCCATCTGGGACTCTCCACGAAGCGCACCAGGATCGGCGAGTGGTCACTGGTCCCCGCAGGGAGCCCCTCAGCCACAGAGGAGGGGAATAGGCGAAACCAATCACTGTTCCCCAAAGCCCGATCCAGCTGGCATGCCACCCTGCTCACCTCCGCCTTGTTGTGCCAAGTCCATATGTGCCCCATCCTCTCCAGGTCCCTGAGCCCTGACTGGAGTAGGCAAGACTGAAAATCAGAGAGGATCTAGTCCGGCACCGGCCGCCCCCCCCAGCTTCTCTCCCCGGTATAGCGTAGCATTGAAGTCTCCCATAATAAGAAGAGGGAGATGCCGATGCCTCGCTAAAGAACTCAGCCTGATGATGTCCTGCCACAAGGTCTCCCGACGCCTCCTGTCATTGTGCCCGTAGACGGCTCCCAGTAAGAAGTGGAACCCTCCCTTGTTGGTGAAGGAGATAGCCACCAGCTGGTCAGACATGAAAACCTCCTCACCCTCCCAACTAGCTTCATTCCATCTAACCCAGATCCTCGCCATATCACAGAGACCAAGGTTGTGAAGCTGGACCCAGTCCGTAGGAGTTCTACGGGACAGAGTTTTTGCCCCCCTGATCTTAGTCTCTAGTAATATCGAGATTTCACACTGCTCCTTCCTCAGCACCTCACTAATCTCCCTCCATCTCCCCAGAGAACACCCCCCCGGACATTCCAGGCAAGGGCCGACATCTAAACCGCGGGTGGGGTCCCCTGAACATCCTCTAAAGGGGCACCCGGGGAGAGTGCAACCTCCATATCTCTGGTATCCTCAGCTCTATCCCCCTGTAGAAGGAGGGACAGAGCAGGGACCACGGCCCCGTGTGGGTCCCCCTGTGGGGGAGGCTGTGCTAGTACTGCCACCCATTTAGGATTGACCTTCCACACTCTCTCTGTCCCACCCTGTCCGCTGTCCTCACTATGTGCCTCCGTAGCCTGGCGCTTTCGACTGTACACCTGAAGTGCTAGCGCGTCTATATCTCCCTGTCTCCTGTCCTCCTGCCCCATACTCCTAGTGGTCATGGTCCTCGTCCCCACATACTCAACCATCGCTCCAGTAAGAACCTTCGTCGGAGACCCCTTATCTTCACCCGAGATGGGGGAAGAGTCTGCCTCCATATCATCCTCCATCAATGTAACTCCACTTCCTATTTTTTTTTTGAATTTCTAAAAAAATAATTATTATTGATTTAGGTTTCAAATAAAAGGTTAATATTTTATTTAACTAATAATTTTGATGATCTATTTTGGAGGGAGATTTAAATTTTGGCAATTAACTAATTTTCAAATCTATTTGAAGTGGTTCCCACTCCCTAACAACTTATAGCCAATTTTCTAATTGATTTAATTGAATTTTGTATAATTAATAAAAAAGAGAAGGGCTACTTTGGAAATTGTTTTGGACGGAAGGGTTGTTTCGATATTTTGTTTGATCAGAGGGGTTTTCTGTAAATCTCTTTCCCTATACCTGCAGGTTGGAGAGAGAATGCAAAATTTCTCATTCTCTCATTTCTTTAGTTTTTCAACTCCTCCTTCCCCCAAACTCAAACCCTAACCCTAATTTTCTGGTTCGACGGCGATGGCCCTAGCTCGGCGACGGAGCTCCGGCCTAGGGCGGAGACGCCTAGCCGAGTTCTCCTCGGCAGCGCCTACGAGTAGCGGCCACAGGCAACCCGACGGCGACGACGGGATCGACATCTTCCACGAACCCGACGGCGACGACCACGAACCTGACGGCGAGATCTCGGCGAGCCGGCTGTGCGCGGCGTTCTCCGGCGCATCTCCGTCCAACGACGACAGCGGGTGATTTCCATCGGCGACTAGGGGTTTCCGGCGTCGAGTCTTCCTGCGACGGCGGCAAGCGACCACCGCGGAGGCTCTTCCCCAGCGGTGAGATTCTCCTCCGACATCAGCGCTCTCGACGCCATGCGACCCCGACCGACGGCGACATCGACGACCACCCTCACCGGCGGATAGTGTCTCGGCGGCGCATCGTCTTGTGTGCAGCGAGCTTCTTTTTTGGCGACATCGAGCAACGACGCATCTGTTCCTTTCAGTGTACGACTCTTGAGCAAGGAGTTTGCCACCTGGTGAGTTCCCCGTGACTCCTTTCTTTTCTCAGTGGTTGAGATTTCGATTTGAGGATGTTAATTCCTCCATTGATTTTTAGAATCGACCATTTCGATCCAGTTTCAACGGATCTAGTGAAGTTCTTCTGCTCTGATTCCATTTCCATTCCAGATCTGACTGTTCGATTCGAATTCAGTTCGAGCTACGTGAATTGCTGTTCGATTTGAGAAGAGCTCGGCTTCGTCCCTGTTCTGGAGGATTTGTCGACCGCGTAGCAACTCGGGGACGAATCATTCGGTAGGGATGCTCGATCTGTGTTTGGAGTGTCTTGAGTCAGAAATTCTCAGGTAAAAACCGTTCCTCTGCTTGTCGCTTACATTCGCATTGAACTGCACTCGTGTCTCTGATTCATGTCTGTTATATTTGTCCTACTGTGTGTGTGTGTTCAGGCGGAGTAATGCTGTTCGTGGCCTTGTGCCGTATTAACCCGAGTGTGTTATTGTTGTTCATGTCCTGACTGGGTAGTGTGTCCGAGTTGGCAGAGTTCGTGGGCTTGGAGTCTTATTTTAGTTACAATTGTGTATTTAATTTCTGTTCGATTTAGTTGTATTATTACTTCATATATTTTTTTGTGAGTATTTTCTCTGGGAGTTGGTGGGAAGCTTTAGATGTTGATGGCAGAGTTTTTGAAGTGAGCTGGGGGAAATGCAATGTCATTACTTGGCGAGACATTGGCTTTGGACATTCAAGTATTGGATGAACTGAGACTTTGCGGCTTGAGTCTTTGTTGAATTTAAATTATATATGTTTTGCTTGGGTTTTAACTGAAAATCAGTGTATATTTAGTTTCATAATTACTTCTAATTTTGTTACTATTAGAATGGGAATTTCTGAGTTGGGTTGTGAGGTTCGTGCACATGTTCAATTGGTATCAAGGACTGGCAAGTGCAACTTGTTCGGATTGCTTGTGTCCAGATTTTCATGTCGGGTGCGAGGTGTATAGATGTAGGTTATGGAGGTTTTGTTAATATTTAATTTGTAATAATTCATATTAATGGATATGTGCTTCCTTCTACTTCTAGCATTTTGAATTTAAAGAAGTAGCCGTTGAATTTCCTTTCTCCCTTCTGCGGTTATTTCTTTTAGTTTGGATATTTCCATTGGTTTTGAGTTAAATTGAGACCCTTATATTGTTGTGTTCTCAAACAACCAGGATGATGAGAGATTCTTTTATACTCTCATTTTGTATTTTGTGGACAGAGCAGTTGATGTGCAAAGTCGAATTGTTATATGGAAGCTATGGGCCTATGGTACTTAAGTCTTGTTTTGCATAGCATAGATTAAGTCCAAATATGATTATGGTTATTAGAGGAAGCAAGTTTTAGGCCTCAGTGTTAGCAAGATTTGCTATAGGTGGAGTATGGTTGGAGTAGTGTTTATTTCTTTATTGTTGGTATATTTGCTTTTGCCATTTTACAAGTTTTGTTAGGATGATTTGGAATTATAATTCTAGCAACATATTTTCATGGTTATTAATAAATACCTCGTTAACTAGTATAAAGAAATCCCTAATATAAATGTCTTGTTATAGTCTATTGATAGCTAGATATTATTTAAGCTCTATTAGAAGTTAGCAAAATCTGCTAGTAGACTATTTAGATTTAATTACTATCTAAATCATGATGAGTTATTTATTATAGAGAAATATAGTTAATTAGAAGGCGTAAATAAAACTAGTTATGGTTAAAATGATTTAGTTAGCTTCTTAATGGTAAATGGTGACTTGATAAATAATTAAATTATTTAGTTTAAACCTGGATAGCTAGTGTAGTATTAGAACTTAACCAACTTGTACACATTATCAAATTCAGGTGGACATAGAGACTACTATCTCCCTATTCCCGATCTTTCCGGAGCAAAGGCAAGTACATTCTATGGTTTTGATCAGTGCATTTTCTTGTTCTTTATTGCTGACACACTGCGACACGTTCATGATCTTTTCTGGCTTGTTCTTTCATGATCTTACTTGTATCTTGGGGTGGGGGAAATACTCTAGATATGTGACCAAACCCGGATACTTATTCATGATCTTTAGCTTAGGCCTCGCACAGTGCACGCGGGTCCTAAGCCATACCATTACATGATCTTTCAGGATCTTTCATGTTCTTTCATGATCTTACCCAAGCCGGTCACATATCATAGAAGTATTTCAAATTTATAACACACATGTTCAGGATCTTACTTGTTCTTTCATGATCTTACTTGCATCTTGATTTTAGCTATAGTCGTGATCTTTCCTGCATCTTTACATAGTCATGATCTTCCATGTATCTTTATAGCATCAGTTCATGATCTTCCTGTTCTTTACATAGCATGTTCTTCTTGTTCTTTCAGCATTTACTTTCCATATCATGATGTTATTGTTCATTACCTAGAACTGTACTTTGCTCCGCTCCTGAATAGGATATGTTGCAGGTATGCTTGCAGGACATTGATCTACTCTATGGGCCAGAGCCCAGGATTTAGCTGAGCAGGATGAGGCTTAGCTTGAGGCTTCAGGTTTAGATTACTTAGCTTTACTTTTAGATATTGACTGTAGAGTTCATAGCACTTTTCATTCTTGTTGATTCTGGTACATTGATATCTAGATTTGTGGATTATGGTGATCTTTCTGGGATACGTTATAGATGCTGTGATTATATACTTTCATGTTTATCTGGTTAGTTTTCCCTAGTTGGTACAGCTTACTTCATTGTGTCTAACAATGAAGGCTGGGCGTGCCCGACTCGTGTCCGATTATTCGGGAGCGGGTCGTGACATGTTTTTAGTGGTGGCCCATGCAGGTCTATCCTAATGGTACCTAGGTCTTAGCGTACTATTGGGGGACTTGATTACACTAGGGAAACTTGATCACAGCATAGAAAAATCGGAAAATAAGGGTATATCAGGTATATCAGGTATTTTGATATTCTATAAACACTTGTTGTATTTAGGTCTAGGTTATTTTAACAGTTTTCTGTTTTACAGATAGTTCAAAAGTATGCGACACCGGGACAGTCGATCCACCTACACTTGAAGGTTTCGAGCTTTCACTACCTTCTATCGCCACTACTATCCCCATGGGTAGTACGCAATTGACGGAGACGTTTCAAGAGTTCCTTGACACCAGCAGGCCGTCCTTTTCCAATTCAGACATTGCAAATACAATTCCCGAGCTAGAGAGGACTTCCAGACTCTCAGACTTTGAACTTCTTCGACACCGAGCGCATACTTTGCACCGAGAAGTAGATCGAGAACCTGGAGCCGCCACTGAAGACCACCCAAGTTCCCGAGGATCCAACTTCTCTGAAGATTAGAGTCACCAGACAGGAGATCAAGAATATAGCGTAGACAATGGAACGAGACGGAAACTAAAGCTCAGAAGAGACATGAAGAATTATGACGAAGACAACAACTATCCTGAAACCGCAAAGCGTCGCCACACTCAGACCACGCTTCTTCAGCCCAGCAAGAGATTCAGATTCAGATGACGACCACTTGCAAATTCTGTCGTCGCCAGGACACCACTTTGAAGAGTGCCGTAAAAGACGAAAGCTATGCTTGTACTGCCGATTGCCTGCCTACCAAGTCAAGGATTGCCCAGAGATCGTTGATCATGCTGCCCAAGGACGAACGCATGAAACACCAGGACTACAACAAGTGGACCCACCTCTCCAGATTCAGCAATCACATGAAGCATTACCGCAGGGATCAACCTATGTCAGGACAATTGAAGAAGTTGAAGTGATTCCAGTCCCGGAGATACACTGAAGATAGACTGAAGACAGAAGATTTCTTTTGCATGGTTGGGAAAACTATGTATCTTGATTAATAATCCAGTTTTCCCTTAAATTTCTCCTAACACATTGATCATTTCTTGAAACTTCTTGTTTCTATTTTGGAACCTTGATTGATGTTCGAAACTTATTTCAAGATATTGTTTCATATTCGACAAACTTGTTTCAGACCCACAATTCAATATTTTTGAAATCCATTATTTGATACCGTTTGTACAATCATTCATGACCTTGTTTTCTAGTGATGGCTCCTATTTGTAAATATTGTTCTTTTATCAAACTTTGTGTTAATTAAGATTTAATTTCTACTCGAGATTTATTTCGAAACCCTGTTCCACATTCGAAGCATTATTTGTGCTTCGTCCTATTTAGGACATTGTTGAGGATACCTTTGAGGGTTTTGAAGATTTCGTTTCCTATTCGAGACTTGTTTCCTCATTCATGACTTTGATTTTCTAGTCGAGAGTTGTTGATCCACTATTTTGTTTCGATCTTGTCTCCTATCCAAGATTTTGCTTGTTTAATGGACACTTGTTCCTACTCATTTATTGATATTCTGTTCGTTAATCAAACTTGTACTATTCGAGAATTATTCCTATTTGAAATATCATTCTGAAACCTTGTTTGAATATTCGATTCTATTGATGCTTGTTTGAGATTCTATTTCCTATTTTTGACTTTCTTCGGGAATTGTCCTCTATTTACGATTTTGTTTGCTGTTGAGATTCGTTTGTTTCATATTTACAATCCAATACCTTGTCTCCTATTGGAACCTGTTTTCTAGTCACTATTCTAAACCTTGTTTCCTTGTTGAAATTTTCTATTCAAGATTTTATTTCTTAAATTGAAACTTGTCTTCTATCTGATACCTTGCTTCAGTTCATTCTTCGAGACTCTGTTATCCCTTCGGAATAATGTACCGTATATGGAATCTTGTTACCATTCCAGATATCAGTTGGAATTCCGTTATAATTTGAAACTTCGCTCCCTGTCTGAAATTTTAAATCTCCCTGGTTGCCCTCTTATACTCACCGATGGGATCCCTTGTCGTCTCTTAGTACTTAATAAACTCATGCATTCTAACAGTCAGGTAACTTCACCATTCCGTGACTTGGACTATTGGAACTCATTTTAAACTCCTTGAAACTCTTTTGAAATTCCTAGGGATAAAGTTGAGAGGCTATTCGATGACCTACTATGGCATGACAGTTGCGCGCTGCAGCCATTAGCTGGATTATGGAGACTGAGGGTTCACTGCAGCCAGTAGCGCACTGGCGAGGCAGGAACTCTAAGTTGAAATGATTTCAGACAATCATAGGTTTTTCGAGTACTGTCGAGACTTATCAAATCTTCATATTTTGATCTCTTGAGTTGCTTGTTAATAATTGTTTGAAAATGGATAAGGTTGACATAATATCCTGTGACATATTGATGTTTGAGCCACGGAGCCGAAAGTCCACTGCAGTCAGATATATACTGGCGGGGTAGGGATTCTAGGCGAAGTGATTTCGAATAGCTATATGTTCCCGGACACAATGGAAACTATATCCCTTTTCATATGATTATTAGTTTACGAGAATCACAGATCCTTGCACGTTCATCCTGATTTGATACTGCATCTCCTGAGTATTGCGTACGTCTCCTCAATCAATCCTTGCTAAATTTTATTTCTAGCATTTTATCGTTAGATCATTGAATTCCTCAAAATTGTATATTACCAGATTGTGGTTCTATACTTCGTTTGGGACTTGTCTAAACTCCGATCTAAAGTCATGTCTATCTAACCATGATTTTCTATCTTGTTCTAGTCTACTTGTGTTGAACTATCTATTTTTGATCGTACCTAATAATTGTGTCTTCATGATTTTGATCCTCTAAGTTGTAATCGAAACTCTATTCCATTCGTGCCTATTTAATTCTTGATCATTGTTAGATCGTATTATTTCAATTTCTTGTGTGTAATTATCGTACATGGTCTCAAAGGCTCAGGGCGTCTCAGAGTTGCACAGGATCGACAGAAGCACTGGGCGGACAGCAGCAGACGGGTACTTGAGTTCGCGGATGGAAACAGAGTATTCTTGAAGATCTCACCGACTAGGGGCGTCATCAGATTCGGCAGAGGCGGGAAGCTCAGTCCGAGATTCATCGGACCTTTCGACGTGACGACACGGATTGGCGAGGTGGCGTATCGACTGGCGCTTCCAGCTAGCTTGGAGGGAGTGCACGACATTTTCCACGTATCTCAGCTTCGACGGTACATTCCCGACCCGAGCCATGTGGTGGACTATTCCGAGCTGGAGGTGGGCCCGAGATTGACCTACGAGGAGCAGCCAGTGGAGATCCTCGATCAGAGGAAGAAGCGCTTGCGGAACCAGACTATTCTCTTGTTCGCGTCATGTGGAGACACCACTCTCCGGGAGAGTCCACATGGGAGCGCGAGGACGAGATGCGGGAGCGCTATCCCACTCCGTTTGATTGATTTGATTGTACTCTGTTTTTTATGGAACTCTATTTTCAATAAATGACTGGTGTTTGGATTTTTGTGAATTGCTGAGATTTATTTTTTTGGGGTCTTCGAATTTCGAGGACGAAATTTTTTAAGGAGGGGAGATTTGTAACTCCACTTCCTATTTTTTTTCTGAATTTCTAAAAAAATAATTATTATTGATTTAGGTTTCAAATAAAAGGTTAATATTTTATTTAACTAATAATTTTGATGATCTATTTTGGAGGGAGATTTAAATTTTGGCAATTAACTAATTTTCAAATCTATTTGAAGTGGTTCCCACTCCCTAACAACTTATAGCCAATTTTCTAATTGATTTAATTGAATTTTGTATAATTAATAAAAAAGAGAAGGGCTACTTTGGAAATTGTTTTGGACGGAAGGGTTGTTTCGATATTTTGTTTGATCAGAGGGGTTTTCTGTAAATCTCCTTCCCTATACCTGCAGGTTGGAGAGAGAATGCAAAATTTCTCATTCTCTCATTTCTTTAGTTTTTCAACTCCTCCTTCCCCCAAACTCAAACCCTAACCCTAATTTTCTGGTTCGGCGGCGATGGCCCTAGCTCGGCGACGGA
The DNA here is from genome assembly GCA_029216955.1 of Iris pallida. NCBI lineage: Eukaryota > Viridiplantae > Streptophyta > Magnoliopsida > Asparagales > Iridaceae > Iris > Iris pallida. The sequence continues at coordinate 57,221 of JANAVB010020773.1, forward strand.
GCTCCGGCCTAGGGCGGAGACGCCTAGCCGAGTTCTCCTCGGCAGCGCCTACGAGTAGCGGCCACAGGCAACCCGACGGCGACGACGGGATCGACATCTTCCACGAACCCGACGGCGACGACCACGAACCTGACGGCGAGATCTCGGCGAGCCGGCTGTGCGCGGCGTTCTCCGGCGCATCTCCGTCCAACGACGACAGCGGGTGATTTCCATCGGCGACTAGGGGTTTCCGGCGTCGAGTCTTCCTGCGACGGCGGCAAGCGACCACCGCGGAGGCTCTTCCCCAGCGGTGAGATTCTCCTCCGACATCAGCGCTCTCGACGCCACGCGACCCCGACCGACGGCGACATCGACGACCACCCTCACCGGCGGATAGAGTCTCGGCGGCGCATCGTCTTGTGTGCGGCGAGCTTCTTTTTCGGCGACATCGAGCAACGACGCATCTGTTCCTTTCAGTGTACGACTCTTGAGCAAGGAGTTTGCCACCTGGTGAGTTCCCCGTGACTCCTTTCTTTTCTCAGTGGTTGAGATTTCGATTTGAGGATGTTAATTCCTCCATTGATTTTTAGAATCGACCATTTCGATCCAGTTTCAACGGATCTAGTGAAGTTCTTCTGCTCTGATTCCATTTCCATTCCAGATCTGACTGTTCGATTCGAATTCAGTTCGAGCTACGTGAATTGCTGTTCGATTTGAGAAGAGCTCGGCTTCGTCCCTGTTCTGGAGGATTTGTCGACCGCGTAGCAACTCGGGGACGAATCATTCGGTAGGGATGCTCGATCTGTGTTTGGAGTGTCTTGAGTCAGAAATTCTCAGGTAAAAACCGTTCCTCTGCTTGTCGCTTACATTCGCATTGAACTGCACTCGTGTCTCTGATTCATGTCTGTTATATTTGTCCTACTGTGTGTGTGTTCAGGCGGAGTAATGCTGTTCGTGGCCTTGTACCGTATTGACCCGAGTGTGTTATTGTTGTTCGTGTCCTGACTGGGTAGTGTGTCCGAGTTGGCAGAGTTCGTGGGCTTGGAGTCTTATTTTAGTTACAATTGTATATTTAATTTCTGTTCGATTTAGTTGTATTATTACTTCATATATTTTTCTGTGAGTATTTTCTCTGGGAGTTGGTGGGAAGCTTTAGATGTTGATGGCAGAGTTTTTGAAGTGAGCTGGGGGGAATGCAATGTCATTACTTGGCGAGACATTGGCTTTGGACATTCAAGTATTGGATGAACTGAGACTTTGCGGCTTGAGTCTTTGTTGAATTTAAATTATATATGTTTTGCTTGGGTTTTAACTGAAAATCAGTGTATATTTAGTTTCATAATTACTTCTAATTTTGTTACTATTAGAATGGGAATTTCTGAGTTGGGTTGTGAGGTTCGTGCACATGTTCAATTGGTATCAAGGACTGGCAAGTGCAACTTGTTCGGATTGCTTGTGTCCAGATTTTCATGTCGGGTGCGAGGTGTATAGATGTAGGTTATGGAGGTTTTGTTAATATTTAATTTGTAATAATTCATATTAATGGATATGTGCTTCCTTCTACTTCTAGCATTTTGAATTTAAAGAAGTAGCCGTTGAATTTCCTTTCTCCCTTCTGCGGTTATTTCTTTTAGTTTGGATATTTCCATTGGTTTTGAGTTAAATTGAGACCCTTATATTGTTGTGTTCTCAAACAACCAGGATGATGAGAGATTCTTTTATACTCTCATTTTGTATTTTGTGGACAGAGCAGTTGATGTGCAAAGTCGAATTGTTATATGGAAGCTATGGGCCTATGGTACTTAAGTCTTGTTTTGCATAGCATAGATTAAGTCCAAATATGATTATGGTTATTAGAGGAAGCAAGTTTTAGGCCTCAGTGTTAGCAAGATTTGCTATAGGTGGAGTATGGTTGGAGTAGTGTTTATTTCTTTATTGTTGGTATATTTGCTTTTGCCATTTTACAAGTTTTGTTAGGATGATTTGGAATTATAATTCTAGCAACATATTTTCATGGTTATTAATAAATACCTCGTTAACTAGTATAAAGAAATCCCTAATATAAATGTCTTGTTATAGTCTATTGATAGCTAGATATTATTTAAGCTCTATTAGAAGTTAGCAAAATCTGCTAGTAGACTATTTAGATTTAATTACTATCTAAATCATGATGAGTTATTTATTATAGAGAAATATAGTTAATTAGAAGGCGTAAATAAAACTAGTTATGGTTAAAATGATTTAGTTAGCTTCTTAATGGTAAATGGTGACTTGATAAATAATTAAATTATTTAGTTTAAACCTGGATAGCTAGTGTAGTATTAGAACTTAACCAACTTGTACACATTATCAAATTCAGGTGGACATAGAGACTACTATCTCCCTATTCCCGATCTTTCCGGAGCAAAGGCAAGTACATTCTATGGTTTTGATCAGTGCATTTTCTTGTTCTTTATTGCTGACACACTGCGACACGTTCATGATCTTTTCTGGCTTGTTCTTTCATGATCTTACTTGTATCTTGGGGTGGGGGAAATACTCTAGATATGTGACCAAACCCGGATACTTATTCATGATCTTTAGCTTAGGCCTCGCACAGTGCACGCGGGTCCTAAGCCGTACCATTACATGATCTTTCAGGATCTTTCATGTTCTTTCATGATCTTACCCAAGCCGGTCACATATCATAGAAGTATTTCAAATTTATAACACACATGTTCAGGATCTTACTTGTTCTTTCATGATCTTACTTGCATCTTGATTTTAGCTATAGTCGTGATCTTTCCTGCATCTTTACATAGTCATGATCTTCCATGTATCTTTATAGCATCAGTTCATGATCTTCCTGTTCTTTACATAGCATGTTCTTCTTGTTCTTTCAGCATTTACTTTCCATATCATGATGTTATTGTTCATTACCTAGAACTGTACTTTGCTCCGCTCCTGAATAGGATATGTTGCAGGTATGCTTGCAGGACATTGATCTACTCTATGGGCCAGAGCCCAGGATTTAGCTGAGCAGGATGAGGCTTAGCTTGAGGCTTCAGGTTTAGATTACTTAGCTTTACTTTTAGATATTGACTCTAGAGTTCATAGCACTTTTCATTCTTGTTGATTCTGGTACATTGATATCTAGATTTGTGGATTATGGTGATCTTTCTGGGATACGTTATAGATGCTGTGATTATATACTTTCATGTTTATCTGGTTAGTTTTCCCTAGTTGGTACAGCTTACTTCATTGTGTCTAACAATGAAGGCTGGGCGTGCCCGACTCGTGTCCGATTATTCGGGAGCGGGTCGTGACATGTTTTTAGTGGTGGCCCATGCAGGTCTATCCTAATGGTACCTAGGTCTTAGCGTACTATTGGGGGACTTGATTACACTAGGGAAACTTGATCACAGCATAGAAAAATCGGAAAATAAGGGTATATCAGGTATATCAGGTATTTTGATATTCTATAAACACTTGTTGTATTTAGGTCTAGGTTATTTTAACAGTTTTCTGTTTTACAGATAGTTCAAAAGTATGCGACACCGGGACAGTCGATCCACCTACACTTGAAGGTTTCGAGCTTTCACTACCTTCTATCGCCACTACTATCCCCATGGGTAGTACGCAATTGACGGAGACGTTTCAAGAGTTCCTTGACACCAGCAGGCCGTCCTTTTCCAATTCAGACATTGCAAATACAATTCCCGAGCTAGAGAGGACTTCCAGACTCTCAGACTTTGAACTTCTTCGACACCGAGCGCATACTTTGCACCGAGAAGTAGATCGAGAACCTGGAGCCGCCACTGAAGACCACCCAAGTTCCCGAGGATCCAACTTCTCTGAAGATTAGAGTCACCAGACAGAAGATCAAGAATATAGCGTAGACAATGGAACGAGACGGAAACTAAAGCTCAGAAGAGACATGAAGAATTATGACGAAGACAACAACTATCCTGAAACCGCAAAGCGTCGCCACACTCAGACCACGCTTCTTCAGCCCAGCAAGAGATTCAGATTCAAATGACGACCACTTGCAAATTCTGTCGTCGCCAGGACACCACTTTGAAGAGTGCCGTAAAAGACGAAAGCTATGCTTGTACTGCCGATTGCCTGCCTACCAAGTCAAGGATTGCCCAGAGATCGTTGATCACGCTGCCCAAGGACGAACGCATGAAGCACCAGGACTACAACAAGTGGACCCACCTCTCCAGATTCAGCAATCACATGAAGCATTACCGCAGGGATCAACCTATGTCAGGACAATTGAAGAAGTTGAAGTGATTCCAGTCCCGGAGATACACTGAAGATAGACTGAAGACAGAAGATTTCTTTTGCATGGTTGGGAAAACTATGTATCTTGATTAATAATCCAGTTTTCCCTTAAATTTCTCCTAACACATTGATCATTTCTTGAAACTTCTTGTTTCTATTTTGGAACCTTGATTGATGTTCGAAACTTATTTCAAGATATTGTTTCATATTCGACAAACTTGTTTCAGACCCACAATTCAATATTTTTGAAATCCATTATTTGATACCGTTTGTACAATCATTCATGACCTTGTTTTCTAGTGATGGCTCCTATTTGTAAATATTGTTCTTTTATCAAACTTTGTGTTAATTAAGATTTAATTTCTACTCGAGATTTATTTCGAAACCCTGTTCCACATTCGAAGCATTATTTGTGCTTCGTCCTATTTAGGACATTGTTGAGGATACCTTTGAGGGTTTTGAAGATTTCGTTTCCTATTCGAGACTTGTTTCCTCATTCATGACTTTGATTTTCTAGTCGAGAGTTGTTGATCCACTATTTTGTTTCGATCTTGTCTCCTATCCAAGATTTTGCTTGTTTAATGGACACTTGTTCCTACTCGTTTATTGATATTCTGTTCGTTAATCAAACTTGTACTATTCGAGAATTATTCCTATTTGAAATATCATTCTGAAACCTTGTTTGAATATTCGATTCTATTGATGCTTGTTTGAGATTCTATTTCCTATTTTTGACTTTCTTCGGGATCTGCGATCTTTGCCCTCCCCCTCGCCGAACTCTCCGATTCTGGACCGTAGTCCAAGCCCCCTCCTCATCCTCCAATCCCGACGATGTTCTTTGGGCGGTGAACACCATCGGGGAGCCCCCGGAGGCCACCGCCGTCGAACACCCTGCCGAATCCGTGCCAGGGAGGGAAGTCACCGCCCGTAGCCCGTCCCGGCCACCCACCCCCTCCTGGGGAGGGTCGCCGGCCGCCGTCCGCCCCCGGGGGAGGGTCGCCGGACCTCCCCGGTCAACCTGCTGCGCTCCAGCGCCCGCGCGGACGCGTGCAACGGCTGCCGCGCCCTTCGCCGGCGGCCCGCCGCCGCCGACCGCCACATGCCGGTCGCCACCGACCGCCCCCGCCACCCCCTTGCCTTTTCCCCGGTCCGGGGGGCGGTTGGCCGCCTCCACGTTGCGATTAGGCGATGCCCTAGCAGAACTAGGATTTCCGATGTCTCCTGTAGGGTGTCCACTTCTTAATGGTGCTTGGCGGCATGCCTCTAAGGGGGCTCGAACCCGCGCCACTGTGCCAGGATGCTCCACCGTTTCCAACGGACGGCCACTACCAAATACAACATTACACAACGCGTATGTCGGGACCACCGGTGAAATTGTAAATTGAAAAAGAGGAAAGGAAATCAGCTTCAGTCCAGAATCGGCGATCTCCACGGCCAATTTAAATGTGTGAACATGACCGGCTCTAAAGCCGCCAAAATACTGCGAGCTGGGCCCCTGCGCTTTACACATCAAGGCTGACTAAGCATCAGCTGGTAGGCCCATTGCCCCTTCCCTGTCCATCCACTCACAGCATGCCACGTAACCGACAGGAAAAGACAAGAGCAGACGCTTGGGATATTTGTAGCTACTGATATAAAGACAAAAGAAAAGAGAGCACGTAGAGTAGCGTTATAAATTTACTATTAAAGCTAAAGAACACCATTCGCCCCAACCTCCCCCCACTTCTCTTCTTCTTCTCTTTAGCACAAGGTCTCTCTCTCCTCTCTCCTCTCTCCTCTCTCCTCTCTCCACTCTCTCTCTCTCTATAGATCGATCTACAAACTATTGTTATATGTTACTAACAAGTTTGGTTGTTTGTTTCATTTTCTTTGTAGTGTATACTAGTCCTCGAGGCTGATCTTCATTGTTTTTTTTAGTTGAGGGTCAACTGCGATTAGGAGATCTATGGCGCCGATTAGCTTGCCTCCTGGTTTCCGGTTCCACCCAACAGACGAAGAGCTCGTCGCCTACTACCTCAAGCGCAAGATCAATGGAAGAACGATCGAGCTGGAGATCATCCCAGAAGTCGATCTCTACAAATGTGAGCCGTGGGAATTGCCAGGTTATTACTCATTCAACCGACGACATTTGGAAGCGTTTTCTTTCTTTCTTTTTCTTGTTTTTGCTCAATTAATTAATTAGTTAGTAGCTAGCTATATTGCTTGCAAGGAATGGTGAAGTACAACACAATTTGTTATACTGGTAAGCAAAGCAATCTTTCAGTAATACTAATTTGTATATATACATTCTCTTCTCTGCAACTTCAACTATCTATTCTTCCAAACTGATTAATTCCACGTTTTGTGCATATATGATTCCTTACTTATTGGTCAAGGCTCTAATTCGCAATTGCAAATATTATTCTTGTCAACCTAATTCAACTTTTGCATAGGCATCCATTTCTTGCCATGGATGGGAAAGAAAGGGATGAAGTGACTTCTCTTTCTTTCTTGAAATCAAGATGAAGAATCTTTATTTTGAAAAAGCAAATGCTAGAATTCCTTACAACAGAAAGTTCACAATTATCCTGTTTTCGAGAAAAATCTAAAGCGAAAGCCGGTGGTGTGTTGTTCTCCACATTTTTGTCACGATCACTCTCAAGTAAAAAAGAAGAAGATTAATTTGCATTTTTTTTTTTTTTTTGTTCTTTCACTTCTTTTACCCAATAAAATTAGAAAGAATCAAATTTCCAAAAGAAAAGAATTTAGCTGAAGGTCCAAAGTCAAGAAAGTGAGTAAAGAAAAGCAACATGCATGGTCTCCAAGAGATCAAAGAAGTTCCCTTCCCACATAATTGTGTGGTCCTTCTTTTCTATTGTTGTGCATATCTTGAATTAATTTATAGGGACAGAAGATGGCTAAAGTACACTACTAATTAGAAAATCCCAGACAAGTACAATAATATGATATCAGAAAGCAGCATTTTGGACTTACACTTGCTTCAAGTTTGTTTCCATATGAGTTCTTGATCTTTCTGTTGCATATTGTTCAGAGAAATCGTTCCTGCCGAGCAAGGACCTCGAGTGGTACTTCTTCAGCCCACGCGACCGCAAGTACCCGAATGGGTCGAGAACGAACCGTGCGACTCAAGCCGGGTACTGGAAGGCGACCGGGAAGGACAGGAAGGTGAGTTCGCAGAGACGGTCGGTGGGTATGAAGAAAACCCTAGTTTACTACCGAGGCCGGGCGCCCCACGGCTCCCGAACCGACTGGGTCATGCACGAATATCGGCTCGACGAGAAGGAATGTGAAACCAATTCCGGTCTGCAGGTGAAAAAAAAAAAAAACTGAGTTTCCTTGTTTCCAATTCCGGACTAGAGACGAAATGTGAACATGTATTTCACATACAAATTTTCATCCCCAGTTAGTCGCTACATGTTCATGATTCGTCGCTGGAGTCCGTCGCTATTTTGTAATATATTTGTAGTGGTTTCTTACATTAGTATGGTGTGTCTCAAATGTCAGGATGCCTATGCACTGTGTCGGATTTTCAAGAAGACCGGTCCCGGTCCGAAGATCATCGAGCACTATGGTGCTCCCTCCTACCGACCGCAGTCGCAATGGATGGGGAACGGTCAATTGCTGAATGCTGAGATCTCTGGTGACGGAACGGATAGCTGCGGCTACCGGTTCCAACCAGCTGACTCATATTCTAGTGATCACTTCCCTCAGAATTCCAACTTGAATGCAAATTCTGGTGTAGATAACAAGTGGATGCAGTTTCTGGCTGAAGTGGCATTCAGCTCATCAACCAATATTCCCTCGTTTCACAATCCTCCTGCCTTCCCCTGTGTGCCATCTAAGGTACCATATAGGTCGTTAGGCTTTTATTTCCTCCACCTCTAAATAATGTCAAAGACTAATCTAGAAAAAGTTCCATTCACCATAATTTTTTTTTTTTATTTCTAAGTATGTCATTGCATATGTTTACTATTCAAAATTGTTAATTAAAGTTAACAGAAACAGCTAAATAATTACAAAAGATGTCCATAGGTATTCTAAATAATATATATATATATATATATATATATATATATATATATATATATATATATATATATATATATATATATATATATATATATAATGAAAAAAAAAAATATATATATATATATATATAATGATACAACAATATTAATATAATAATAAATTTAGAATAAACAAGACATGTTGGTTTTTATTCTTTCTAATTAGTCTTAATAAAAATTCGAATAATAATTACTGTGCATTTATCTGGTCATATTAATCCATCTCTTTTTTATATATGTTTCTAAGAACATAGATTATTATTCCATCCACCCTGTCTTAGAGTTCCATAGGTTATACGTTTAGGGGAAAAAAATACATGTCTCATTTATCACCTAATCATATTACATCCCAACAAATTTTTATTTAAGTTGTACATGAATATTAGGTATAACAACCTGCAAAACATGAAATTAAGTTGAAGTTATTTAAAATGCAATATTGGGATTCCAATAATAATAAAGGATGTTAGATATACACATGTAACTAATATATGGATTTTGTTAAAATGTATCCTTAGGCCATCTTCAGTGAGGATTTCTATTTTCATATTTCTATGGTAGAAATCTATTCTAGAAAAAATTCTCCCAATGGTGGTTTCTATTCCAATTTCTATCCTACATGTCACTGATATAGGATGAAGAGTTTCTATGAAGATTCTACATGTAGAAACTCTCATAGAAATTTTTCATCTCTCATACCAATTAATATTGGGTCGACTCCCACATCATTAAAATATTTCTTTTATTTGTTGTCACGTAGGACAGAAATGCAGAACCATTGAAGAATGTTTCTTTGTGTGTGCAATTTCTTTGTAGAAACTTTACTAACTAGAATATAAATTTTCTTAAAGTGCAATGCCAAGTAGGATAGAAACTCAATTTTAGAAATCACCATTGGAGATGGCCTAAGAGCATCTCCAACCCTATTGTCTTGTAATGTGTTGTGATTCTTATATGGCATTAGGCACAAGACAATGACTTTTCTAGCGGACTAAACTATATTCACAAAAGACAATAAAGTAGACATCTTCTCCAATTAATGCAAAAGTATTAAGATGCTTTTTTTTTCAACATTTAAGACATACTATTGAGATCGATGTTTTCTTTTTTCCAACTCCCAAGACATTTTTTATTTTTCTTAATATTTTTTAATTAAATTGATGACATGGAGGTGAAGACATTGTCAAGTGTACTGTCTAAAACTAGACAACCAACTTCATAATATTTTCTATAACTTTTGCCATATAAGATTCACAATGTACTTGACAATTATATTGGAGAATGATTTTTGAATAAAAGTTTGTCATTCCTATGTGGCAACAACTTTTTTCCAAAGTCATAGTAAGGACACCTCCAATGGGAAGTTCTAAAATTGAGTTTCTATCATACTTGTCATTGTACTTTAAGAAAATTTCTATCATAGTTGTTAGACATTCTACATAAAAATTGCCTAGACAAAAAAATACTCTCAAATGGTTCTCCATTTCTATCCTACGAAGGTAGGTTTAAATATTAATTGCTATGAGAGATGGAGAATTTGTATGAGAGTTTCTATGTTATCGCCATACATGATAGAAATTGGGATAAAAATTGCAAGGTTGTAAAATAAGTTTTTCTTTCTTTCTAAAATGGGTTTCTACCATAGTAATAGGGGACATAGAAACCCAATTGGAGATACATGTTAATACATTTATCAGTGCACATTTTACATTTATAAGTTTTTTTTTCTTAATTTTATATAGGTATTTCCACTATCACATTTATCAGTGCACATTTTACATTTATCAGTAGACATTATAAGTGAAATGTGCATTGATAATGTGCTGATGGGAGGAGTACCCATATAAGTTACACATTCATCAATGTATTAACATGTGTCCTTAGAATATATGTTAACAAAAACCTTTAATATTTAACCGTTCAAACAAGTAATTACTATTTTACGGTTCAACTTCTTGTTGTTGGGAACAATTAGATTTGGTTTGGAATTGTTTATTGTTGGTTGCTTTTAATTTTTTTTGAAAGTGGTCCAAATTGTTTGGTAACAGAAGCTTATCAAAAACTTTTTAAAAAGTTAGCTAATTTCTTGAGTTGGTTTTGAAAGCACTGAAGATGGTGTTCCAAAGTCTAATGTAGCTCTGTCACGCCCCAGTACCGAAATACGGAGACGGACTAGGCCAGCTACACCATATGAGGTACGTAACGTCATACGGCGATCGTGGCTGTCGAGAGACTAGGGGGTACATGCTACAATCAAGTCTCCTATGGTCCACAGAGTTCTATGTCTCAATCAATCGAATCACATCAGCAAATAAATGAACATTAAAGATAAAGCAGTAAGGCGTCCCCGACGCTTCATCAAAATGGTCATGAGAGACTAGCTTTATAATTTAGCTATCTCAGAGAGTCAGGAGTACAAAATTATACACAGCTGCAGTCTGTTTATTTACAATTCTGTACTGACACAAAATATCAAGTAATCCGGCTAACAGGTGCCAGTGGCTAAACGCCGCAAGGTATAAACAGGAGTGGTAGAGAAGAAACCCACTCGAGTCCCCGAACTGCCATGCTCCTAGTATGCACCATGGATGTCAGGGAGGAAGATCGTGTCCTCAGGCTCTGCTACGGGATCTGGCCAAACAAAACCAGCGGGGTTAGCCCCGAATAGCAAGTACCGCCAAAGGGGCACAAGAGTTAAGATTAAAAACCCAGTTAATAGAATGATTGATAATAGTAATACTTATGCTACTATTATAGGGTAGCGCAACATCTTCGAACCCATATGGCACCCTTACAACCAAACAAGGACAAAAGGTGCCGCATGGAGTCGGGACGTGTCGTACTCTATAACATTCACATAAGTTAAAAGGTATAAACAATAAAATCTCCTGATCGTGACTTCGGTCGACAGCCTATCGTAGCACAATAACCAACCCAACAATCAAACAAGAACATGGGTTGGATCATGCACCATGATAGACCATGTTCCTCAGTCATTCACAGAAGTAGCACTTCACAACCAGAATAAGTCTTCCGTTCATAACTTCGGTCCACAGCCTGTCATAGTACGATAACCAACCCATTAATCAAACAAGAACATGGGTTGGATCATGCACCATGACAGTCCGCTTCCCTTAGTTATTCACGGAAGGTAATAGGATACAAGCAAGTCATTTTCACGGCCAATCAAGTCTACGAGTTTCTAGTGGGACGAGGTTATCCTCGCATCATGTTATGTAGAAATCCTCAGATCGTATCTTTCCAGCAAGGCTAGCCAACACAGGGGTTCGCGTAGACAGGTATGATTGAGCACAGGTCCCTCGTAAGGCCACCTTGCTAAAACATATAATATATAGCAGGAAATAATCGGATACAGTCATCCACTCGTTGCAGATGACACAGTATCCGTGGAGACCAGCCGGCGCGTCAAGACAGTATCTCAAGGCGGCTGGTGTAACACGATCTCGGGATTTTGCCCTCCCCATGCATCTAGTATATTTAGTTGCCTAATTTAACCCTAGGTGAAATCTTGGACTTTCATACTGTGGCATGCATGATTATCCTCCTAAAGTCGTACTCTAGTACGAGTACCCCAAAGAGGATCCATGTCAATCAGTATGTCAACATGTTCTACCCTCCTTAGTGTAATGCATCATTGCAAATTCGCCACGTGGAGTTACGAGTCTTTTGTCGAGCATGAACAAGAACTGGGACATTCAGGTACATGCATCAGGTAGGAACACTTTGTTCTCCGGGGTCACATTAGTGCTCATATCATGCTCGGAACAAAAGGCGTAAGGATATAAAATGAACATATAATATATATAATAATAATAATAATAATAATAAGGGAACAAGATAGGGCACAAAAGTCCATACGGCTCAAAGGGAGTGAGTCCATGCGGCTGGGTCAATACAGGTTCATGCGGCTGGGACTGCACGCTCATGCGGCTCAAGGAGCCCAAGGCGCATGCGGCTGGGAAGGCGGGTTCATGCGGACGAAGGGGTGTCGGCTTATGCGGCTGTGAAGGGAGCAATCGCCAGGCGGCCGGGGTTCAACAGCATATGCGGCTATGATCAGACGAAGTCCTGTGCGGCTGAGCATGGGCGATACATATGCGGCTGGATGATGGATGGGCATTATGCGGCCCAAAAACAGTAGCGCATATGCGGCTGGGTGCAAAAGAACTCATGCGGCTGAAAGCTACCCGCATGAAGTCCATGCGACTCAAAATAACAGGGGCTCATGCGGCTGAGTCTGAACAAGGCTATGCGGCTCAATTACTTGCCGCATGCAGATTCATGCGGTCAAGTACTCAAGCAAGTCTTATGCGGCTGAGCTCGAACGAGTCTCATGCGGCTGGAAAGGCCATGCGGCCAGAGACTTGCCGCATGAAGATTCATGTGGTCAAGTACTGCTCTTCTTCTCCACTTGTCCGAGAAGAGGAGCCAAGCAACCATGGCTTCCAAGCTACACAAAACCTTCATCCGGAGCCCAAATCGGAACTTCCTTAGGTCAAAATGGGGTAGAACGAGATCCTCTATAACATGGAACCATCAAAACTAGAAAATAACAAGATTAAGTAGATCAAAACCCAAGAAATCCGAAAATAAAGTAAACCTAGATCTACAAAAATCAAAGCTTCAAAATGGAAACTTCCAAGTTCTAAACTAGTATAGGTTGAGGAGAAGAACATGTTTTGGCAAATAGTTTTATAAGAAATCATTGACAAAATTATGGATCCATCTCTTGAGCAAGTTGGTACTTGCTTTGGTTGATGGAAGAAATATTTGGTTGGTGGAGGAAATAAATGAGAGGAAGTAAATGAGAGGAGAGAGAATGAGATGAGTTATATATATAGATCTTGGACCCATGGGTTCATGATGAACCATAGGGTTCATGATAAACCATTGGTGAACCAAGAATGGGTTACCCAAATGAGCCAAAACTGTAGGCCCAAATGCAGAAAATAAATTAGGAAATAATATTTTGTCAAATATTTTTAGGAATGCATGAAGAAATACAGCATAATAAATATAGTATAAATACAAGATAAATATAATTTATCGGTTTACGTATTAAAATACGTATTCCAGGATCGGGGAGTGACATCTCTACCCTTCTTAGAAAAATTCCGTCCTCGGAATTCCAGCCAAGACAGGATAGTGAAATCAGGGCAAGCAAGGCACAATCATATATAAGTTAACTATCATAGCAGTTATTATCATACATCACAAAGTGCAAAACAAGCAGGTGCAGATAAGCATGGAATCGTGTCAATAAGGTGCAAAAATATACCTTATCAGTCAAACAAATACGGATACCGAGATCTGATCTCGTCCTCGCGCTCCCAGGTTGACTCTCCCGGAGAGTGATGGTTCCAAGAAACACGGACAAGGCTTATCGTCCGATTCTTGAGTACCTTCTCTCGTCGGTCTAAAATAGATACGGGTTGTTCCTCGTAAGTTAGGTCGGTACCAACGACTAACTCAGAATGATCGAGGACATGACTCGGATCCGGGACATACCCACGTAATTGGGACACATAAAACACATCATGTATGCCAGTTAACGAAGGCGGAAGGGCAAGTCGATAAGCCACATCGCCTACCCGAGCGAGAATCTTAAAAGGACCAACGTATCTTGGACTAAGCTTTCCTCGGGTTCCAAATCTGATGATACCCCGAGTAGGCAAAATTTGCAGAAATACTTGGTCGCCAACTCTGAACTCTAGAGACCTACGATGCTGATCTGCCCAATGACGATGTCGGTCCTGTGCAACTCGAAGGCGCTCTCTGACCAACTTAACTATCTCCATAGTCTGCGTGATCATCTCTGGTCCCAACAACTTCCGTTCTCCGACGTCGTCCCATGCCAAAGGGGACCTGCACTTCCTTCCGTACAATGCTTCGAACGGGGCCATCTGAATGCTAGCCTGATAGCTGTTGTTATAGGAGAAATCCACTAAATGAAGGTGATCCTCCCAAGATCCGCCAAAATCCAAGGTACACGCCCGTAGCATATCTTCTAACGTCTGAATGGTTCTTTCTGATTGCCCGTCAGTTTGTGAATGATAAGCAGTACTGAATCTTAATTTGGTTCCCAAACTTTGGTGTAAGCTCCGCCAAAAATGGAAAGTAAACCGCATATCCCGATCTGATACTATACTAACCGGAACACCGTGCTGCCTTACTATCTGCTTCATGTACATTTCTGCTAGCTGTTCAGTAGTCTGTCCAACTCGGAAGGGAAGAAAATGGACGACCTTCGTGAGTCGATCTACTATTACCCAGACTGCATTCTTGCCAGCCGGGGATCTAGGTAAACCGGTCACAAAATCCATCGTAATGTGCTCCCATTTCCATTCTGGGATAGGAAGCAGCTGTAGCAATCCTGCTGGTCTTTGCTGCTCGGCTTTCACCTGCTGACATACCAGACACTTGGATACAAATCTCGCTATCTCTCTTTTCATGCCATTCCACCAAAAGTACTACATGATATCTCGATACATCTTCGTTCCTCCTGGATGAATGGAGTAAATAGGACTATGAGCTTCGGACATAACTTCTTGCCGAAGGTCTCCACTCGGTACACAGAATCTGTTTCCAAACCTGAGCGTACCATCTTCATGAATCACTAACTCCTTCCTACGGCCTGATTCACACTCCGACCGCAACTTCTGAATCTGTGGATCTCCTGCTTGTGCTGCCCTTATCCTCTCTACTAAGGTTGACTGAATCTGCATACTGGTCATTCTTCCTATATCCCTTGGCAAAACTACTTCGATTCCCATACTCTGAAGGTCTTCTAAAATATGCTTCTATGAGGTCAAGATAAAGGCACTGTCTCTCCTACTCAGTGCATCTGCAACTATATTCGCCTTGCCTGGATGATACTGAAGATCTAAATCAAAATCCTTCAGCAGTTCTAACCATCTTCTCTGCCTCATGTTCAAATCTCGCTGCGTGAACACGTATTTCAAACTCTTATGATCAGTATAGATCTCTACCCGATCTCCGTATAAATAATGCCTCCACAACTTGAGTGAAAACACCACAGCTGCTAACTCCAAATCGTGAGTCGGGTAATTCTTCTCATGGTCTCGAAGCTGCTGAGACGCATATGCTATCACCTTTCCATGCTGCATCAATACACATCCAAGACCCTTTCCTGATGCGTCACAATATACTGTAAAAACTTCCGCTCCTACTGGAAGCGTCAAGATCGGGGCTGAGATCAATCTCTTCTTCAATTCTTCAAATGATGCCTGACAGCTAGCTGACCAAACAAACTCTACGTCCTTGTGCGTCAAACGCGTTAAGGGCGCCGAGATCTTGGCAAAGTCCGCCACGAACCTTCTGTAGTAACCAGCTAGTCCTAAGAAACTTCGTACTTCTGCAACCGTTCTCGGGACTGGCCAATGCTCTACGGCCTCAATCTTCTTCGGATCCACTGACACTCCTGCCCTAAAAATTACATGCCCCAGGAACGAAATGTGATCTAACCAGAATTCACACTTGTCAAGCTTCGCATAAAGTTGATGCTCCCTCAATGTCTGTAAGACAGTCCTAAGATGTTTTTTATGCTCCTCTTCACTGCTGGAATAGACAAGAATGTCATCTATGAACACCACCACAAATTTATCCAAATACGGCAGAAAGATGCGGTTCATTAAATTCATGAATACTGCGGGGGCGTTGGTTAGTCCAAAGGGCATTACTAAAAACTCATAATGCCCATATCTAGATCTGAATGCTGTCTTCGGTATGTCTTGCTCCCGGACTCTTACTTGATAGTATCCTGACCGAAGATCGATCTTGGAAAAGACGCTGGCCTTGCTCAACTGGTCAAACAGGTCATCAATCCTTGGTAGTGGGTACTTATTCTTCACTGTTACTGCATTCAGCTTGCGGTAGTCGATGCACATCCTCGTCGACCCATCCTTCTTGGAAACTAGAATCACTGGCACGGCCCAGGGCGATTTACTGTCTCGGATGAATCCCTTAGACTTCAACTCTTCTTCATGTTGATACAACTTATCCTGTTCTGAAGGCGACATTCTGTAAACTCTGTCTGCAATAGGCCTCGTTCCAGTGTTCAACTCAATACTAAATTCTACCTCTCTGACTGGGGGTATCCCTGGGAGCTCATCAGGGAAGACGTCGAGAAAATCTTCGACCACTCTCGGAATCTGTCCTGGCTCTGACACTGCTGCTGAGATGACGCCTCCGGCCTGATTCTTCAAGGTTCGAGTAAAGATGAACTGCTCCATCCCAAGAACGCTGAATATGACCCTACCTCCTCTACAATCAATTGTCGCATGACTGTCTCTCAACCAGTCCATGCCAAGAACAACATCAAAATTCCCCATAGGGAATTCAATCAATGACGCGGGCAATAAATGCCCACACACCTCTACCAGACATGAAAAGCGCACTCTGCTAACTTCTACGAGCCCATTGCCGGTGAGTATATCCATCCTCTCCGGCAGTGCCTCAAACTCTAATCCAATCCGTGTAGCATATTGTGCAGAGATGAATGAATGTGTAGCGCCTGAATCAAATAATGCTACAGCAGGAAATGAGGTGACGAGAATTTTATCTGCCACCACGTCACTAGACGCTAGAGCCTCTCCCAAGGTCAATGTGAGAGCCTGGCCCCGCGGAGCCCCTTGTTGCGGCCTTCCTCGACCATGTTGTTGCTGCCTCTGAGGGCCTTCGACTTCCTGTGCCTGGCGGAACATCTGAGCCTGCGTTGGTAGACGCTGGGCTAGGGGCCTTACTGCTAATACTGGCCCTCCACTCGGGGTTGCCACCGGAGCTGGCAATGCTGGAAACTGCTGAGCTGGCCCTCCTGGCCTCTGAATCACAGGACAAGTGGAGATACGGTGGTCTAAACTACCACACCTCAAGCATAAGCCATTCGCTGACCGGCACACCTCCCTCGTGTGCCCTGCCTTCCCACAGAATGTACAGCCCTGGGGTGCTCCCTGACGCTGTTGCTGGTTTCTCGGCTGCTGATGCCGAACTGGCGCTGTATTAGTTGACACGGCCGTCCTCCGCGGCGCTCCTGCATCATGAATACGTACATCGGGTGCTGGTGCCGATGTTCGCTGTATTGCTCCTCCTCCAGCCTGGGAATGAGATCTCTTCTGACCTCCTGCCCTCGATGCCAACCTCTGCTGGGTAAGCTCGTGCCTCCGGGCTGCCGTCAAGACAGCGTCAAACGTCTGGTAGTCGTGTCCTTCCACAAGATGCAATAATTCCAAATAAAGTCCCTGCTGGAACCTCATAGCTTTCTCTGGCTCCGTTGCCACCATTGTTGGTGCGAAATGGCACAATCTACAGAACTCTGCTGCATACCCATCTACGGTCTTGCCTGCTTGCTTGAGACTGATAAACTTCTGCTGGAGCTTATATCGAGCTACTACGCCAAAATACTTGGCCTTGAATCTGTCACTGAAGGTGGTCCAACGAACAGGGCGTCTTGTACCAACTTCTTCTGATGCCCACCAGTCGCGGGCAAGATCCTGAAGTACCAGTTTGACCTGATCAACCTTCTCATCATCTGGAACCTTGGCTGCCACAAGAATGGCTTCGATGTCTTGAATCCATGCATCCGCAGTGATGGCATCCTCCGTGCCATCAAAATACCTCGGGTTCAAGCGACGGAACCTTCCTGATGCTCCCGAGTCAGCCCCGACACTCCTCGCAAGAGCTAACTGAATCCCTTGGTTCAGTAACACGTTCTGCTCCTGCTGCTGAGTCTGTTGCTGTTGGTTAGTGACAAGAAACCCCCGGATGATCTCCAGGAGTGCTACGGCGTCTGGTATTGCCGTCGCTGCTGGTGCTGCAGGGGTTTCAATAACCTGCGGCTGTACTGCCTCTGGTTCCATTTTTGCTTGTGCCTGCACTGGAGAAGGTTCTCTCCCCTGTTGCTGCCCAGTCGAGCCATGCTCTTGCTGCTCTTCCTCATGGGCCTCTCCCGCTACTGAGAATGAAGCACCCCTATAGAGAAGAATACAAGATTATCAAGTCCGGACGAGGAAGATTTCGAGGATGCAAGTCAGGTTAGAGATCAAGGCAAGGACAGAGAATTCGAAATCGAATTTCAAGGGGAACAAGTTTTGATTGAGACTCCTAATAATTCGCAATACCCCACAAGTCTGAAATCAGACCTACATGGGCCACCACTAAAACCTTGTCACGCCCCAGTACCGAAATACGGAGACGGACTAGGCCAGCTACACCATATGAGGTACGTAACGTCATACGGCGATCGTGGCTGTCGAGAGACTAGGGGGTACATGCTACAATCAAGTCTCCTATGGTCCCACAGAGTTCTATGTCTCAATCAATCGAATTACATCAGCAAATAAATGAACATTAAAGATAAAGCAGTAAGGCGTCCCCGACGCTTCATCAAAATGGTCATGAGAGACTAGCTTTATAATTTAGCTATCTCAGAGAGTCAGGAGTACAAAATTATACACAGCTGCAGTCTGTTTATTTACAATTCTGTACTGACACAAAATATCAAGTAATCCGGCTAACAGGTGCCGGTGGCTAAACGCCGCAAGGTATAAACAGGAGTGGTGGAGAAGAAACCCACTCGAGTCCCCGAACTGCCATGCTCCTAGTATGCACCATGGATGTCAGGGAGGAAGATCGTGTCCTCAGGCTCTGCTACGGGATCTGGCCAAACAAAACCAGCAGGGTCAGTCCCGAATAGCAAGTACCGCCAAAGGGGCACAAGAGTTAAGATTAAAAACCCAGTTAATAGAATGATTGATAATAGTAATACTTATGCTACTATTATAGGGTAGCGCAACATCTTCGAACCCATATGGCACCCTTACAACCAAACAAGGACAAAAGGTGCCGCATGGAGTCGGGACGTGTCGTACTCTATAACATTCACATAAGTTAAAAGGTATAAACAATAAAATCTCCTGATCGTGACTTCGGTCGACAGCCTATCGTAGCACAATAACCAACCCAACAATCAAACAAGAACATGGGTTGGATCATGCACCATGATAGACCATGTTCCTCAGACATTCACAGAAGTAGCACTTCACAGCCAGAATAAGTCTTCCGTTCATAACTTCGGTCCACAGCCTGTCATAGTACGATAACCAACCCAACAATCAAACAAGAACATGGGTTGGATCATGCACCATGACAGTCCGCTTCCCTCAGTTATTCACGGAAGGTAATAGGATACAAGCAAGTCGTTTTCACGGCCAATCAAGTCTACGAGTTTCTAGTAGGACGAGGTTATCCTCGCATCATGTTATGTAGAAATCCTAAGATCGTATCTTTCCAGCAAGGCTAGCCAACCCAGGGGTTCGTGTAGACAGGTATGATTGAGCACAGGTCCCTCGTAAGGCCACCTTGCTAAAACATATAATATATAGCAGGAATTAATCGGATACAGTCATCCACTCGTTGCAGATGACACAGTATCCGTGGAGACCAGCCGGCGCGTCAAGACAGTATCTCAAGGCGGCTGGTGTAACACGATCTCGGGATTTTTCCCTCCCCATGCATATAGTATATTTAGTTGCCTAATTTAACCCTAGGTGAAATCTTGGACTTTCATACTGTGGCCTGCATGATTATCCTCCTAAAGTCGTACTCTAGTACGAGTACCCCAAAGAGGATCCATGTCAATCAGTATGTCAACATGTTCTACCCTCCTTAGTGTAATGCATCATTGCAAATTCGCCACGTGGAGTTACGAGTCTTTTGTCGAGCATGAACAAAAACTGGGACATTCAGGTACATGCATCAGGTAGGAACACTTTGTTCTCCGGGGTCACATTAGTGCTCATATCATGCTCGGAACAAAAGGCGTAAGGATATAAAATAGGCATATAATATATATAATAATAATAATAATAATAAGGGAACAAGATAGGGCACAAAAGTCCATACGGCTCAAAGGGAGTGAGTCCATGCGGCTGGGTCAATACAGGTTCATGCGGCTGGGACTGCACGCTCATGCGGCTCAAGGAGCCCAAGGCGCATGCGGCTGGGAAGGCGGGTTCATGCAGACGAAGGGGTGTCGGCTTATGCGGCTGCGAAGGGAGCAATCGCCAGGCGGCCGGGGTTCAACAGTATATGCGGCTATGATCAGACGAAGTCCTATGCGGCTGAGCATGGACGATACATATGCGGCTGGATGATGGATGGGCCTTATGCGGCCCAAAAACAGTAGCGCATATGCGGCTGGGTGCAAAAGAACTCATGCGGCTGAAAGCTACCCGCATGAAGTCCATGCGACTCAAGATAACAGGGGCTCATGCGGCTGAGTCTGAACAAGGCTATACGGCTCAATTACTTGCCGCATGAAGATTCATGCGGTCAAGTACTCAAGCAAGTCTTATGCGGCTAGGAAGGACTTTCCATGCGGCTGAGCTCGAACGAGTCTCATGCGGCTGGAAAGGCCATGCGGCCAGAGACTTGCCGCATGAAGATTCATGCGGTCAAGTACTGCTCTTCTTCTCCACTTGTCCGAGAAGAGGAGCCAAGCAACCATGGCTTCCAAGCTACACAAAACCTTCATCCGGAGCCCAAATCGGAACTTCCTTAGGTCAAAATGGGGTAGAACGAGATCCTCTACAACATGGAACCATCAAAACTAGGAAATAACAAGATTAAGTAGATCAAAACCCAAGAAATCTGAAAATAAAGTAAACCTAGATCTACAAAAATCAAAGCTTCAAAATGGAAACTTCCAAGTTCTAAACTAGTATAGGTTGAGGAGAAGAACATGTTTTGGCAAATAGTTTTGTAAGAAATCATTGACAAAATTATGGATCCATCTCTTGAGCAAGTTGGTACTTGCCTTGGTTGATGGAAGAAATATTTGGTTGGTGGAGGAAATAAATGAGAGGAAGTAAATGAGAGGAGAGAGAATGAGATGAGTTATATATATAGAACTTGGACCCATGGGTTCATGATGAACCATAGGGTTCATGATGAACCATTGGTGAACCAAGAATGGGTTACCCAAATGAGCCAAAACTGTAGGCCCAAATGCAGAAAATAAATTAGGAAATAATATTTTGTCAAATATTTTTGGGAATGCATGAAGAAATACAGCATAATAAATATAGTATAAATACAAGATAAATATAATTTATTGGTTTACGTATTAAAATACGTATTCCAGGATCGGGGAGTGACAAGCTCATTAATCACATTTTTACATAATTGTTCATTGTTCATATATTTTTTAAATCGTAACCATTTATCATTATTTTTTAATTTCCAATAATTTTGCTGAGTGAAAAGTGTGCATGCATCTACCGAACGCCTTACTACTTTTTGATATCAGTATTTACCAAAGAATAGACTATACTTTTGATCATCCAATGTTTGGAATATTTAAGTTTTAGTTACTCAGTGTGTAAAAATATATACATGAAGTGACTAAAATTTAAAATTTTCAAACATTGGGTGAGTAATAGTATAATTTACCAAATAATAGATAATAATTTTTGATAGGAACATATGAATTTTTTTACTTTTGACAACAGTTTTACTAGGCTTTAATATCAAACTAAACCTAAGAAACTACTGAGAAACCGAAAGTGAATAGATGGAGAAGACACGTAAAAAATACAATAGCATGTATTTATGTGAAAGACACTTATGATTTCACTTTTTTGGTGTACAAAACATGAAATACAAGATAATTATAGCCAAAAAATGACTCCGAGAATAACAAAGAATTGATCGATCTTACACTACCGGATAGACATAAGAATTTGGTTCCGCCAAAAGGTTGGATGAATCTACACAAGAAAGGGCATAGAGAAACCAATTTGGCAAGTTAATTAGATTAAACTTTCAACATGACCCCTTAAGCTAGACTTCGCACAACACCAGGTCTTTGATGTTTGTTGAAATCACCAACCTTCATTGCGTTGGTAAATATGTTGTGATCTCTAGTACCGTAAAAAGAAACTCCAACTTAACCACATTTTAGTAAATAATGGTTATTTATTAAGGGACATCCCCATTGTTAGGGGATACCATAATTTTTAATAATTTATTACCAAAAAACCATTGTCAAAACTGTTAGGGGCATCACATAGAATGATCAATCAGCTTAAATGTCATATGACTGTCAGGATCCTGACAGCCTTGACTATTATTAGGACTACCAGGATCCCGACAGCCCTAGGACAGAGTTATATATAATTATGTCTTAGGAGTGTCAGGATTCTGACGGTATTGGCTATTATTAGGAAAAACACCAATAGTAAATCATTAACCTAAAATCTAATAAGTTATGTTTAAAAACACATGAAAATAATATAGAGAGTAAGATTAAAAAAAAACCAGAATTACAAAACAAAAAAAAAAAAGTTGTGAAGAACATGGTACATTGAGGGGCTTTATATAGATTATATTTGTATTCCTTAGAAATAAAGAGAGAAACTCTAATCCTAATTATAACTTACATGGGAAATTTTTTATTTTTTTAAGGTGAAGGATGGGATCATGGAGGAAATATTAATATTGTAAAGACATAAAGCTATGACCAAACAATGTATTAAATTTAATAAGAACGAATAATAATAGATTAATTAGACTTTCCAAAAATAATCTAAAATAGTTGAAATAATCCAAAATCCTTTCATTTTCTGTGTGGATAGATAAACCAATCAAATATCCAGTCGAATAACCAGTTTGACTGTTAGCATAATTTTGGATTTGATTTCTCCTTACTTGTAGCTATTTTACCAAACTCAACTGGCTCTTGTGGTCAGTGAGGAGAGGTATAACCTACTGGGCTAGGCGGACGGTCTCGGGATCGAACCGCGGAGGAGAAGGGGGTGTGTGTGTGTGAAAATTATGGACAATGGGTCCAAATGGCATACAACGCAATGTGCATAAAGTCCCGTGCGTTACACCGGACATTGCAAAAAAAATATAGGAAAGGCAATTTACAATTTCATTATTTTATGATGTAGAAACATGCAGTTACGTGGCTCTAGTATTTAAATCCCAAAAATTAACATATATTGACTAGGTTCATCCACCTAAAAGTCACCAAAAGACAACCATTTGGCCAATAAAAATCTGTAAAATGCAATTATCCAAAATTCATATGGAAACTAAAAAGCAAGTTAGCTTAAGCTTTTTGGTTCGTGGAATGGAAGGGAAAGGAAATCAATTCCTTGACATTTCCTTTTCTTTGGAAAATTACAGTTCAGGTTGATTTTCCTTTCCGATGTTTGGAAATGTCAAAAAATTTAGAAAAGGAAAGTGAATACTTAAATATAGAAAAGTGATTCTTTGCTTGGATGGATGGAATCAATTTTTCTCCTAATTTTTATTCCATTGGGAATCACTTTCCTTTCCTCCTCAATTTCTTTGCCGCCCAAACATAGAAAAATAATCACTTTTATTTTTCAACCCGATGATTCCGCAAACCAAACGAGTCCATAGAGTATTAATGCTCTGCCTAGACATTCTATTAACACCATCAAACAC
The DNA here is from genome assembly GCA_029216955.1 of Iris pallida. Lineage (NCBI taxonomy): Eukaryota > Viridiplantae > Streptophyta > Magnoliopsida > Asparagales > Iridaceae > Iris > Iris pallida. Next base: position 81,046 of record JANAVB010020773.1, read on the forward strand.
CCTGGGAAGCAAATGAATTTTTGAGATTGAACCTTTTATCATTGAAATAATTAATAAAGACTTTAATTGTTTTCGTGAGACATTGATGTGGTTATCGATCATCTTCAAACATTCAGGTCGATGTGGCATTGGAGTGTGCAAGGCTTCAACACAGATTCTCATTGCCACCTTTGGAGGTGGACGACTTCCCACAACTTGATCTAGCCGACTCAAAGATCCTGCATCCTGGAATCAGCGGGGAAAACAACAATAACAACAGTAACAACAACAACAACAACAACAACGGACTCGATATCTTGCAAGAGATCCTCTCTGCCGCTTCGGCCTCTCAACAGATCATGCACAACTCCAGTTACCAAGACATGATATGGTCCGAAAATGACCCTGATCATTTTGAAAACTTCATATCTGGAGCGGAACCTGGAAAGCTTGATAGGCGACACCGAGGAAACCAGTCATTTCACATGGATGCCGTAGGTTCCTCGAGGTCCATGGCGATGCCAATTGGAATTGGGGAGCAAACAAGGCTAGTAGAGATCAGTGAGTTGGAGGAGGAGTTCAAGGAAGTTAAGAAGGTTGAAAACCTAAGGGCTTGACAACATTGAATAGTACTGGCATATTGGAGGTATGATGCAAAAGCTAACATTAATTATGGTCGATTATAGTTCAAGGTTGCAATTAATATAATATATTTTTTTCTAATATAAAGATTTGTGCATTACACAGGTAAATATAGAAGAAGAACATTATAGCACACACATCTTGGAGCAGTTCAACACTAATCAAGGTAATTAATCACTTATTGACATGTACCTACACTTACCAATGTCATCATCGTTCACATGGTTAATTAAGAATTATTCAATTTGAGCAACTGGTTTACTCAAACCTAGATTACAGGAGGAACATGGACGAACAACCTGACCGACTTTTGTGACATCGTCGACACGAAGCCCATCTACTCTCAATTGTTATCTCAAGAAGACGACTTCCCTCTTGGATTCATCAACATCAACCAACCCGGAGTTTACCAGGAGAATCATGACTTCGACTCCATTGCCACCACAGAAAGGTTTGATGCTTACGAGAAGGTCGAATTCGACAGTAGACTGTTCGTGTCGAGCAAAAGGGGGGCAGCCAAAACATTCTTTCATCACGTCAAACCCTTGAAGAACATCAGTGTCCATCTTAATCCGGTGGTAGCGCGACAAGAACATGTTGTTGAGAGGGTGAAAAATGGTAGGGGTAGGGATTCTTTCATTGGGAGGTTCAAAACATTTATCAAGAGGAAGGACATATCTTCAAGGGATAACAATTGGTTCCCTAATATCAGAGGAAGAGGCCTTTCCAGTATGTTTTTGAATGGGAAGGGCTCATTCCTCACTGTGTTAGGGCTCCATATATACTCCAGGACTTAGACCACTAGTTGGCAGGCCATTTGTGTAGAGGAAAGAATCCAAATCCTCGTTAACGTAGCATAATTTCTTTGAAATTTATAGGCATTGTAATGTATAATTAAACAGAATTCTCATTTGACACTAATTATATACAATATAGCTTCTTAATTAGCTGTCCAAATTTTACATGTGATATAACAAGGTTTTCTTGTTAGCGGGGTTCCGCAGCCTCTGCTCCAGCGCCTCCAGTTGTGCAAGCTAGCATTCATATTTCTCTGGTCCAGTTGTGTCTGCTAGCATTCATATATCTCTGGTTGTGCTGCAGTTTATCTCCAAAGTGCGTTCATCTCCTCCAGGACTACTGTCATATCACTATCAAAATAGCTAGAATAGTGATGACTTTAACGACTCTAGGAAAACACGTCGCTATCTGCTACGTATGTAGCTATGGACGTTATATAATGACAGCTGATTGCGAAGATATAGCGATCAGGGCTGGTCCTGAGCTCATGGTGGCCCAAGACGAACTTTTAAAATAAGACCTCTACTTTGCCGACACTATAGTATGGGGAGGATTTGTTCTCTACTTTGCCGACACTACACAATGACGAGTCAATTCCTGTTTTAAACATTTTAGTGTCAGAGCATTACAAATAGGCCAATGCTTAACACTCCATAATAAGTATTTAGTGGTTGTCACCAATTTTATTAGAGTTTCAAACTTTTGGAATTTTAGTCTTGAACTCTTAAGTATATAGTCCACCCTCCTCCAATGGGGGGCCGCCCAAGGCTGACATGGCACCCCCCATTGGACCCATCTAGCCCACCCTCCTCCAATGAGGGGCCGCCATGTCATCCTCGGTCTGATGCACGGTCTTTCCCTGGGTCCATTAAGCATTGTTCTATGTTAATATAAAATTCTTCTTTTGTTAACTTGTACACATGGATGTTAAATGTTGTAAATATGGATAATTCACATTATTATTTGGTGTACATAACCTATGTCTTTTGGTTATCCATAACCTATGACATTTGGTTATCCATAACTTATGTCTTTTAGTATTTCTCCTTTAATTATCATAATGATGTTAAACCTCCATTGTAAGCCTATATAAAGAGCTCTTCTCAAGATGATTGAGACAAGTGAATGAAGAAACAATTTCTTCCATTTTTCTATCTCCATTTCTTTGCTTTACAATACATTATCAGCACGATGCTCTATAAAATAGAAGAAGGGATAGTTCTCTTAAGAAAAGAAATGTATTGAAGAGGTAAGTCTAATCTTATATACTTAGATACATGCACGTTTTAGTAAAATTAAATATACGTTTGATTTATGTGTTTATAGATCGATTAGAACGTAAGTTTTCTAGATCTACTTTTTCTTTTAGTTTTAAATCTAAATATGTATTGAACATGTTCACAATTTTATCCAAAATAAAAAATTTATGATAATCTATTTAAGATTATGTATAAATTTTATTTCTATATATTTTCGTATGAACTATGAAATTAATCTAGAATATCTTAAAATTTTCTTCACTTTTTTCGAGTTAGTTAATTTCATTAAATTAGTTCATGTGAATTGGTTATTTCTATAATTTATTTATTTGAATTCTATAGTGTACTACTTCACATTGTTGTATATGTGAATCGAAATAAATTAAAAAAAAGTACCCAAATATATTATTATATAATGATCACATTGTTGTATATGTGATAAACATAAGATATAATATTCTTTAGTAACATTTTATCACATTGTTGTATATGTGATACACATAAGACATAATATTCTTTGATAGCATTTTATCACATTGTTGTATATGTGATACACATGAAATAATATTCTTTGATAGCAATATAATATTCTTTAGTAGCATTTTATCATATTGTTGTATACGTGATACACATAAGACATAATATTCTTTGATAACGTTTTATCACATTGTTGTATATGTGATGCTTCTTTGATAGCGTTCTACCACATTGTTGTATATGTGATACACATAAGGTATATTCTTTGATAGCGTTTTTTCATATTGTGGCATATGTGAAATTTTGTAACCTTTAAAGCGCTTATCAATTTTATTATTAATTTACATCTAATATAATTATTTCCTGTCATGTAGATGTCGAATCTTGTAAAGTTTGAATTCAAAGCTCTTGATATGAGCAGAGATAATTACTTATCATGGCAATGGATGCAAAGTTGCAATTGCAGTCCAACAAGCTTGATGGTACTATTAAAAAAAAATAAAGAAAGTTCTAAAGCCAAGGTCAAGACTTTGATTTGATTTTTCTACGAAATCATATCCATGATGATCTAAAGATAGGATATGTGAAGATGATCCATTTAATTTATGGACATCTCTAAATGATAGATTTGACCACCAAAGGATGGTAGTCCTTCTGACTGCTCAAACTGAATGGTTGAATTTAAGATACCATTACTGTAAAAATGTTAAATAATATAATTGTGCTATGTTTAATATTGTTACTCGCCTTAGATTGTGCGGAGAAAAAGTAACATAGACTCAAATGATTGAGAAAATACTCTTCATTTTTCATGCAAGTATTGTGCTTTTGTAGCAATAATATCGTGAAAGAAATTTTATAAATTACTCTGAACTGGTGACTATCTCAGTGTAGCAAAGACAAATAGTAACATTCTCATGAAAAACTACAACTCTAGACCAACTGGGTCAATGAAAATTCCTGAGGCAAATGCTAATTTTAGAATTAGCTGAGGTCGTGGTGGAGGACGTGGAAGAGGGAATAAAAAAAATGTGGAAGATATGGTCATGGTTATCAACGTTACAAAGGTTGAAACAATGGTTCACAAAAGATAAATGAACAAGTGGACAACACCCTCTAACGAAGAAAATCAAGTTACAAATGAACAGTTTGAGAAGATGCTAATGCAATCTTTATTTTTTTTTATTGAATGAGCACTCGATCAATATATGTTTATTTCAAGTATTTATAAACTATTTATATTTGAAGTCATGCTTTTGGTTTCTATTATGGAATGTCTAGGCCATGAGAGTTTTGTTTTATTGAAAAATTTTATATATATAAATTTAGAGTTACATTTCTATAATATGATATTATCATTTAAAATGCATAATTTTTCTTATTATACTTGTGCTAGCTAGAATATATAAGTTCATAATATTTTTATTTTGCTTCATGGAGTAGTAATGCATGTAGTAAATATGACAAAGATAGACATTGATTTAGCAATGTCGAGCTACTCAACAAGAGATTGAGAGATTGAAAGAATCTAAGAAAAATGACTTGAGATGTGTTTGGTAGATAGTACTACAACACACATGAATTTGAAGAATCAAATTTTTGCCAAAATTAGTATTGACATGCATAAAGTGCCAACAATAGCTGGGCCAGATATAATTAAGGGATTTGGAAGAGCACATATCATGTTACCTAATGGTACTCAAACCTATTTATAGAATGTGTTATATTCAAGTAGTTCCGTAAAAAAATTTGTTAAAGATATACACAAAATGGGTACCATATTGAAACTCGAGATGATAACAACAAAGAGTCATTATGTAGCACATCTAATATGGGAGCAAAAGGCTCACATTAGAAGAATTATCTTATTTTTTCGGTGGGTTTGTATTCACACATTGGCATAATTGAATCTAATATGAATGTGACAAAATATAAAGCCAATGATCATGATTTATATAACATTTGGCATGGCCTTTGGGTCATCCGGGACAAACTATGTGTAGCTTCCCTTCCCAAAATTTTTGAAATATTTTTATTACTTATTTATTGGAATGGTGATTTTAGGTTTATATAAATAATTTTTTAGTTAATTATTATAGTAGATAATTTTAGTCATGATTAGGGGTTGGAGTACAAGACGACTAGAAATCATGGCACGGATAGTGTAGTGGCGTGCTTTGACTAGAGTTTAGCCATGGTAAGGGAAGGTCGAGCCATAGTGATGTCTTAACTAGGAAAACCATGTCAAGTTGTGACATGACCATTATGAGTAGTTTAATTATTCATTATTAATGTTATTTGACATTTAAGTGCTCCGGTTGTACCAGACTGGTCCGGACTGGACCCGGACCGGACCAAGCCATGAGGTCATGCGGCACGTCCAAGGACGCTCGTGTTGGGAATTTGTATGAGGGTATTGTATTTAATTCTGATGATTTAACGAATATTTTCTAGTATTCGAAATTAAATATTATAATTATCATTATTTAGTTGATATTCAATAACATTGGTATAAATAGGTCCTTGTACATTTTGGGATTGTTAGACTGTACATGATTGTATACACCATTATGGATTTATTGAACTACGCTACTATTATTATTATTTATTATCAATATTATCGAGGATATTATTATACAATATTATTTTATTAATCCTGGTTATATTATTATTGTCAATAAATGTTATATAAATGCATGTTCATATTTTTAAAATAGGCTCTACATAGGAATGATACTTTGATTTATTTAGAATTTATGGAGTATATATAAGTATAATAAAAATAAGATAAGTAATATACTTATATATATACATAAATATATATATGCGTGTATGTGTAGGTAATGGATATATATAAAAATATATGGTACGTGTATGAATATATAAATAATATCATATATGTGTAGTGTACATAATTATATTATATCTATATATAGATATATATATATATATATATATATATATATATATATATATATAAATGTAAAAAAAATATATATATGTATATGTAAATGTATAATAGGTGTATACGTGATATATATATAAATATATTTATATAGGGTAGTGTATATATAATATGTGTATATGGGATTATATATAAATACATATATAAAGGTGTATATGTGCATGTAATACATATATATATATAGGCGTATGTATATATATATATATAT
>JANAVB010020774.1:0-60997 GCA_029216955.1 Iris pallida
ATTGTGTGTATGTGTTTGTGTATAGGAGAGTGGGGAGTGAGGCGTTAAGGGGGGAAAGGCCCTTGTTTTAGTAGGGGCTTAGCCCTTAGTTGATTCCTTCAGGAAGCAGCAGGTTAGGGGGGGGGGGTTTCAGCCCCTATATCAGCCCAAGGACCAGCCTTATTAGCCCCCTTATTAGCCTTATTGGCAGACCTACAAACCTGCCCAAACAGTCCTATACCAGCCCCTAAATCAAGCCCCCATATCAGCCACAAACCTGTCCCTATTCAGTCCAAATTGGACAGCCACTTAGCCTCTAAACCTGTCCACAAAATCAGCCATTAAGCTGTCCTATAACAGCCCCTTAAATCAACCTATAAGCTATCTCAAACCTGTCCTAAACCTGGCCCCATTAACAGCCTATTAGCAGTCCTAAAATCAGTCCTATATATGCCTATGTGTGTGTGTGTGTGTGAGTCTATATATGGGTATATAGGTGAGCCTATATATGTAGCTATAGGCCTATGTGTGTGAGCCTATAGGAGAGCCTATATGTGAACCATATATGAGTGAGAGTTAGTGAGTGAGTGTTGGTGTGTGGGTGTTAGCTAGATATGAGAACAATATAGGATAAGGTAATGAGGATAAACCCTATGTGTCCTAAGATGGGCTAGATATCTAGGAAACCCAAATTACTTGGTAGGTAAACCTTAGATAGGATAATATCTAGCTATCCTATAGGTTAGTATCTTGAGTATTAGTTGGGTTTCCTTTGTAATGGGCAAGGTATCGGGAATACCTTGTTAAGGGTAAGTATAGGTATTTACCTAGAAGCTAAGGTATTGAGTTTAGGGTGTAAGGTATAGTTAGAAATTGTTTGTCTTGGTTGGTAATGGTCAATAATAGCGCTCCTAGACTAGTTTTGACTTCGGTTGACCATTTTGGCCAAAAGTCAACCGAGAGTCAAACTTCACCTATAAGTGACTAGAATTGACTGAAACCAAACCCGAGTTGACCAGTTGACTGAAAATCAATAGTTAGTCAACATTTGACTAGTTTGACCTAGGGTTGACCTAGGATTGGCTCAGTGTTGACCAGAGTTGACTTTTTAACCAAAAGTCAACTGTAAGTCAACCAATGATCCCGTTTGACCTAGTTTGACTTGGATTGACTCCCAGTGACCTAATATGACCAGTTTGACCTAGATTGACCTAGTTTGACTTAGACTTGCATATCATGACTTAAATTATTTTCCTTTTCATTATAAAACCCTGTTTAACTTATAGTATCTCATTTAGGTCTGTGATTTACTCTGAGCGTCTGTTCACCTTATCAGCTCAGGACCATAGGCGAGTACATTCACTGATAGTTTTCATTGTCTTGATATCTACTATATTCGATTCAGTTGTAGCGTCTAACTTGATTCTCGACACGAAAGTTCATGGACTAGTATACGTCGGATCCTGTCATGAGATGTTATTCCTGGATTTTCTTGGTATATTGGTACGTGATATTTCCGTGTTTCGTGTACTTATATAGACATCGATTTGGGAGTGGGCTGGCCCCCTGCTTTTGAATTCCGTGTCATGACGTGCCATGTCCGGATCCGTGATACTATTCGGGGATGGGGAAATTATTAGGGGCTATGTGATCAAAGCCTCTTGTCACTATTTTGCTTGCGCCACTCTCACCTCACGTTGGGTGTAGCAGATACCTCCGTGCGCTTGTTATCCAGGTTGGCTGGCATGACTTTTCGTGTGATCACGGTGGATTGTCGGGCCAAGTGGATAACCTGTCTTGTCACTTACCTAAAAGCCGATCACATATCGCTCTAATAATTCAAATCACATTTTACATTTATTATCGTATCTTATATCCAGTTCAGCTCTACTTTCAGTACTTTTCTCCCCATGCTATGATTTCATTTACTCACATGCTCTACATGCCTTTATACTGTACCTTGATTGGAGACTGAGTCATGTTCGAAGAAAGGTTACAACCCCGGTCCTTGTTTGGTTTAAGGGTTGTAACTCGGCTTTCGAATAGTTCCCAAGTCATCCTATATCTTTGTCTTGTATTTCATTATACTGTCACTTATAGAATTTGTCAATTCATATGGAACTGCTGTTAGTGTTTGTACTTGCTCATTTTCTTGACAGGATACCGTTGATATTTTACAGATGATTCTGAGGCAGATTGCCCGACCTATTATGGGGACGGGTTAGATGGAGTAGACCTGGACCGTGGCTTGATAGTAGAGCCACTAGACTTTGCTCACCCAGAGTAGAGTAGCTTAGTTAGGTTTGCCTGGACTGCGATCCAGCTAGTACCTTCAGTTTGTAGTATTTATATTATACTCTGTGATGTTGTGTTTAGCTTTGGACTTGTGTGGATCTTGAACTTATTTCCTGCTTTCATCTATCTTATTTCCTTTCCATGCTATCTACCTTAGTTTTACTTTGTGATTGAGACTGTATTGCTATGTCACCTCCATTCGGAGTGTATATACTGTACAGGTACCTTTATTTGTTTAGTTGTAGTATTTACAGACCCTATATACAGCGTTCTACCACCGATTCTACGGCATAGGCTGGACGTAACCACGTGCTCGTGCCCCTAATCAGGGTGCGAATCGTGACAGAACCTCTACTAACTGCCAAGTCCACTAGCATGCAATTCCATTGGCAGTTACTCCTAACTGTCGTACGCCTCATACGTATCGGTGGCCGACCGACTACGCGAGTACGTGTCCTATATGTGACTCATAATACGTGGTAAAATAGGTGTCAAGACCGTATGAGATATACCAATACCTCGTCATCAAATGGGTGGTCACTAGACTAAGTCAATACAATAGTATAAAATAAAAGCAAGAAAACGACCGATAGAGTCACTTGCACCCAAGTGTGACTTGGACGCACAGTGATATAATACTAACAAAATAACGTAATGCTGAATATAAATAACTAAGAATAGAATAAGTAAATCACAGAGTAAGGTGGCAAGGTATCTTGCCTGGCAGTGTGGAAATAGCAACTCCAAGCAATCAGTCATGTCAGCAAGAAATCTCAAAATATACGAATGGCTCCTGATGCTGAAACAGACTTCAAGAACGTTTCCGGTGTAAATTATATATCTAGGAAATGCCTGTCCAAGAGTTAAATTCTGGAACAGGGGTAAAATTATAATTTTGGGTCAAAACGATGTCTGTCGTTGGACCCATTTTGCACCAAAATGCGTGCCAATTTATGATCTCTAAGGTCGTCAAACTAAATGTCTACGGTTCCGTTTTGAGGAAACGAACCCATCCGTATATCCAAAGTTGGATTTCGGCGGGCCGTGCACAAATTCGCCCGTTAGAGCGAGTCGTAGGCCCGCCAAATAGGCGTTTCGATCGCCTTCTCAGAATCGGACCAAACTTGGCACACAGAACCAGAAAAAAGATTAAGTCCTGATGGTGTAAGTTTCATGCCGATTCGACGAACGTGCACAAGTTTATGGCCATGTTTGCAAATGGTCGATACGGGGGTATCTCGATGGATACGTACAGATTTCGTCGCGCACGCGCAACGAAATCGAGTTCCGTCTGTTCCCACACTTTGGCAACATCCATATGCGCCTTTCGATGCATATAGTGTGCGACCACGTCGCCCGCTTTGTCGGGGCGCATGCCATATCGGGAAAAGTTTCAAAAAATTTCAGTTTTCAAAACAGTTTTTCTTGCAAGTTTGAAATCAAATAACTTTCTGCGCAATTAACGAAATCCATATCTACAAGTTGGGTTCTACTCTCGGTTATGTTATCTTTGACTATTTTCTATTAGTTTCTACCAAACCCTAATGTACAGGTCACAAATTGGCTTCCAAGTTATTTTAAAACAATTTTTACTACTACAGCAAATAGGTTTTTCTCAACTTCGTCTCGATTTTTTGAGCAAGTCGATGGGTCATTTCAAAATCCTCCTGAAGGATCTCGAAGAGAGTCATGTGGGCTTCACATAAAAATTCATAGAAGTGAAATGAACGAACGAGCATGAAGAAATCAGAACGAGAAGATGGGTACCTCGCTGCGTTTTCGAAACAGTGTTCTGTTTCGCGGCTTGGTTTGTCGTCGTTCTCCGGTGATGCGGCGGTCGACTGCCAGGTGCAGCCGGCGGGGTAGCTATGCTGGGTTGTTGGCAAGGCTCGGGTGCAAAGAATTTAGGTTTGGTAGAGAATCGAGAGAAAATTTTGAAGAAATCTAATATTTCATTTTCTGGGTATATAGGATTTAAAATCCGAAATTGGATAGGATTAGAGCAAGATTTGGATTCGAATTTGTGTTAATCTAGTGGAGAATCTAGATATGAATTAATAGGAAAAAAAATTGATTTGAATTGGTAGTGAATTGGAGGTTTTTCGGGTTTGAATTTCCTCACAGAAATTCTGTTAACTGCGCTAGGCTTTGGGGGGGTGGGTCGGGTATCCAATGGTACTGTAGCTTCGGCTGCAGTAGTGCTTTAAATTTTTTTTATTTTTCCTTTTCTTTTTATCTTTTCTTTTTCTTTTCTTTATCTATTTTCTTTTCTTTTTCTTATTCATTTCTAATTCTTTTTACTAATCTAATTTCTTTTTTTTATTTTTATTATATATATATATATATATATATATATTTATATATATATATATATATATATATATATATATATATATATATATATATATATATATATATATATATATATATATATATATATAAAAATATATATATATATATATATATATATATATATATATTAATATATATATCTATATATATATATATATATATATATATATATATATATATATATATATATATATATATACACACACACACACACATGTATATATTTTCATATATACATGTATATATATACTTTGACAAAATTTTAACTATTTTTATACAATTTTTCTTATATCTATATATTCATATATATTCACTTATATATTCATATATACATATAATTCTTGTTGTTATTATTTATTATTAGTATTCACATTCTTATAATTTGTTCATAAATTGTTTTAGCTAACATTTCACATAATAATTATTTTAATTGTTTTTAAAATTAGGGGGGTTTTACATGCATCCCGGGAGTCTTTATACCGGAGCTACGAATTTTATATTTGGAAATCCCTCGCATTGAAAGTTGTCCTTAATTGCATATCACACAGGGTAGATGGTTTGCCTAGTATTAGTGCCACTTGATCACCTATTTACTACCTTGGTCATGTGTCTAGCATCTGGATCATATGTTACTAACCTCACATGATATTTACTGTACTTCATATCGGCATGTATGTTATGTATTTTACTACGTCCCACTGAGAACCTAGTTTTCTTCCAGGTTGGCTCAGTAGGTTTGTTGAGCTCCTTGCTGGAGTGGCTGGTGTTCATTTCATTTCAGGTATATACACTTTCGAAGTTTCATCTTCTGCTATTACATATCTGCTCGATTGTGTAGTATTTATAGACTCATATTATTCTTTTCGAGTCTACTCGAGTGAGTATGATTATTGTGCTACAGACTAGTATTCGTATTTTCTTTTCTTATGTTTCTATTATCTGGATTGAGTTATAGAGTTGATGTAGTGATAGTTACACCATTTCGAACAGCTTATACGTATGTTAGTCGGATTAGTCTAGTTGAATACATAGCTAGCCTATGCCACGTAGTTCGGTCCTACATATTTTGGGACTGGGATATGACAGACGTATATTGGCAAACTGTCATATTCCCCTCTCTCAGTTGCATGAACTTGTTCTCCTATTCTTGACGAACTACTAGAGAAAGGAATTCTACTTCGAATGCTTTGCGGAATGTGGCCCAAGTGACCTTCGTCGCCACATCATCTCAGAGGATCGCTCGTTTCTGCATATCCCACCAGTCGTACGCATTCAACCGAAGTTGAAGTTGAGCGAAAGCAACTCGCTTCAACTCATCCATGACGAGTGTTTCGAAGTGGTCTTCCAATTCTGTCAGCCAGTCGAGCGCCACCAAAGGATATTCAGTTTTCTTGAATAAATTATTGCACATCTTCTTTAAGTTTGAGATTTCTAAGGAGGCATCTTTCCTAAGTGCAGGCTGAGGCTCGACTACGCTACGTTGGTTCGTCGGCTCTGCTACGGCAGGTGCGATCACAGAATGATTGTTATTGGCCACGATTGTCTGGACTATTTATTGCAAACTGTCAAGCTGCTTCTGTTGTACTTTGAATTGGTTTACGAACCTATTCTCGAACTACGTATATCGGTTATCGGCAATTTGTTGTTGTTGTGCTTCTATCATGCACAATATCCGCTCCATTGGATCAGCGGATGGTCCGGCCTTTAAGCTGTTAGAGCCACTCGATGCGCCTGACTCGCTCAGGGCTGGAGATTCTGTGACTTCTGAATTAAACAGGAAAGTCACATTAGTCACAGAAAATAATGGACTCATTGTATGAAACAACTCATCTCATCAACACGAGGCCAAAGGTATTGAAACTCAAGACGAAAAGCCAAAGGACGTAAAGCCGTGCTCTAATACCTGTCATGTCCCAATTTCGAAGAATCGATATTCGCCCCTGGGCATGATGTCGTGCAAATCTAAGTTGCGCTCGCATAAGGCATAATGATGAGGTTATCTTAAACACGTCTAATAGAGTACGTAGAGAAATTGAACAACACATTTGAGATAAAAGAAAATTTTCATTTCATTGATAATAGACATCATTTACAAGACTATTACAATAGTTGTCGTGCAACCTTACAACATGACTCTATTACAAAATGAATACTAATGATATAGCCGTTCCATACTTTACATCCCCTTTTTACAACCAAAACTTTCAAACCACGTATTATCGAAGGAAATCGAGCCATATTTCTTGGACTAATGTAGTAGAGTATTCAAAAGAGTAGCTTCAAGCCTTCGAGCACACGAGCAAGGCTTCAAAATGTTTCAAGCGTCGCCTTCAGTTCCTAGGCACACCTTCTTGGTTCGGAGAACCTGCGGAGAGCGAGGATCAGTACGCTCACATGTACTGGTGGATGGCTAATTTAAATCTAGGCTCTCATTTGGTTAAAGAAGATATGTTAAAGCATGTAATAAGTTTTGTGATCTTTTTAGCCATCCTAGTGAATTTGTGAGTAAATATTTGATAAGCATAGTATCATAACTACGTTGCAACTCAACTATGGCAGAACGTGTCGTTGCTCTTCCCCGTTCGATATGTCAATTACTAATATAGTGAATATTTGTGTGAAGGTCACTGGTATAACAAACCATCCCGGACTATAGCCTTGGTTAGACAGCGATCCTTTCAGCGCGGTTGCGAGCCCGCTGAAAGTTCTCGAATCACCCGTGCTAGTATTCAGCACAACTATACTTGTTTTCCCTAGGTCGAATCGGTCCCGTGCCCCCCCGGGTTACCATTCGAGGAAACTATACCTTGTGCACAAGTTGTCCAGTGACCATGCTAGACTATTCTAATTATTCAGGCTCGGTTTACGACTTCATAGAAACTTAACCAATTTAGTATTTTCCATCTGGTCGTGACAATAGTCGTTGATTCATTTACTCATTAACACAGTTCCATAGCGTGCATAACAAGTAAGCATGTAGTAAATCATGGCATAGAAGTTCTATAGTAAGTGTATGTGAGAATCGTGTAACTGTTTATTAATTCAATTCTATAAGACAAGCATTCTACTATATTGTGTCACCGATTGGTTTAGCAAGAAAGAGGGTCAAGGGAGAGAAGACAACCACTCACCTTGGGTCAAGGGACCGGTTGTGTAGTGCCCCTCTCCCGTTGGGGAGAAGCACAATGTAATAGGCTTATGGCAAGTTAGACATGGTCGGGAACATAGATGGCTAGTCTGACTCAGCAACGAGTTTGGTATATGAAGACCTTTGGGCATCAATAAAATTGATTTGCACGAATGATATGAGAACCGTTCCAACTAATTGATCAGCTTCTGTTGGAATAAGTCCTAGATACAGCGGACTGTGTCTTGGCAAATGAGCTCAAACGAGAGTGACGGGACGGGTCTCCTGTTGGTTTTGTTGGTTTTCTTGGATTTCTAGATGTTTTGCTGCTTGGTTTTGACGAGTATGCTTTTGCGTCAATTTTTGAACGCGCCTTCGAAAATTTCGAAGGGAAAGGATTGAAGGAGGAATTCTAATATGATGTTCGTGCCATTACAGGAGTTTGTGTAACTGACGTTTGATTGTCGTGAAGCATTCTCCTACTTTCGGTGCATTTTGTTAGGTGGGTGGTTCGGCCCCTTCTTTTCTACTCCTTCCCACCAACAAATTCTAAGTTCAACGTTCAAATCGATGATGTTGGTTGAATATATATACTGTGCTACTAAGATAAAGAACATGGGATAACTGTAACGTAACTAGGATAAATAGGCCTAGAGACATTAACTTAGTGCCTCGCATCAAGGCGAGCAATTTGGTTCAAAATCGGGAAAAACTGTTGAAAGGAAGGGCATTGAAACACCAATTTGTGGCACGGTGCCTCGGAGTATTTGGTACTTGCGAGTTGTCAAATCGAACATACGACTTTGAGGGAAATCGATGAATTATTGTGCGAGACATAGATTTTTAATGTTAAACTATGTTTGTGTCATACATTATGTTGCTAGCTTAAATTGTTTACACAATTGCATGGTCATGGATAACTTGTGCACAAGGTATTTTTTTTTCTTAAAACGGTATCCGGGACATCGGGACCGAATCGACATAGGAGGAATTCATAAGTCTTGCTTTGGCGCGAGGCATTACGACACCTCCAGTTGCGTTCGCAAACCAGACTGACAAGGCACGTTGCAATGCCATTGAGAATTGTCCCTCGTGATGTCGTAACACCAATGACTGCATATAAGATAGATAGTATGCTCACCTATTGTCTTGTGCATGGGGTAAGTATTATATCCATTTTATGCAAAAAGGAGCACGACTATAGTAAGATAAGTTAGAAATGGTTATGTTATTTACACTTTAAACTATGCCTTCGATATGAACTACAACTCATTTAGTTCTGAATAGAAAGATCACTTCGAATGCTTGAATCCTTAATAAGCTGTTTCAGTTTAGATTAGTGGGTTCGTTCCACTCACTAGCAAGTGTGCTAATCTCTAACTCCCCAGGTGATCTATTAGTTGGAACGGTTTTCATATCATTCGTCCAAATCGATTTTATTGATGCCCAAAGATTTTCATATACCAAACTTGTTGCTGAGTCAGACTAGCTGTCACGACCCGCACCCCGTGTAAGGGCACGAGAAGTAGGTACGTCCAGCCTATGCCGCAGTGTCGGCGGTAGAACAATGTCCTAGGTCCAACATCTAACACAATCTAGAATATGCTCCGA
Organism: Iris pallida; assembly: GCA_029216955.1. Lineage (NCBI taxonomy): Eukaryota > Viridiplantae > Streptophyta > Magnoliopsida > Asparagales > Iridaceae > Iris > Iris pallida. The sequence continues at coordinate 9,365 of JANAVB010020774.1, forward strand.
ATGGAGAACAATATAATAAGTAATTTCAATCACAACTAAGATGGAAAAGAAGATGAGATATTCTCAACAGAGAGTCACAATATGAATAATAAGTTTCGGTGTAAACCACACCATAAATAACATCTCAATACAATCACTATGTCTCAATGACTAGATAATGATATAAGTCTAATCTAAACTAATGGCAAGTCCTCAGCGACTACTGGATCCTGCTGAGGGTCTAGGTCATCTGTGTCAACTAGACCTGCTCCATAGTAAGTGTCACAGCAATCCTCATCATCTGTAATATTTCAACAGGTCCAGTCAGGACAGGAACGAATACATATCTCTCACACAGATCATAACATGAAAGGAAATATGAAACAAGCTATAGAATAATATACATGAACTGCTGATAAAGAAATGAGACTGTAAAAGAGAACATGGTATATGGAAATAGATATACATGATATAATAAGAGAACTGAACTAACTACGTGGTGTAGAGCACAATCTGGTTATGTAAACTGGCTTAGGTTGTACATGACTTAAATCTAGTTTGGAGTTGTACATGAAAAGGGTGTAGATCACATAACCAAATAAATACTCCCATGCCCCAATTAGTACACAAGGATCTGTCCAGGTTATGTTGTTGCACATGAAAGTAGTGTATCACATGGATAGCTAGTCCACATGAACACTCGGTTATACATGAGGGCTCACATGATCATGAGTGTACATGAATGTCACATGAGTATACATGAATAAATACGAATACAATGAGTAGACGATGCACATGATAAAGTACATGAGCACAATATACCCGATGTATCCGAGGAGATAACATCGCATGAAGAGATCTATATAGTACTAATCCATGATAATATCGTGACAGCAACAAGTAAACTAGTCTATAACAAGTAAATATGTCCAAGAAATAATAAAACGGTCAGAGAACGTACTCGCCTGGCAATCCAAGCTGCTGATGAGGAAGTGCAACTAAACTGGAGTGATGTAATCCTATTTAGAACAACCACAAGTCACAACAAGGTCTAAAATATCATAAGGAATGCCTACAATGCAATTCTACATGATTCTAGGTCCTTCTAGGTCAAAGTCAACCCTTGGTCTACTCTGGTCAAACCTGGTCAAACCTGGTCAACTAGTCCATTTACTAATTTTTAGGTCAAGCACAAGTTTTTAAATCTTTCTAAGTTCGTTTGAGTCGATTTGGATCAAGTTTGACCCAAAGTTGACTTTTGTCAACTTGGTCAACTTGTCGGTCGACTCGACCATTCTACGCTCCTTGGGTCAATCCTAATCTGACTCAATACTCCCTAGGTTACATTCACAAGCAAACAATTACATATATATATATATATATATATATATATATATATATATATATATATATATATATATATATATATATATATATATATACACAATCTCTCTTCACAAGTTTTAGTATATATATATATATATATATATATATATATATATATATATATATATATATATATACTAAAACTTGTGAAGAGAGATTGTGTGTTTGTGTGTCTGAAGAGCTGCTGTTAGGGGGTACAAATCTGAGAATAAATGGTTATATATTCCACTATATAAATATCTCATATATATATATATATATATATACATATATACACAAATCTACTTAAAGGAAACTTTATATATATATACCCTAATATATACACACATATGTATAGGAGAGAAAAATGTTGGGCTTACAAAAGGGGAAAAGAAAACCCAGACCTGGGATCAATAGCTCACCAAATCTCATCACAATATATATACATATATCTATATTTAAAACATACCAATATACCAATATATATATATATATATATATATATATATATATATATATATATATATATATATATATATATATATATATATATATATATAAATATAGTCATAAGGCAAATAGGGATATATATATACATATATAATGGAAATAATGGAAAGTAAAATTAGGGACTAAAACCCACAAGTCCAGAATCTTAATACCTTCCTAAAAACTCAAAAATTATGAATTAAATCTCAGTAATTTGAAATATCACAAAACAATTCAGTTATATATATAATTCGAAAACCAACTCAATACCCAAAATGTGATATACACAACTAGAATCTGCGAAACTTGGCAAACACGAAGGTGTCTATGTGTGTGACATGTTCGGGTACTCACGGGGTTGAACCCGTGTCCGTATCATGTCCACGGAGTGAGTATCGGAAAAGCCGATACGCGTGTCAAATGAATCGGTGCGAGTTCAATTTCTCTCTCGATTCTGAACCGTTTCTTATGAAACTTCGCGTACACCAAGGCTAACACGTCCCAGGCCTAATGGACGATTCCTCGTGCGGCCAAGTGTCGTGTTCGACGAGCACGAAGCCCGTGTCCACGTGCGGCCTGTGCGCGTGTGCACAGAACAGTGCACAGCATCGTGCAGGCGGGACGGCGAGTCTAGGGACTCGTGTGTCCCACCAAATGTGTCGTGGTCGTGTCCTATGATAGGCTAGGTATAGGTCTACACATAGGACACATCAGATCAAGTCCACATGTCCATACGTGTCGGCACGAAGGCCGTGTCAGCGACAGCCGTGCGCGCGCGCGTGCGTGTGTCGACCCGTGCGATCGCAATATCTCACTCGATTCGAATCGAGACGACACGAAACTTGGGGGACGTGTCCACGGACATTGCCCCCACCTACACTCCAAGTGGTATGCAGCCACGTAGCCTGTCCATCGTGCAATCAATGCGGTATTGGGCCGATAGCCACCGAAGACCCTTGTAGTTTGAGGTACAGCTTAGACTTAGGATTAGGATCTTGTTTGTTTATGATTTTTGTTTGATCATGTGATTGTTATAGTTAAGTTGAGGCCATGTTTGTGCTAGGTTGGAGATCTGGTATTCTTGAGGATATCTCCGATGCGTGGTACTATTCGCTTTGGTGGAGGTGGAAAGCTTAGTCCGCGGTTCATTGGTCCTTTCGTTATCAGCGGAAGAGTCGGTGACGTGTCATATAGACTGGACTTGCCCCTGCATTAGAGGGAGTCCACAATATATTTCATGTGTCGTAGTTGAGACGGTATGTGGCGGATTCCAGCCATGTACCGGATCATTCCGAGATTGAGGTCGGCCCTACTCTTAGTTATCCAGAACAGCCTGTGGAGATTCTGGATCGACGGAAGAAGGTGCTGAGGAACCAGACGATACCTTTAGTTCGCGTAGCTTGGAGGAATCACTCTCCAGATGAGTCTACCTGGGAGAAGGAGGATGAGATACGCGAGCAATACCCTTATCTTTTTAAGTCTTGAGGTATGATTTTTCTATCCTTCTCATACATTCAGTTTTGTCTTTAATTTTGAGGACAAAATTATTTTAAGGAGGGTAGGTTTGTCACACTCACTTTTTCTAATTAAGGGTATTTTATTCTTTGTGCATTATTTTGAATTTATTTAAATATTAATTAAATTGATTGCTGTGTGATTTGGATTGGTGTTTTGGCAGGACCTAGATGGCATAACATTAGTCAACCTTATCTAGATGCCTAATAATGTGATTAGGTTTATTATTAGCTTATTAGATTTAATTTAGAATTTTTACTTATTTTTCTAGAATTATTTAAGGTTATTAAGTTATTTTTTAGGAGCCTTTTTAAGCTTTTATCATTGGGCCTTTGTAGCGACCTAGGAATGCTTGGCCCATGACTTAACCTAACCCTAATACCCCCCAACCCATGGCCGGCCAAGCATAGCAGCAGCTCCATCTCATTTGTGAAGAAATTCTATAGCCTCCATTAGATCAAAACCCTAGTTTCTTCCATTCTTCAAAACCCTAACTTTCTCATTCGGCATCCGATTCGTGCCAAACAAATTGCGTTGCGACCGTGGGGAGGAGGAGAACTTGCTGGAGCACTGCTAGCAAGGAGTTGGAGGCATTCTCTAAGGAGAAATCGGTTGTCGAAGCGCTCGAGGATTCACTTTCATTGAGATTCTGACTCTCAATAGGTAAACCTCATTCTTGCAATGTTTCTTCTAATTTTTCTTCATGTTAGCATGCATCTAGATACCCTCGCCCTGTAGGTTTAGTTTCGTTCGATTTCATGTCCGTTCGATGTGCGTATCGGATACGTATCGGAGTTACTACATAGGTGTTCGACGAAATTATCTAATGGATTGAAACTTGTCATTTTTTGAATCTATTTATATATTTGGATAGCCCTAGACATAAGGATCCCGACCCCATAGTTTTTGACACGAATCGGGCTTATGTTCGTGTCCAAATAGGATACGAACACACTGCACGCGCAGGCCGTGCGCGTGCCTTGCTGCCGCGCATTGATTGCACGATGGACAGGCCACGTGGCTGCGTGCCACTTGGAGTGTAGGTGGGGGCAATGTCCGTGGACACGTCTCCCAAGTTTCGTGTCGTCTCGATTCGAATCGAGTGAGATATTGCGATCGCACGGGTCGACACACGCACGGGCGTGCGCACGGCCGCCGCTGACACGGCCTTCGTGCCGACACGTGCGGACACGTGGACTCGATCCGATGTGTCCTATGTGTAGACCTATACATAGCCTATCATAGGACACGACCATGACACATTTGGTGGGACACACGAGTCCCTAGACTCGCCGTCCCGCCTGCACGATGCTGTGCACTGTTCTGTGCACACGCGCACAGGCCGCACGTGGACACGGGCTTCGTGCTCATCGGACATGACACTTGGCCGCACGAGGAATCGTCCATTAGGCCTGGGACGTGTTAGCCTTGGTGTACGCGAAGTTTCATGAGAAACGGTTCAGAATCGATCGAGAAATTGAACTCGCACCGATTCATTTGACACGCGTATCGGCTTTTTCGATACTCACTCCGTGGACATGATACGGACACGGGTTCGACCCCGTGAGTACCCGAACACGTCACACACATAGACACCTTCGTGTTTGCCAAGTTTCGCAGATTCTAGTTATGTATATCACATTTTGGGTATTGAGTTGGTTTTCGAATTATATATATAATTGAATTGTTTTGTGATATTTCAAATTACTGAGATTTAATTCACAATTTCTGAGTTTTTAGGAAGGTATTAAGATTCTGGACTTGTGGGTTTTAGTCCCTAATTTTACTTTCAATTATTTCCATTATATATGTATATATATATCCCTATTTGCCTTATGACTATATATATATATATATATATATATATATATATATATATATATATATATATATATATATATATATATATATATATATTGGTATGTTTTAAATATAGATATATGTATATATATTGTGATGAGATTTGTTGAGCTATTGATCCCAGGTCTGGGTTTTCTTTTCCCCCTTTGTAAGCCCAACATTTTTCTCTCCTATACATATGTGTGTATATATTAGGGTATATATATATAAAGTTTCCTTTAAGTAGATTTGTGTATATATATATATATATATATATATATATATATATATATATATATATATATATATATATATATATATATATATATATATGAGATATTTATATAGTGGTATATATAACCATTTATTCTCAGATTTGTACCCCCTAACAGCAGCTCTTCAGACACACAAACACACAATCTCTCTTCACAAGTTTTAGTGTATATATATATATATATATATATATATATATATATATATATATATATATATATATATATATATATATAAAAGAATATATAAAAACTGTTCGGAGCATATATAAAAGAATATATATATATATATTCTGTTGAGATTATCTCATCTTCTTTTCCATCTTAGTTGTGATTGAGATTACTTATTATATTGTTCTCCATTCGGAGCATATTCTAGATTGTGTTAGATGTTGGACCTAGGACATCGTTCTACCGCCGACACTGCGGCATAGGCTGGACGTACCTACTTCTCGTGCCCTTACACTGGGTGCGGGTCGTGACAGCTAGTCTGACTCAGCAACAAGTTTGGTATATGAAAATCTTTTGGCATCAATAAAATCGATTTGGACGAATGATATGAAAACCGTTCCAACTAATAGATCACCTGGGGAGTTAGAGATTAGCACACTTGCTAGTGAGTGGAACGAACCCACTCATCTAAACCGAAACAGCTTATTAAGGATTCAAGCATTCGAAGTGATCTTTCTATTCAGAACTAAATGAGTTGTAGTTCATATCGAATGCATAGTTTAAAGTAGTAAATAACATAACCATTTCTAACTTATCTTACTATAGCCGTGCTCCTTTTTGCATAAAATGGATATAATACTTACCCCATGCACAAGACAATAGGTGAGCATACTACTATCTATCTTATATGCAGTCATTGGTGTTACGACATCACGAGGGACAATTCTCAATGGCATTGCAACGTGCCTTGTCAGTCTGGTTTGCGAACGCAACTGGAGGTGTCGTAATGCCTCGCGCCAAAGCAAGACTTATGAATTCCTCCTATGTCAATTCGGTCCCGATGCCCCGGATACCATTTCAAGAAAAAAATACCTTGTGTACAAGTTATCCATGACCATGCAATTGTGTAAACAATTTAAGCTAGCAATATAATGTATGACACAAACATAGTTTAATATTAAAAATCTATGTCTCGCGCAACAATTCATCGATTTCCCTCAAAGTCGTATGTTCGATTTGACAACTCGCAAGTACCAAATACTCCGAGGCACCGTGCCACAAATTGATGTTTCAATGCCCTTCCTTTCAACAGTTTTTCCCGATTTTGAACCAAATTGCTCGCCTTGATGCGAGGCACTAAGTTAATGTCACTAGGCCTATTTATCCTAGTTACGTTACAATTATCCCATGTTCTTTATCTTAGTGGCACAGTATATATATTCAACCAACATCATCGATTTGAACGTTGAACTTAGAATTTGTTGGTGGGAAGGAGTAGAAAAGAAGGGGCCAAACCACCCACCTAAAAAAATGCACCGAAAGTAGGAGAATGCTTCACGACAATCAAACGTCAGTTACACAAACTCCTGTAATGGCACGAACATCATATTAGAATTACTCCTTCAATCCTTTCCCTTCGAAATTTTCGAAGGCGCGTTCAAAAAATTGACGCAAAAGCATACTCGTCAAAACCAAGCAGCAAAACATCTAGAAATCCAAGAAAACCAACAAAACCAACAGGAGACCCGTCCCGTCACTCTCGTTTGAGCTCATTCGCCAAGAAACAGTTCGCTGTATCTAGGACTTATTCCAACAGAAGCTGATCAATTAGTTGGAACGGTTCTCATATCATTCGTGCAAATCAATTTTATTGATGCCCAAAGGTCTTCATATACCAAACTCGTTGCTGAGTCAGATTAGCTATCTATGTTCCCGACCATGTCTAACTTGCCATAAGCCTATTACATTGTGCTTCGCCCCAACGGGAGAGGGGCACTACACAACCGGTCCCTTGACCCAAGGTGAGTGGTTGTCTTCTCTCCCTTGACCCTCTTGCTTGCTAAACCAATCGGTGACACAATATAGTAGAATGCTTGTCTTATAGAATTGAATTAATAAACAGTTACACGATTCTCACATACACTTACTATAGAACTTCTATGCCATGATTTACTACATGCTTACTTGTTATGCACGCTATGGAACTGTGTTAATGAGTAAATGAATCAACGACTATTGTCACGACCAGATGGAAAATACTAGATTGGTTAAGTTTCTATGAAGTCGTAAACCGAGCCTGAATAATTAGAATAGTCTAGCATGGTCACTGGACAACTTGTGCACAAGGTATAGTTTCCTCGAATGGTAACCCGGGGGGCCACGGGACCGATTCGACCTAGGGAAAACAAGTATAGTTGTGCTGAATACTAGCACGGGTGATTCGAAAACTTTCAGCGGGCTCGCAACCGCGCTGAAAGGATCGCTATCTAACCAAGGCTATAGTCCGGGATGGTTTGTTATACCAGTGACCTTCACACAAATATTCACTATATTAGTAATTGACATATCGAACGGGGAAGAGCAACGACACGTTCTGCCATAGTTGAGTTGCAACGTAGTTATGATACTATGCTTATCAAATATTTACTCGCAAATTCACTAGGATGGCTAAAAAGATCACAAAACTTATTACATGCTTTAACATATCTTCTTTAACCAAATGAGAGCCTAGATTTAAATTAGCCATCCACCAGTACATGTGAGCGTACTGATCCTCGCTCTCCGCAGGTTCTCCGAACCAAGAAGGTGTGCCTAGGAACTGAAGGCGACGCTTGAAACATTTTGAAGCCTTGCTCGTGTGCTCGAAGGCTTGAAGCTACTCTTTTGAAGACTCTACTAAGTCCAAGAAATATGGCTCGATTTCCTTCGATAATACGTGGTTTGAAAGTTTTGGTTGTAAAAAGGGGATGTAAAGTATGGAACGACTATCTCATTAGTGTTCATTTTGTAATAGAGTCATATTGTAAGGTTGCACGACAACTATTGTAATAGTCTTGTAAATGATGTCTATTATCAATGAAATGAAAAAAAAATTCTATCTCAAATGTGTTGTTCAATTTCTCTACGTACTCTATTAGACGTGTTTAAGATAACCTCATCATTATGCCTTATGCGAGCGCAATATCGATTCTTCAAAATTGGGACATGACATAATGGTATTAGAGCACGGCTTTACGTCCTTTGGCTTTTCGTCTTGAGTTTCAATACCTTTGGCCTCGTGTTGATGAGATGAGTTGTTTCATACAATGAGTCCATAATTTTTTGAGACTAATGTGACTTTCCTGTTTAATTCAGAAGTCACAGAATCTCCAGCCCTGAGCGAGTCTGGCGCATCGAGTGGCTCTAACAGCTTAAAGGCCGGACCATCCGCTGATCCAATGGAGCGGATATTGTGCATGATAGAAGCACAACAACAATGGGCCGATAACCGATATACGTACAGAAGCAGCTTGACAGTTTGCAATAAATAGTCCAGACAATCGCGGCCAATAACTATCATTCTGTGATCGCACCTGCCGTAGCAGAGCCGACGAACCAACGTAGCGTAGTCGAGCCTCAGCCTCTACTTAGGAAAGATGCCTCCTTCGAAATCTCAAACTTCAAGAAGATGTGCAATAATTTATTCAAGAAAACTGAAGATCCTTCGGTGGCGCTCGACTGGCTAACAGAATTGGAAGACCACTTCGAAACACTCATCATGGATGAGTTGAAGCGAGTTGCTTTCGCTCAACTTCAACTTCGGTTGAATGCGTACGACTGGTGGGATATGCAGAAACGAGCGATCCTCTGAGATGATGTGGCGACGAAGATCACTTGGGTCACATTCCGCAAAGCATTCAAAGTAGAATTCCTTTCTCCAGTAGTTCGTCAAGAATAGGAGAACAAGTTCATGCAACTGAGACAGGGGAATATGACCGTTTGCCAATATGCGTCTGTCATATCCCAGTCCCAAAATATGTAGGACCGAACTACGTGGCATAGGCTAGCTACGTATTCAACTAGACTAATCCGACTAAAATACGTATAAGCTATTCGAAATGGTGTAACTATCACATCAACTCTATAACTCAATCCAGATAATAGAAACATAAGAAAAGAAAATACGAATACTAGTCTGTAGCACAATAATCATACTCACTCGAGTAGACTCGAAAAGAATAATATGAGTCTATAAATACTACACAATCGAGCAGATATGTAATAGCAGAAGATGAAACTTCGAAAGTGTATATACCTGAAATGAAATGAACACCAGCCACTCCAGCAAGGAGCTCTACAAACCTACTGAGCCAACCTGGAAGAAAACTAGGTCCTCAGTGGGACGTAGCAAAATACATAACATACATGCCGATATGAAGTACAGTAAATATCATGTGAGGTTAGTAACATATGATCCAGATGCTAGACACATGACCAAGGTAGTAAATAGGTGATCAAGTGGCACTAATACTAGGCAAACCATCTACCCTGTGTGATATGCAATTAAGGACAACTTTCAACGCGAGGGATTTCCAAATATAAAATTCGTAGCTCCGGTGTAGAGACTCCCAGGATGCATGTAAAACCCCCCTAATTTTAAAGACAATTAAAATAATTATTATGTGAAATGTTAGCTAAAACAATTTATGAACAAATTATAAGAATGTGAATACTAATAATAAATAATAACAACAAGAATAATATATATGAGTATAAAGATATAAGAAAAATTGTATAAAAAGAGTTAAATTTTGTCAAAGTATATATATACATGTATATTTGAAAATATATACATGTGTGTACATATATATATATATATATATATATATATATATATATATATATATATATATATATATATAATATATATATATATATATATATATATATATAAAGAAATTAGATTAGTAAAAAAAAATTAGAAAATGAATAAGAAAAAGAAAAGAAAATAGATAAAGAAAAGAAAAAGAAAAGATAAAATAAAAGGAAAAATAAAAAAAAATTAATGCACTACTGTAGCCGAAGCTACAGTACCATTGGATACCCGACCCCCCCCCCCCCCCCAAAAGCCTAGCGCAGTTAACAGAATTTCTGTGAGGAAATTCAAACCCGAAAAAACCTCCAATTCACTACCAATTCAAATCAATTTTTTTCCTATTAATTCATATCTAGATTCTCCACTAGATTAACACAAATTCGAATCCAAATCTTGCTCTAATCCTATCCAATTTCGGATTTTAAATCCTATATACCCAGAAAACAAAATATTAGATTTCTTCAAAATTTTCTCTCGATTCTCTACCAAACCTAAATTTCTTGCACCCGAGCCTTGCCAGCAACCCAGCACAGCTACCCCGCCGCCTGCACCTGGCCGTCGATCGCCGCATCGCTGGAGAACGACGACAAACCAAGCCGCGAAGCAGAACACTCTGTTTCGAAAACGCAGCGAGGTACCCATCTTCTCGTTCTGATTTCTTCATGCTCGTTCGTTCATTTCACTTCTATGAATTTTTATGTGAAGCCCACATGACTCTCTTCGAGATCCTTCAGGAGGATTTTGAAATGACCCATCGACTTGCTCAAAAAATCGAGACGAAGTTGAGAAAAACCTATTTGTTGTAGTAGTAAAAATTGTTTAAAATGACAACTTGGAAGCCAATTTGTGACACGTACATTAGGGTTTGGTAGAAACTAATAGAAAATAGTCAAAGACAACATAACCGAGAGTAGAACCCAACTTGTAGATATGGATTTCGTTAATTGCGCAGAAAGTTATTTGATTTCAAACTTGCAAGAAAAACTGTTTTGAAAACTGAAATTTTTTGAAACTTTTCCCGATATGGCATGCGCCCCGACAAAGCGGGCGACGTGGTCGCACACTATATGCATCGAAAGGTGCATATGGATGTTGCCAACGTGTGGGAACTGACGGAACTCGATTTCGTTGCGCGTGCGCGACGAAATCTGTGCGTATCCATCGAGATACCCCCGTATCGACCTTTTGCAAACATGGCCATAAATTTGTGCACGTTCGTCGAATCGGCATGAAACTTACGCCATCAGGACCGAATCATTTTTCTGGTTCTGTGTGCCAAGTTTGGTCCGATTCTGAGAAGGCGACCGGAACGCCTATTTGGCGGGCCTGCGACTCGCTCTAATGGGCGAATTTGTGCACGGCCCGCCGAAATCCAACTTTGGAATATACGGATGGGTTCGTTTCCTCAAAACGTAACCGTAGACATATAGTTTGACGACCTTAGAGACCATAAACTGGCACGCATTTTGGTGCAAAATGGGTCCAACGACGGACATCGTTTTGACCCAAAATTATAATTTTACCCCTGTTCCAGAATTTAACTCTTGGACAGGCATTTCCTAGATATATAATTTACACCGAAAACGTTCTTGAAGTCTGTTTCAGCATCCGGAGACATTCGTACATTTTGAGATTTCTTGCTGACGTGACTGATTGCTTGGAGTTGCTATTTCCACACTGCCAGGCAAGATACCTTGCCACCTTACTCTGTGATTTACTTATTCTATTCTTAGTTATTTATATTCAGCATTACGTTATTTTGTTAGTATTATATCACTGTGCGTCCAAGTCACACTTGGGTGCAAGCGACTCTATCGGTCGTTTTCTTGCTTTTGTTTTATACTATTGTATTGACTTAGTCTAGTGACCACCCATTTGATGATAGGTATTGGTATATCTCATACGGCCTTGACACCTACTTTACCACGTATTATGAGTCACATATAGGACACGTACTCGCGTAGTCGGTCGGCCACCGATACGTATAAAGCGTACGACGGTTAGGAGTAACTGCTAATGGAATTGCATTCTAGTGGACTTGGCAGTTACTAGAGGTTCTATCACGATCCGCACCCTGATTAGGGGCATGAGCACGTGGTTACGTCCAGCCTATGCCACAGAATCGGTGGTAGAATGCTGTATATAGGGTCTGTAAATACTACGACTAAACAAATAAAGGTACCTGTACAGTATATACACTCCGAATGGAGGTGACATAGCAATACAGTCTCAATCACAAAGTAAAACTAAGGTAGATAGCATGGAAAGGAAATAGGATAGATGAAAGCAGGAAATAAGTTCAAGATCCACACAAGTCCAAAGCTAAACACAACACCACAGAGTATAATATAAATACTACAAACTGAAGGTACTAGCTGGATCGTCTAGGCAAACCTAACTAAGCTACTCTACTCCGGGTGAGCAAAGTCTAGTGGCTCTACTATCAAGCCACGGTCCAGGTCTACTCCATCTAACCCGTCCCCATAATAGGTCGGGCAATCTGCCTCATAATCATCTGTAAAATATCAACGGTATCCTGTCAAGAAAATGAGCAAGTACAAACACTAACAGCAGTTCCATATGAATTGACAAATTCTATAAGAGACAGTATAATGAAATACAAGACAAAGATATAGGATGACTTGGGAACTATTCGAAAGCCGAGTTACAACCCTTAAACCAAACAAGGACCGGGGTTGTAACCTTTCTTCCGAACATGACTTAGTCTCCAATCAAGGTACAGTATAAAGGCATGTAGAGCATGTGAGTAAATGAAATCATAGCATGGTGAGAAAAGTACTGAAAGTAGAGCTGAACTGGATATAAGATACGATAATAAATGTAAAATGCGATTGGAATTATTAGAGCGATATGTGATCGGCTAGGTAAGTGACAAGACAGGTTATCCACTTGGCCCGACAATCCACCGTGATCTCACGAAAAGTCATGCTAGCCAACCTGGATAACAAGCGCACAGAGGTATCTGCTACACCCTACGTGAGGTGAGAGTGGCGCAAGCAAAATAGTGACAAGAGGCTTTGATCACATAACCCCTAATAATTCCCCCATCCCCGAATAGTATCACGGATCCGGACATGGCACGTCATGACACAGGATTCAAAAGCAGGGGGCCAGCCCACTCCCAAATCGATGTCTATATAAGTACACGAAACACGGAAATATCACGTACCAATATACCAAGAAAATCCAGGAATAACATCTCATGACAGGATCCGACGTATACTAGTCCATGAACTTTCGTGTCGAGAATCAAGTTAGACACTACAACTGAATCGGATGTAGTAGATATCAAGACAATGAAAACTATCAGTGGATGTACTCGCCTGTGGTCCTGGGCTGATAAGGTGAACAGACGCTCAGAGTAAATCACAGACCTAAAATGAGATATTATAAGTTAAACAGGGTTTTATAATGAAAAGGAAAATAATTTAAGTCATGATATGCAAGTCTAAGTCAAACTAGGTCAATCTAGGTCAAACTGGTCATATTAGGTCACTGGGAGTCAATCCAAGACAAACTAGGTAAAACGGGATCACTGGTTGACTTACAGTTGACTTTTGGTTAAAAAGTCAACTCTGGTCAACACTGAGTCAACCCTGGGTCAACCTTAGGTCAAACTAGTCAAATGTTGACTAACTATTGATTTTCAGTCAACTGGTCAACTCTGGTTTGGTTTCAGTCAATTCTAGTCACTTATAGGCTAAGTTTGACTCTCGGTTAACTTTGTTGACTTTTGGTCAAAATGGTCAACCGAAGTCAAAACTAGTCTAGGAGCGCTATTATTGACCATTACCAACCAAGACAAACAATTTCTAACTATACCTTACACCCTAAACTCAATACCTTAGCTTCTAGGTAAATACCTATACTTACCCTTAACAAGGTATTCCCTACCTTGCCCATTACAAAGGAAACCCAACTAATACTCAAGATACTAGCCTATAGGGTAGCTAGATACTACCTATCTAAGGTTTACCTACCAAGTAATTTGGGTTTCCTAGATATCTAGCCCATCTTAGGACACATGGGGTTTATCCTCATTACCTTATCCTATATTGTTCTCATATCTAGCTAACACCCACACACCAACACTCACTCACTAACTCTCACTCATATATGGTTCACATATAGGCTCTCCTATAGGCTCACACACATAGGCCTATAGCTACATATATAGGCTCACCTATATACCCATATATAGACTCACACACACACACACATAGGCATATATAGGACTGATTTTAGGACTGCTAATAGGCTGTTAATGGGGCCAGGTTTAGGACAGGTTTGCGATAGCTTATAAGTTGATTTAAGGGGCTGTTATAGGACAGCTTAATGGCTGATTTTGTGGACAGGTTTAGAGGCTAAGTGGCTGTCCAATTTGGACTGAATAGGGACAGGTTTGTGGCTGATATGGGGGCTTGATTTAGGGGCTGGTATAGGACTGTTTGGGCAGGTTTGTAGGGCTGCCAATAAGGCTAATAAGGGGGCTAATAAGGCTGGTCCTTGGGCTGATATAGGGGCTGAACCCCCCCCCCCCCCCCCCTAACCTGCTGCTTCCTGAAGGCATCAACTAAGGGCTAAGCCCCTCCCAAATACTGCTGCTACAACAGCTAAAACAAGGGCCTTTCCCCCCTTAACTCCTCACTCCCCACTCTCCCTATACACAAACACATACACACATATCAACCAAGTCCACCATTCTATCCCTCATTTCTTGCCCGAAATCTTCCCACACATGAACACAAATTATCACATATATATACATATCATATATATATATATATATATAATATATATATATATATTATATTATATAGAGAGAGAGAGAGAGAGAGACTAACATATATATAACCAAATATATATACAATATAGATAAATAAATATGATACAATATGATACATGAAGAACACATCTCTAAACAACACAAATCTGAGATTTAAATATCTAATAAATCATTAAACAATATATGTAAAATATACATGTGTCCAAATAGAGATTTTCCCACTAGGACACAATACCACTCATAGACACTCCTAGAAGTCTCCAAATGGACACGAAATGGACACAAATGGAGACACAACCATGGGGGTCATTCCTATGGGTCTAAAATCATCCTATATGCATGAGGAAAAGAAAGGAGAAGAGATTTATACCTCCCGGTAGATCGAATTTAGGAAAAACCCTTCCGATGCGACCCCGACACGTAGGAATCCCAAATGGACACGAACGAGCTCCGAATCCTCCCAAACTTGGCTAGCTCCTTCCTTAGCTTGAGTAGAGAAGAAAGAAGAAGGTTGGGTGGAGGAATGGACTGATTTGGTGTAGAAAATCTATAGGAACCCTCTCTAATAATTTGGGAAAGAACAAGAGAGATAAAGTGGAGTGGGAAATAAAATAAATGACTCTCTCTCCACCTAGCTAGGGCCGGCCAAGTAGGGATGTTATTCTCCCTATTTGTAATGTCTAAAATGCCCTCCCACTAATCTATTGATTAAATATTAGGAAAGGGTTTAAGTCGAGGCTATTTTAGTCATTCTAAATCTCTAATCTAACCAAACCATATCCATAAATAATTAGTCTAACCACT
This sequence comes from Iris pallida, assembly GCA_029216955.1. Lineage (NCBI taxonomy): Eukaryota > Viridiplantae > Streptophyta > Magnoliopsida > Asparagales > Iridaceae > Iris > Iris pallida. Next base: position 25,242 of record JANAVB010020774.1, read on the forward strand.
AACTAAAATTTATATCATGTGGGCCATGTCTAACTAATGTGTGGGTCCCACAAGAGTCAAAACTATCCTGGGTCCCCGATACAAGTCTGATTGAGTTGAAATTCGAACCCGACTCAAATAACCCCAAAATAATATCATAAATAATAAATAAATCCAAATAATTCTAAGGTGGTAAAATGACCAAAATACCCTGTTCATGAAAACTGAGGGTGACAAATCTATCCACCTTAAAAAAAATTTGTCCTCAAAATTAAAACAAACATACACTGAAATCACATGCAGAAACATAAAAAATTATACCTCAGGGCTCGAAGAGATAAGGGTAACGCTCCCGCATGTCGTCCTCTCTCTCCCAGGTAGACTCACCTGGAGAGTGATGCCTCTATGCAACACGAACCAAGGGTATAACCTTGTTCCGGAGCTCCTTCTCCCTACGATCCAGAATCTCCACTGGCTGCTTTTGATAGTGAAGAGTAGGCCCCACCTCGATCGCTGAATGGTCCAATACATGGCTGGGGTCTGCCACGTACCGTCTCAGCTGCGACGTCCAGCTGCGACACATGGAACACGTTGTGCACCCCCTCTAGCGTAGGTGGCAAGTCTAGTCGATAAGCCACTGCACCGACCCTCTCAAGGATAGTGAAAGGTCCGATGTAGCGCTGACTAAGCTTCCCGCCTCCGCCAAAGCGAATCGTGTCCCGTGTCGGAGAAATCTTCAGGAACACCAAAGCACCAGCCTAGACATAAAACAAACTCAGCACACAGGACAAACAAAATCACAAGCATCACAAACAGGAACTGAAACTAACCTCGAACTCTAACGGTCTCCGGTGGCTATCGGCCCATTGCCGCTGCCTATCCTGAGCCACCCGAAGTCTGTCTCTAATCAACCTGACCTTCTCAGCTGCATCCACTACCATCTCCGGTCCAAGCAGCACTCTCTCCAAACATCGTCCCATGACAAGGGAGTACGGCATCTCCGTCCGTATAGAGCCTCGAATGGCGACATCTCTATACTGGCCTGATAGCTGTTGTTGTAAGCAAACTCTACCAGGTGAAGATGGTCCTCCCAAGAACCCCCGAGATCTAGCACACACGTGCGAAGCATATCCTCCAAAGTCTGGACAGTCCTCTCCGACTGCCCGTCTGTCTGGGGGTGATAAGCGGTACTAAACTTGAGCGAGGTGCCCAAGCTAGCCTGCAAACTCCTCCAAAAGTGGGAAGTGAAACGACTGTCCCGGTCTGAAACTATGCTCACAGGAACCCCATGCAATCGCACGATCTGACGAACATACAGCTCTGTCAGCCTCTCCGTAGACAACCCCACTTGAAAGGCAAGAAGTGGGCCGATTTGGTCAATCTATCAACTATGACCCAAATCGCATCTTTCCTCCAGGAGATCGTGGAAGTCCGGACACAAAGTCCATAGTGATGTACTCCCACTTCCACTCAGGAATGGGTAGTGGCTGTAGCAACCCCCCAGGCCTCTACCTCTCGGCCTTCACCTGCTGACATACCAAGCAGCAAGATACAAACTGAGCTACCTCGCGCTTCATGCCGTACCACCAAACATGCTCCCTCAGATCTCTGTACATCTTGTTGGCCCCAGGATGCATAGAGTTCTGAGAGCGATGTGCCTCCTGAAGAACCTCCTCTCGAAGCTCCCCACTCGGAACGCACAGTCTAGCACCGTGCCGCAGCGACCCATCTTTGGCAATAGAGAAATCATCGAGCAACCCTGCCCGCACCTGCTCCCTGATGCTCCTCAGGGCAACATCATCATATTGTGCTGATCTGACTTGTCCATCAACTCAGACTGAATCTGTAAGCCACATCTGCACCTCTATGCCCAGAATAATCACATCGATTCCCAAACTGTCCAGGTCAGCCAAAAGATGACGATCTACTGTCAGATACATAGCTACTGGATACCTGCTCAAGGCATCTGCAACTACGTTGGCCTTTCCTGGATGGTACTGCAAGGCGATATCGAAATCCTTCATCAGCTCGAGCCACGTCTCTGTCGCATGTTCAGCTCCTTCTGAGTGAATACGTACTTCAAGCTCTTGTGATCAGTGAAGATCTCAACCCGCTCTCCATACAAGTAGTGTTTCCACAACTTCAAGGCAAAGATAACAGCGGCCAACTCCAGATCGTGAGTCGGATAGTTCTTCTCTTGAGGACGTAACTGCCTAGATGCATAGGCAATCACCTTCCGTGCTGCTGAAGAACACAACCCAAACCCCTGCCAGAAGCGTCGCTGTAGATCGAGAAACCACCAGTCCCAGACGGTAATATCAAGATCGGAGCTGATGTCAACCTCTTCTTCAGCTCATCGAAGGCGGCCTGACACTCCTCAGTCCAGACGAACTCCATGTCCTTCCTGGTGAGTCTAGTCATCGGCTCCGCAATCCAAGAAGTCCTGGACGAACTTCCAATAGTAGCCCGCCAAACCCAAAAAGCTCCGAATCTCGACAACTGAACTGGGTGTAGACCAAGACTCTACCGCAGCAATCTTCTTCTGGTCTACTGAGATCCCGTGCTCGGTCACAACATGACTCAAGAACTCGACCTGGCCCAGAAAGAACCGCACTTCGAAAGCTTCCGTACAACTGCTCCTTTCTCAGAGTCTCGAGCACAATCCTCAGATGCTCCTCGTGCTCCTCCGACGTCTTCGAGTAGATCAAGATGTCATCTATGAAGACCACCACGAACTTGTCAAGGTACTGATGGAATACCTTGTTCATCAAGTTCATGAACACTGGTGGGGCGTTGGTCAACCCAAATGGCATGATAGTGAACTCGTACTAGCCGTACCGAGTCCGAAAAGTCGTCTTTGGAATGTCTTCCTACTTCACCTTCAGCTGGTGATAACTGGACCTCAGGTCTATCTCCGAAAACACCTTCGCGCCGCTCAACTGATCGAACAAGTCGTCAATCCTCAACAACGGGTACTTGTTCTTGATAGTGAGGTTGTTGAACGCCCTGTAAGCGATACACATGCGTATCGTACCATCCTTCTTCGGTACAAACAGAACTGGCGCTCCCCAAGGTGATGAACTGGATCTGATGAATCCCTTGTCCTGTAGCTCGTCGACTTGCTTCTTCAGCTCTGCCAACTCGCTGTTGTTGACCCTATAGATGTGCTGTGAAATAGGCTCAGCGCCCGGCACTAAGTCTATAGAGAACTCAATGTCTCTATCTGGCGGCATCCCAGGCAACTCCTCGAAAAAAACATCCATGAAATCAGCTATCAATGGATGTGGCAATGCCTGCCCCGCCAGCAAAGCTCCACAGAACCCATCTCCCGGCTCAGCTGCTCCCCTGGCAAACACAATCTCTGGCTCTCCCGGGGCCTAAACAGAACCCACCTCTACAGTCTACTAGCATGGTGCATGCTCAACCAATCCATTCCGAGTACCACATCGTACTCGGAAGGGGCATTACGAGCAAGTACGTGCTCAAATCCCGGCCTCCTAAAGTAACTCTCCGCCCCTGGTCAATATCTTGCAAGTCCTACCCAATATTCAGCAATAATGTTGTGTCTCAGAGCAAAGGAAACAGACACAAAACTATAAGTGGCACCGGAATCAAACAAGGCAAAAGCAGAGAATGAATCAAGGAGAACGTGACCTGCTACAACATCACCCACTGGCTCTGCCTCTCCTCTGCTGCCAAGGCGAACACTCTGCCAGCAGGGGCATGCAAAGTACTGCTGCTGGGTCTGAAGTGGAGGACCTCTCTGTTGAACTGCTGGTCCTCTGGCCTGCTGCGCTCTGTCCTGGCCTCCGCGGTCTCCACGAAGACGACAATCCCTCCGCAAGTGGTCGGGTGCCCCACAGTATAGACAGACGCCCAACCTCTTCCTACAGGCCTCTCGAGTGTGCCCTGGCTTCCCGCAGAAGCCGCACGGAGTAGTCTGTCTCTGGCCCTGTCCCTGGTGCTGCTGGGCACGCGCTGGTGCCTGCTGAAACAGCAACTGAGGCTGTTGCTGAATCTGTCTCTGCTGGAAATAAGGGCATTTTGCCAGCCCCGTACTCGAGCACACTCCTAGAACATCCCTGCCCCTCTTCGGCTTGAGGCCGAAGTCCTCGTCTGCGATCAGCGCCTCCATCAGAATCTGCCAGAACGTCGCATCGCGTCGCCCGGATGTACGAGTGCGAACTGCATGGATAAGACCCCTCCGGAACTTGCGGGCCTTGTACCCCTCATTCTTTATCAGATTCGGTGTGAACCTACTCAGGCGGAATAACTCTGCTGCATACTCGTCCACCGACGAGTTCCCCTGCTCCAAACTGACAAAGTGCCCCTCCAAACCCCTCACCGACGCACGAGGATCCGTACGAAACCAAGTCAGCGCTATATCGAAAAACTGGCTCGCTGCAGACGTCACCCAAAGCCCTTTCGGGACCTCTGCTAACTCCAGGCTCCGCTGCACATCCTCCAACCAGTCATCCGAGTACATGATACCCTCGGTACCCTTGAACTCCCTCGGGTTCATCTTCCTGAAGTCTAGGCATGTGCCAGGCCTCCCCTGACTGCTGCTGAACTGGGGTACCCTGAACTGTACCCTGAGCTGTACCCTACATAACCCTCTCTACTGCTGCCATCGCCAGCTGGTGTGAGTTCTCCATGCTCTGTCGTAACACCTCTGTCTGGCGGTGGGATGCGTCAGCCTGATGCTGTGCCTCTGCCTGGGCCTGGGTCTGCAACATTTGCTGTAGCAGGGCCATCATCTGCTGTGCATCAGTCGGTAGCAGAGGCGACGATGGAAGAGTATCAGGAATGACTATGGACGGTCCCGCTGCTGGAGGTGGAAGACCCGCTGGAACCGTCGCTGCTACTCCCGCCTGAAGGGCAGGAGCTGTGGTGGAAGCTCCCTCAACTGCAGCTCCCGTAGCCGGAGGTGGAAGTCATGTCGGATCGGGCCTCTCCGGAACAGCGCTAGATCCCGCTGCCTGAGAGCGAGTAATCGTCATCCTGAGGATAGATTGAAACAAGGAATCAATATGGCACATGATAGGGAATATCAAAGAAGGACAATTAAATTCAATGCAAAAGAGTTGTCATGGTAATCAAAAGACCAAAAATTTCCAAAAATGTGATTGAGTAACTCCTATCATACCCTAAATCCTACGTCCTAATCGCAGGCTTGTAATTAGTACTCTAAGTCGAGCACCATTACGAGATCGCACTAGTTGCGACACAGACCTGCATGGGCCACCACAAAAACGTATCACAACCCGCACTCTGATTAGGGGCACGGGCACGTGGTTACGTCCAGCCTACGCCGCAGAATCGGCGATAGAATGCTGTATATAGGGTCTGTAAATACTACGACTAAATAGATAAAGGTACCTGTACAGTATATATACTCCGAATGGAGGTGACATAGCAATACAGTCTCAATCACTAAGTAAAACTAAGGTAGATAGCATGGAAAGAAAATAGGATAGATGAAAGCAGGAAATAAGTTCAAGATCCACACAAGTCCAAAGCTAAACACAACATCACAGAGTATAATATAAATACTACAAACTGAAGGTACTAGCTGGATCGCAGTCCAGGCAAACCTAACTAAGCTACTCTACTATGGGTGAGCAAAGTCTAGTGGCTCTACTATCAAGCCACGGTCCAGGTCTACTCCATCTAACCCGTCCCCATAATAGGTCGGGCAATCTGCCTCAGAATCATCTATAAAATATCAACGGTATCCTGTCAGGAAAATGAGCAAGAACAAACACTAAAAGCAGTTCCATATGAATTGACAAATTCTATAAGAGACAGTATAATGAAATACAAGACAAAGATATAGGATGACTTGGGAACTATTCGAAGCCGAGTTACAACCCTTAAACCAAATAAGGACCGGGGTTTTAACCCTTCTTCCGAACAGGACTTAGTCTCCAATCAAGGTACAGTATAAAGGCATGTAGAGCATGTGAGTAAATGAAATCATAGCATGGCGAGAAAAGTACTGAAGTAGAGTTGAACTGGATATAAGATACGATAATAAATGTAAAATGTAATTTGAATTATTAGAGCAATATGTGATCGGCTTTTAGGAAAGTGACAAGACAGGTTATCCACTTGGCCCGACAATCCACGGTGATCTCACGAAAAGTCATGCCGGCTAACCTGCATAACAAGCGCACGGAGGTATCTGCTACACCCTACGTGAGGTGAGAGTGGCGCAAGCAAAATAGTGACAAGAGGCTTTGATCACATAACCCCTAATAATTCCCCCATCCCCGAATAGTATCACGGATCCGGACATGGCACGTCATGACACGGGATTCAAAAGTATTGGGCCAGCCCACTCCCAAATCGATGTCTATATAAGTACACGAAATACGAAAATATCACGTACCAATATACCAAAAAAATCCAGGAATAATATCTCATGACAGGATCCGACGTATACTAGTACGTGAACTATCGTGTCGAGAATCAAGTAAGACACTACAACTGAATCAGATATAGTAGATATCAAGACAATAAAAACTATCAGTGAATGTACTCGCCTGTGGTACTGAGCTGATAAGGTGAACAGACGCTCAGAGTAAATCACAGACCTAAAATGAGATACTATAAGTTAAACAGGGTTTTATAATGAAAAGGAAACTAATTTAAGTCATGATATGCAAGTCTAAGTCAAACTAGGTCAATCTAGGTCAAACTGGGTCATACTAGGTCATTGGGAGTCAATCCAAGTCAAACTAGGTCAAACGGGGTCAAAGGTTGACTTACAGTTGACTTTTGGTCAAAAAGTCAACTCTGGTCAAGTCTGGTCAATATTGAGTCAACCCTGGGTCAACCCTAGGTCAAACTAGTGAAATGTTGACTAACTGTTGATTTTCAGTCAACTGGTCAACTCTGGTTTGGTTTCGGTCAATTCTAGTCACTTATAGGCTAAGTTTGACTCCCGGTTGACTTTTGTTGACTTTTGGTCAAAATGGTCAACCGAAGTCAAAACTAGTCTATTATTGACCATTACCAACCAAGACAAACAATTTCTAACTATACCTTACACCCTAAACTCAATACCTTAGCTTCTAGGTAAATACCTATACTTACCCTTAACAAGGTACTCCCGATACCTTGCCCATTACAAAGGAAACCCCGCTAATACTCAAGATATTAGCCTATAGGGTAGCTAGATACTATCCTATCTAAGGTTTACCTACCAAGTAATTTGGGTTTCCTAGATATCTAGCACATCTTAGCACACATGGGGTTTATCCTCATTACCTTATCCTATATTGTTCTCATATCTAGCTAACACCCACACACCAACACTCACTCACTAACTCTCACTCATATATGGTTCACATATAGGCTCTCCTATAGGCTCACACACATAGGCCTATAGCTACATATATAGGCTCACCTATATACCCATATATAGACTCACACACACACATAGGCATATATAGGACTGATTTTAGGACTGCTAATAGGCTGTCAATGGGGCCAGGTTTAGGACAGGTTTGAGACAGCTTATAGGTTGATTTAAGGGGCTGTTATAGGACAGCTTAATGGCTGATTTTGTGGACAGGTTTAGAGGCTAAGTGGCTGTCCAATTTGGACTGAATAGGGACAGGTTTGTGGCTGATATGGGGGCTTGATTTAGGGGCTGGTATAGGACTGTTTGGGACAGGTTAGTAGGGCTGCCAATAAGGCTAATAAGGGGGCTAATAAGGCTGGTCCTTGGGCTGAACCCCACCCCCCCCCCCCCCCCCCCCCCCCCCCCTTAACCTGCTGCTTCCTGAAGGCATCAACTAAGGGCTAAGCCCCTCCCAAATACTGCTGTTACAGCAGCTGAAACAAGAGCCTTCCCCCCTTAACTCCTCACTCCCCACTCTCCCTATACACAAACACATACACACAATATGAACAAAGTCCACCATTCTATCCCTCATTTCTTGCCCGAAATCTCCCCACACATGAACACAAATTATCACATATATATACATATATAAATCACAAATATATATATATATACATATATATATATATAGAGAGAGACTATCATATATATAACCAAATTATATAAATATAGATAAATAAATATGATACAATATGATACATGAAGAACACATCTCTAAACAACACAAATCTGAGATTTAAATATCTAATAAATCATTAAACAATATATGTAAAAATATACATGTGTCTAAATAGAGATTTTTCCACTAGGACACAATACCACTCATAGACACTCCTAGAAGTCTCCAAATGGACACGAAATGGACACAAATGGAGACACAACCATGGCGGTCATTCCTATGGGTCTAAAATCATCCTATATGCATGAGGAAAAGAAAAGGAGAAGAGATTTATACCTCCCGGTAGATCGAATCTAGGAAAAACCCTTCTGATGCGACCCCGACACGTAGGAATCCCAAATGGACACGAACGAGCTCCGAATCCTCCCAAACTTGGCTAGCTCCTTAGCTTGAGTAGAGAAGAAAAGAAGAAGGTTGGGTGGAGGAATGGATGATTGGTGGGAGAAAATCTATAGGAACCCTCTCTAAAAATTTGGGGAAGAACAAGAGAGAGAAAGTGGAGTGGGAAAAAAATAAATGACTCTCTCTCCACCTAGCTAGGGCCAGCCAAGTAGGATGTTATTCCCCCTATTTGCAATGACTAAAATGCCCTCCCACTAATCTATTGATTAAATATTAGGAAAGGGTTTAAGTCGAGGCTATTTTAGTCATTCTAAATCTCTAATCTAACCAAACCCTATCCATAAACAATTAGTCAAACCACTAACTAAAATTAATATCATGTGGGCCATGGCTAACTAATGTGTGGGTCCTAGTAGAGTCAAAACTACCCCGGGTCCCCGATACAAGTCGGATTGAGTTGAAATTCGAACCCGACTCAAATAACCCCAAAATAATATCATAAATAAATAAATAATTTCAAAATAATTCTAAGGTGGTAAAATGACCAAAATATCCCTGTTCATGAAAACTGAGGGTGATAGGTTCATATGAGTCATGGAAGTAACACCACTAGGCATGGGGTGGGAAGAACATTCCTTGATGTGTGAGCCACATATACATTGCTATTGTACGTGAAGCTCCGCTGGAGACGCAGGTTCACCTTATTACTGATTCCCTCTGACGTTCATAGAGCGTTATGGACGCTTTACTAATTTTCTCTGACGTTCACCGAGCGTTATGGACGGAGACGACTGGTTCCCGAAGGAAGGGACGATGCCACTGCCATACAGCCCGAGTGCCCATATGTGAAGGATTATTCTTTATTGTATATTCACTATAGTACGGTTAGGCATCTGTTGTATGCATCCCTTTATTTTCTATTATATATCACAGTTTATATGGCATGGTGTTTTCTTGTATCTTGTTATGTCCCTCTGAGGACCTGGTTATCTCTCCTGGATTAGACAATTTCTCGCAGGAGTACGGAGCGGCATTGGATCCATATTTTGTGGGCGACGAGGCATTTCCCTCCGACATTTAGCTCTATCCTTATCTTTGAGATTATTGAGACTATGTAGTGGACATCATATGTTTCTTCCTTTTTCTTTCTATTTTGCGGAGGTTGGACTCCCATCAATTACGACTATTTTTCTAGCTGTTTGGAGTGGGTATGTCCACCCGGCTATCTCTTTGGTACATTATTATTTATTGGACTCTTATTTATTCTGTGTTGAGTTGTGATGAGATTAGATTATGTTATTCTGGTCTGTGATTTATTATATTTACAGCTTATGTACGTATACGTGGATTCTATATATTGGAGTATTCTTCGTATATGTGCAGCTGGCATGTTGCGTACTCGATCCTAAGTATTTTGGGACTGGGGCGTTACAATGCAGGATCGTAGCTCTAGTATAGAGACTCTCGATAAATATAGTCGTAGCTCCGGTATAGACTCCCGAAAAATAAGAGAGGCACGTAACTCCAGTAACAAAAATCTCTAGAATAAGGATGTATAATAATAAGTACATAGTGATATATGTATAGTAGCCCTCTCGCCTAGTAACTGTCCTCCCCATCCAATGTTAATGTTCGTGTCGTATCCACGACACATCTAGTCTGACTCTAATGAGGGATAAGTCCAAAAGTCCAGTCAAAAATATGTACACAAGAGATCAAACATCAGTAGCATCCAGAGATCATAAGAGTCACATATATGCCATACAGTACGAATTCGTGTGTCAGGTCTATGTGTCAGCAGAAAAATCATGACAGTATAATGATAATGAATAGGAAAATTATGTACAGTATATCCAGTGTAAATCGAGTGATAAGAAACTATAATCATATATATTATAAATCTTGTTGGCAAGGTATACTTTCCTGGTGTTGTTCAAACTGTGCTAAGACTGCAGTACCAAGTGTCATTCTCGATTCCGAAGAATCGATAGTAGTCCCCCGGACGTGAGGCCATGCGAACCTAGGTTGTGATCGCACAGCGCATAGTCATAAGTTATCCGAAACACAACATTTAAGAGAGAGAGAGAGCAGTCAAATTGAACAGCACATTGAGACAGAGAACTTTGCATTTTATTGATAATAGACATCATTAACAAACTCTATTAGAATTGTACCGTGCGGGCTTTTACAACATGACTCGATTACAAAAGTAGTGCCGATAAGATAACCGTTCCATTTCTACATCCCTCATTTACAACAAAAGTATTCTAGCCACCTGGATTGGAGGAAGGTCAAGACATGTTTCTTGGACCGTTGCCGAGAGTCTTCAAAAGTGGTGCGACGGGAGTCTTCGACGCGCGATCGAAGCTTCAAAACACGAACGTCGCCTGGTCAGTTGGCTGTAACGTCCCAAATGTTGCACCTCGCCGAGGCCCAGTTGCATAACCTTTTCGCGGACCAAGGTTATGCGGAAAACTTCCAGAACATTCTAGAAGATGGCGGAAGGCTCTAGAAGATTGTGGATCTCTCCGGAAGGCCCAAGATCGTTCTAGGAGGCCCAAATCTTCTGGAAGGCCCTTGAAGTTTCCATTTATGTTGCTATGGAATAAACCTGGAATATGTCATTCCAGTTATGGTAGAAAGTAATAATCCTTGGAATATTCCTTCCAGGACTTTCCTTGTATTGCTCTATGAGCACTTATAAAAGGGGGAGGCTCTCATTTGTTCCTCACCACCTAAAAATTGTAAGCATTCTCCAAGTTAATAAAGAGATCCTTACGAGTCCATCTTTGCTCCACTATTCTAGTTTTCTTAGCGATCTAGCTAAGTCGGGTCGGGAAGGCTTGCACGAGTCTTTGAGGAGAAAGACAGTGCGCCGCACGGGACGAGGTGCTAGCAAAAACACTAAGTCCGTCGGGAAGGCTTGCACGAGTCTTTGCTCCACTACTCAACTGGCCTTCGCTTCGCGTCGGCCCACTTTTCAAGGCAAAGGCGGACATTGCCAAGGCATTTCTGGAGAAGGCCGCGAGGAAGATGAAGAAGTGAGCCGACGCGAAGCGAAGGCCAGTTGAGTACAAGGAGGGGGACATGGTGCTGGTGAAGCTGCAACCACAACAGTTCAAGGTGTTCCGCAAGGTGCACAAAGGACTAATCCGAAGTATGAAGGCCCCTTCCCCGTGCTCAAGAAAGTAGGCAAGGTGACCTACAAGCTTGAACTCCCTGCCAAGTTGAAGATTCATCCAGTCTTCCATGCAAGTTGTTTGAAGCCGTACCATGCAGACTTGGAGGATCCCCAGCGAGGAGTTTCGAAGCGACCGACGACGACCATGACGACTTCCTTCGACAAGGAGGTGGAAGCCGTGCTGGACAGGAGGACCATTCGGCGATGAGGCGTGTCCCCGTATGTGGAGTACCTCATCCAGTGGAAGGGCTTGCCTTTACGGCGAGTCTAGCTGGGAACGAGCTGATACGCTGCATCAGTTCGAAGCCGAGATCCAGGCGTTTCTCAGCGAGCATGGTTGACGAGGGCGTCAACGCCTTAGGTGGGGGAGAATGTAACTTCCCAAATGTTGCACCCGCCCGAGGCCCAGTTGCATAACCTTTTTGTGACCAAGGTTATGCGGGAAACTTCCAGAACATTCTAGAAGATGGCGGAAGGCTCTAGAAGATTGTGGATCTCTCCGGAAGGCCCAAGATCGTTCTAGGAGGCCCAAGAAGCTTCTGGAAGGCCCTTGAAGTTTCCTTTTATGTTACTAGGGAATAAACCTGGAATATGTCATTCCAGTTATGGTAGAAAGTAATAATCCTTGGAATATTCCTTCCAGGACTTTCCTTGTATTGCTCTATGAGCACTTATAAAAGGGGGAGGCTCTCATTTGTTCCTCACCACCTAAAAATTGTAAGCATTCTCCAAGTTAATAAAGAGATCCTTACGAGTCCATCTTTGCTCCACTATTCTAGTTTTCTTAGCGATCTAGCTAAGTCGGGTCGGGAAGGCTTGCACGAGTCTTTGAGGAGAAAGACAGTGTGCCGCACGGGACGAGGTGCTAGCAAAAACACTAAGTCCGTGACATGGCGCATTCTTCTTGATTCCTAGCACCTACAAAGAGCGAGGGTCAGTACGATCACATTTACTGGCGAGTGGCTAATTAAACCCGAGCTCTGCATTTGGTTCAAGCAGTTTTATAAAACATGTTAGCTATTTGGTGATCTTTCTAACCATCCTGATCGATTTCCATGTTAACATGTTTTGAGGCAAGCATATGAAATTGTATTCATTGAGTAGTGAACTTATTCATCCCGGGTCACGTGTATTAGTTCAAGCAGTGAAAGGGTGTGAAGGTCACTAGCAATGTCAAGACATCATTGACTATAGCTGGGTTAGTCGGCGACCCTTTCGTGGCGGTTACGAGCCCTGTGCGAAAGTTCCCAAATCATCCGCACTAGTCCTGCTGGCACTTGCTATACTCGTTCCTCCCGGGCCGAATCTGTCATGCCCCGATTCCGAAGAATCGATAGTCGTCCCCCGGGCGTGATGCCGTGAGAACCTAGGTTGCGATCGCACAAGGAATAGTCATAAGGTTATCCGAAACACAATATCTAAGTGAGTACGCAGAGAAATTGAACAACACATTGAGGCAGAGAAACTTTAATTTTTATTGATAATAGACATCATTTACAAGGCTCTATTGCAATCATACCGCACGGGCTTTACAAAATGACTCGATTATAAAATGAACGCCGATGAGATAGTCGTTCCATACATACATCCTTCAATTTACAAAAAAAGTATTCCAGCCACCTGGAATGGAGGGAAGCTGAGACATGTTTCTTGGACTGATGCAGAGAGTCTTCAAAAGTGGAGTAGCGAGAGTCTTCGACGCACGGTTGAAGCTTTAAAACACGAACGTCGCCTTGGTTAGTTGGCACGTTCCTCCTGATTCGTGGCACCTGCGGATAGCAAGGGTCAGTACGATCACATGTACTAGCAAGTGGCTAATTAAACCCAAGTTTCTATTTGTTCAAGCAGTTTTATAAAAACATGTTAGCCATTTTGTGATCTTTCTAGCTATCCTGATTGATTTGTATGTTCACAAGTTAAGAGGCAAGCATTCGAAGGCAATAAAACATAACTTATGATATATCTTACCTATGACAGAGCGTACCGTTGCAGCATAACTTACCATGTTCCTTTCCAGTCATATTTATAACAAGCTTATAATTTATGTGCAAGTGTGGGTCACTGGCAATTCAAGCCATCTGGACGTATAGCCTCGTCGAGCCGGCGCCCCTTTCAACGCGGGTAGCTAGCCCCACTGAAAGTCTTGAATGACCCGTACTAGCATCCAGCGCAGCTATCTTGCATTCCTCCTAGGCGGAAACGGTCCCGTGGCTTCGGGCTGCCGTTCGAGGAAGCGAAGCCTTGTGCACAAGTTGTCCATGACCGGACTTAAGTTAACAAGTTATTCAAGCACGTTTTATGGTATCGCTGGGACTATTATGTAATCTATTCATTTACTGTGCTTTGCAGATCCTGAAATAATTCTCTCTGTTTTCTAGAACCTTATCTTTTCTCTTTTTGAGCATAGAACTTGTATTTTTCGAGTAAATCATTCTAATTCGATGCAGTTATCCGAGTTCTTTTTTAAAATAGAGGGTCGAGGTGAAGAAGGTCAGCCACTCACCTTAGTCTTTTGCTTCAGGCAAGGGACTGGTTAGCTGCGCTTAGACGTCGCCTACGCGATCACCTGCAATCGCATAAGCAACTGATTAGAAAACTGTGTTATTCAAGGGATTCAATATGAATGCGAAGTTTGAAAATGCAAGCCATAAAACCATCGAAAACATTCACAAAATGTATTCACGAAAACCAAAGTCAAAGCCAAAGCCAAATCAAGTACGGTACGAAAACCAGAGCAACGGGAGGTATCTTCCGACTCAGCCGCAGAGTCAATCCTTGAGGTGCAACCCGCTGAATTTGGGACTTGATTCCGAAGAAGCCTTTCCATAACAAGAAAAGGATCTTAATTCAATCGCTACCGTTCGACCGATTCAATCGATTCCGATCTATCACTTCCGACTGAATAGGTAGCGATAGTGTTCCTTTCTCGTGCACCCCGTGGACGAAAATGGGACACGATGTAGGGACGGGGCACTACACCATAACTAACTAAGAAAAAGTTTCATCCTCGAAACATAAGAATAGAACCTACCTCTATGAGAACAATGAAGGAAATTTCTCCTTCATCTCCGATTCAAGTTCCCAGGTCGCCTCTTCGACCGAATGGTTACTCCAGAGTACGCGGACGAGAGGGATCATTCGATTCTGCAGCAGCTTATCCTTGCATTCCAAGATTTGGACATGCACTTCAACGTAGGATAAGTCGGACTTCAGCTCCAGCTGACCAAAATCTACCATATGGCTTGGATCGTGCACGTACTTCGCAACTGAGAGACGTGGAAGTTATCATGCACACCCGCTAGCGTTGGCGGTAGGGCAATCTTATAGGCCACTGGGGTGACTCGCTTGAGTATTTCAAACGGTCCAACGAATCTCAGACTCAACTTTCCCTTTGCACCAAACCGGGTAACTCCACGCATGGGCGACAATTTATGAAATACGGGATCACCTTCTAGAAACTCGAGGGGTCGACGATGGACATCAGCGTAACTTTTCTGCCAACTCTGTGCAGTCTTTAATCTTTCCCAAATGAGCTTGACCTTCTCTACGGTCTGTTCCACCAGCTCTGGACCAAGAATCTGCTGTTCCCCGACTTCATCCTAGCAAATGGGCGATCTGCACTTTCGGCCGTACAAGGCTTCGTACGACGCCATTTGGATGCTGGACTGATAGCTATTGTTGTATACAAATTCGGCCAATGGTAGATGAATGTCCCAACTCGACTTGAAGTCAACTGCGCAGAGCCGTAATATGTCTTCGAGAATCTGATTCACATGCTCCATTTGGCCATCGGTCTGGGGATGGTAAGCTGAGCTGAACTGCAACTTGGTACCTAGAGCCGACTGAAGGCTACTCCAGAAGTGCGATAGAAATCGTGTATCCCAATCAGAGACGATAGACACAGAAACTCCGTGCAGCCGTACTATCTCGTCAAGATAAATCTGAGCCAGGCGATCAGCACTCCAAGTAACTTTAATGGCAATGAAGTGCGCTGACTTGGTTAGTTGATCAACGATAACCCAGATGGCATCATTTTCCTGCGGCAGCTTCAGCAGATCAACAACAAAGTCCATAGAGACATGATCCCATTTCCATTCTGGAATGGTAAGGTTCTGCGTCTCCCCGCCCGATCTCTGATGCTCAACTTTCACCTGCTAATAGGCCATGCATTGCGACACGAAGAGCGCCACATCCCTCTTCATTCCTGCCACCAGAAGGTCGTGCGGAGGTCCTTGTACATCTTTGTGCTGCAGGATACAAGGTATATTTCTTGTAGTGCCTCCGTCAATATCTTCTTTCTAAGTTCTGAATCATCCGGAACGCATAGCCTACCCTTCAATCGAAGCACGCCAGTTTGTCTACCACAAAGTCGGTCACACTACCTGTTGAAATTTGCTCTTGTTTCTTCAGGTACGGATCATCCTTCTAAGCGGTCTTGATCTTTTTTCACAAGCTCGGCTCTAACTGCAACTGCGCCAAATGCATATCCCTGAATCGAACCCGGAGGTCGATGTCCATCTCTTCTAAGTCGTATAGCAATCTACAGTCGATGGATAGCGAGGCAATATACTTCCGACTTAGAGCATCTACCACAACATTTTCCTTGCCCGACGTAAAGTCAATCGTCAAGTCGTAATCTTTGATTAGTTCAAGCCAACACCTTTGCAGCAAGGCCAGCTCCTTCTGTGTGAATAGATACTTGAGGCCCTTGTGATCCGTATAAATCGAGCATGCCACGCCATAAAGGTAGTGATGCCATAATTTTAACGTAAACACAATCACATCTAACTCCAGGTCATGGGTGGGATAGTTCTTCTCGTATGACTTTAGCTGTCGGGAAACAAAAGATATCACCTTGTTTCGTTGCATCAGAACACACCCCAAACCCTGGTCGGATGCATCGCTGAAGATCTGGAATCCCTCATCCCTTCTGGAAGTGCAAGTATCGGGGCCGAGACGAGCCGTTGCTTTAATTCCTGGAAGGAAGCTTCACAGTCGTCTGACCATTCAAAAGCTACTCATTTCTGGGTGAGGCAAGTCAGAGGCGACGCGATCTTCGCGAAGTCTTTCTTGAAGCATCGGTAGTATCCTGCTAAGCCAAGGAAGCTTCAAATCTCGCCGACTGACGCTGTCACCACAACATTCTGGAACCAGGGAATTTTAGTGATTGATATTTTTTTTGATTATTTTATTATTATTTAAATTATTGTATTGTGATTTTGTCATTTGCTAGTTAAATCTTAGAACTGTATTGTGTAGATGTTAGCCATGACCATAGAAACCTGTTAGAGAGATTAGATAACTTAAGTTAGACTCTAATCTAGCTATCATATCAATTAGAACCCATTAGTTAGCTAAAACCTTAAGTTACTTTGGACCCTTCCCTTAAGGGGCCTTAAATTGCATGTTAGGAAGACCTTTTAGCCGTTTTCACCAAACCCTAACCCTAGGACAGCCCATGGCTGGCCATATAGTGCCTCCCCCTTCCTATTTAAAGCAACATTAGCCCGTTGCATCTTTTCATTTGCAAACCCTAACCCTAAATTGGTGTTAGAGTAGAGGAGGTCTATATTGGCTAGCCTTATCAAATTTGCCCCCTTTTATCAAATCACCTCCAAATTCAACCAAACCAATTTCATTGCACTCAAGTAGAGGAGGTCTATTGGCTAGCTAGCAAGGATTGGAAGCAATTCGACCATTGGATTTGGTGTGGGATCATTTCAAAGGGTTTTCATTGAGATTCCAACTCTCAATAGGTAATGACCTCTAAACCTATTAATTTCCTGATTTCTCTCCATAGATGCATTCATTTAGGGTCTCCCTAGTCTTAGGTTAAGTTTGGTTCAATTTCGTGTCCATTTGGGATACGTATCGCAAGAGTATCGGAGGGGTATCTCAAGTGTTTGATGAAATGCCCCTTAGGACTTTTTGTTCTCTAATTTCTAAATAAATTATATATTTGGGTAGCTAATCTACTGTAGATTACATGTACACTTGACTGAGATGGATTTGATGTGATTTGAGGGGTGAAAATGGACACATGGACACTACTGTCTGTGTGCACTGTACAATAGCTCCTCTGCTACCTAGGGTCTAGTTCTTGACTTTTAATGGACCAATTCACTTCCTAATGACTCTATATAGTAGGGGAGATGTCTGACCTTAGGTCCTTAGCTTTGGGCAGTGAGCCATGGCATGACCCACAAGTTTTCATTTTTGCAGTCGAGAACCCCCTTCTGCCTGTGCATGTTCACATACTTTGAAACCTTATTTTCTTTGCACTCCATAGCATGTTACACACCCTTGTTCGACCAGTTAGCCACTGCCTCCATTGCATCATGCATTCACATATCCCATATTGTCTAAATCCTTAAATTTCAGTCATTTAGTTCCTTGAATGTCAGATTTAAATATTTGCTCTGCTTCTAAAGGTATATCACTGCAACCATAGCCATAGCTACCTTTTTAGTTCACTGCAGTATAACTGTCTACTGCATGCATATTCATAGATACTTCAGATTGCTCAGTCGAGCCTCACTCCATTGACCACTGTACACAATTTTTACCCTGTACTGCATCCTTGAAGGCCAGTTAAAACCTGATGATGCCTGTCCTGCAAGTTGATTTGACTCAACGTGCATCTTGTGTTTCTATTAGCAGTTGTCCGGGTTCCATATTTGGTTCTGTCCATATTACTACATATGAAATGCCCTGTCCATACTCACTGCCCTAAACCACTGGTTGAATTTGATCTCATCCTATTTGTTTTCACTACATTCCCATATCCCTGACCATTCGACTAGAAGTCTTGGCCTGCAAGGGGTACTGCTCATTATTACGGATCTGTGCATTACATTGCTTGATGCATTTTATTGTGTCCTGCATCCCATGACCCCCATTTCGTATTAGACACTTGATGTTCAGACCAAATGGCTCATGTTTTAGCCTTTGGGTAGTTGGTTCAGTCCTTAGAATGCATTAGCCCTTATAGTGTTGCCTGCATTGAGGATGTGTGAATGTGCTATATATATGTGTTATATATATCTTGTGTGTATGTGAAGATATCCAGGTATATGTGAGTGAGTGTAAGTGGCAGTGTCGAGTGTGGGTTCTATTGTGTTAGGAAGCGGAGGGAACCACTGTAATATAAAGTACAGTGGTAAACCCTACTGGAATGAAGGGGAGAATGGGGATATCAATTCATTAGTATCAGTATATATGTGAGGACAGGTATGACACTATATGAGTATATATATGAGATACATTACATTATGGGGCTGTGCCTAGATCTGTTAGACATAGTGTATATTTGTGAGTTGATGTGAAGTTATTATGTGAGGATTTCGGTAGCTTGTGGTTCAGTTTCTGAATATATATATATATATATTATATATATATATATTATATATATATATATATATATATATGTTATAAGAGATAGGGGCCTGTAGATATAAAGATATCTTAGTAATGTATCATTCCTATAGTAATAGATGTTTTAATAGATGGTTAATAGGAAGGTAATAGCTCGAGCATACCTATTGTCTATGATCAGTTCCTTTTTATCATTATTTAAGTCCACTATAATATAGGTCCATCCCCTTTGAGTTTAGGGTTCTGTCCACTCTCTAATAGAGTTCAGTCCCTCCTTACCACCTTCATGTTCAGTCCAAGCCTACGCATGTTTTGTTTAGACAAGCCAATACTTTCTGTTCACTCTTATTTGAGACCCTTATGTTCAGTTTTATTTGAGACTGCACCCTTGCTTCAATTCAGATTGTATAAAATTGATATACAGATTCATAACTTTGAGTATTAGTCATAATTGCTTTGCCATATAATTGTTTAATGGCTATAACTTACTTGCATTAGTATTTAAGACCTTTATCTATCTGAACACCCTATTAATTGGTACCAGTTTTACTTTAGCCTGTACAACAGGGTATTGAAGGGGAATAGCTAACAAGGTTTAAGAAGAGGGATAATTAGTTGAGTGTGTGGCCATGTGTGTAAGAATTAGAAAGTGAGTGAATAAGAGGTGGCTTAACCTTACAAATTCAGAGTGAGGATAGGATATATAGATGGCAAGGTAGCAGTTTGAAGAGGGTCATGAGTTGAGTTTAGGTACTAGCTAATATCTAAGTATCCTAGAGTAGTGCCTTAGTATGTTAGCTTAGTTAGATTAGGATGTTAGTTCATGTTAGATAGGCTTGGATGGGTTACCTAGGATTAAACTAGAGAATGGACACCTTGGTACCCTAGACTTTGACCAAACTGACTCGTTAACCTAGAAATAGCCTATTTGACCTTGTTTGACTAGGTAGTTGACCATTGGTTGACCAATGTAACCCTAGATGTTGACTTGGTTTGACTAAGGGTTGACCAAAGTTGACCAAGGGTTAACTTGACCTAGATTGTCCTAGAATCATGTAGATTGCATTATAAACTTCAATTATTACCTTTTAAACACATTATAACCTGTATTGCTCTAAATAGGACATTGTGACTCCGGTTCGGACATCTGTATATATCAGTCGCTCAGGGTATCAGGCGAGTACATTCTTTGATAGTTCTTTCATTTTACTTGATGATTACTGTATTTCAGTTCTTGTTAGTTCTATTTGATTCTCTGTCAGAACATGTATTGGTATTCTAGATTCATTCACTTGTATACATGTACTTGACTCGTCTAGCCTCTATTACTCGAACCACTCACAAGAACCATCTACTCAAATCACTAACTCGAATCACCAATACTCGAATCACTAACTCGAAACATCTACTCGAATCACCAATACTCGAATCACTAACTCGAATCACTGACTAGAATCACTTACTAGACTCATACTGGGATCACACTTGGCTTATATTGTACTGTCTGGACTCGTATCACTTTGCTCTAGTTCAGTTATCTATATTTACAGTCTTCATTACCATGCTCTCATGATTTACTGTATTTACTTTTCTTGTTCCTTAAAATGTTGCTTTTATTACACGTCTCAAACTTCCATGATACATCATTATAATTGTCTATAACTGCTTTATAGTCTTTGTCATTTACTTGGGATTGCTAGATGAGGTGTGCTCGTTCTATCCTGACTGGATATTTTTCAGATATTTGTCCGGGAGATACGAGTCCTACATGCTATGGACCTGAGGAGGGATTAGCTGTAATGCTCGCTCTGCGTGAGGCATTTGGTTGGCTTGTTGGATGGGATCAGAATGTTGGACCGTGACTTATGTTAGAGATCACGGGAATTGAGACTGATGCAGTCTTTCTTAGCTGGCTAGACGGAATGGGTATTGGAACGTGGCTCGCTGGTGGAGCTACGCTTAGTGGGATTGGAGCAGGAAGACCGTTATTCAAGGCAAGTAGAACTGTCCTCCTTCCTTCTTATTCCTGCATGCTTAATAAATGGAATAACGTGATGCTATAAATTGTCCCTAAATGTCCCATGTTTTAGTTGCTGAATAATAGAGATGCTTATGCTGAGAATTATTGAAATGAATAAGACATGAATATTGAACTGTTGAACGAATAACACTCGAACTGCTAATGTAACTTGATGCCTGAGAATGAATTGAGAATGTCCCTTATGCTTAATGTTGATGAAATGAATGAATCACTTGAATAATGAGATGTCGCGTGAATGTTACATGAGAAATGAATTGAATATGCTATTGTTCCTATAAATGAATGAAATGCTACAGGCCCCTTTGAAATGAATGAATGCTGTTGTTCCTCCTTAGAAGGAACATAATAAGAAATGTTGCAATGTAGCAATGAATGAAAAATGTTGCAATGAAGCAATGAATGAGAAATGATGAGGCTTGGGATCGTCGAGATCACCAAGTAAAATGACGAAAATATTAGAAATGATGAGTCGTTGAAAACGACATGGATGAGTTGAATGATGCACCGTTGCCTTTACTTATTTCAATATTTCACCATGTGTTTTATGATCACGATCGAGTCGGACACGCATTCGCATGGTCAGCGACAACTTGTATACAAGGGGGTGACTGCTTCCTCGGACGGTACCCCGGGACGTTAGGGGGACCGGTCCGACCATGGGGGAAGTGTAAACGTACTTTAAGGGTACGTGGTATCGGGACAATCCATTCGGGCTCGCAACCTGGTGGAATGGCGCGCCGATTACCTTTCGAAGTCCTACATGGCAACGTCTGAGTATGGTGCACTAACACCAATGATCATGTTGTAAGGATGCATGCTAATGAATGTTTTGT
Source organism: Iris pallida (assembly GCA_029216955.1). NCBI lineage: Eukaryota > Viridiplantae > Streptophyta > Magnoliopsida > Asparagales > Iridaceae > Iris > Iris pallida. Next base: position 47,082 of record JANAVB010020774.1, read on the forward strand.
GCAGGCAGAGTAAGTGTAAGAGTTAACCTGTATTTGATGCAGGTACGAGGGAGTTGGCTATCGGTAAGAAATACTTAAATGTGATATACTCAATATATATATTGGTTGAATTGCCTACTTAATTATGCTAAACAAGACGATGTTATGATGTTGCCTTTAAAAGAGAACTCTATGACATACTCAATATGTTAAATTCAGTATGCTAGAAAGATGCCTTGCTCAAATATAACATACATGCTAAGTGATGCTTGAAGTGAGAACTGTCATAACATGTTTAAGATGATAATGTTAACGATGCCTCAATGATGCCTTTGCATGATAACACCAAGAATGCTATAATGATATGTCCACATGAATATTACTAAGAATATGTTTAAATGCTTCACTATGATGATTGCCCATGAAATGTAAACTGATGCTAGGCCCCAAGTAGAAAGATCACTCTATTAAATGCTTGCTAAAATCGACCAGTTAGTGTTGGTTTAGGCGAGTGGGTTGGATTCTGCTCGCCAGTACATAGCTGATGTGCTGACCCACGTTTTGTGGGCAGGTGCTCGTGCTTGGGATATTCTACACACGAAGATTGGCTTGATTGGTCCCGCGGCATCGAAGATTTATTGGGCATACAGAAGCTCTCCTTGTTCAAGATGATGTCTTCTGTTTATAATTGGCATAATGTATGGAACATTGTAATCAGTTGTACCAGTGAGTTTTAAGCCAAGTTGGTATATCGAGTTGTAATCCAATGTATCCAAGTATCAAATGTAAGCAGTATAGCATTGTTCAGTTGGCTTTCAATGTAAAATGAGATGTGTTGTAAGTACTGTACTTCAATACAAGTCTTGTACTCTTCTTCAATTATCAACAAAGAGAATAAAGTTCTGTATATCTCTATGAGACTTCAAGTTATCCTTTTATCTCCGCTGCTATAAAGAAACTGATGTGTTTCTATTCAATAAGAAAGATTATCCTTATTAAGTTCAATTTGTCTGCTTCTGTTGCTGCGATGTGTTCCTATTTGAAGATAATCGATTATCTACCATCTTTGCCTTGTACAAATGCAATACCAGACTTGTACGGCATCACGCCCAAGCGAGGACGATCGATTCCAAGAGATAAAATATGTGAATAAATGACTCTACGAATCGTGGCTTGACATTACCCATACCAAGCCCCGACCTTCAGGAGTGACCAGATGAGTAGTTAGAGGACATGTTCTAGACTTTCATGTTTGAACTTGAATTGTAATAAGTAGAGATATTTGACTTTGCATTTGAGATTGTTTGAGATATTATTATTTAGTAGTTTATTTAGTTGTTGTTGTTTAGTCTTATTAGTTATCTAGACTTTTGTGTTATCTTATCGTGCTTAGACTGTGATTGAGTATTATTATATCTTTACTTGTCCTCTATTCGGAGTTGAGATCCATGACAGGTACATTATATAATTGTGTGAGTTGTTAGATAGCGACCTAGTACAGCATTCTACCGCCGATTCTGCGGCGTAGGCTGGGTGCTGTTACGCACTCATGCCCTTATACCGGGTGCGGGTCGCAGACGCTGGCTGTTTTCAATCGACAACGGCTTCAACTTTTTTTGGGTCGACTGCAATGCCTTCGGATGAAATGATGTGTCCGAGGAAAGCGACACTGCTCAGCCAAAATTCACACTTGCTCCGCTTCGCATACAACTGATTTTCCTGAAGGGTTTGAAGCACAGTCTACAGATGCTCAGCGTGTTGTCGCTTGTCCTTCGAGTAGACGAGTATATCGTCGATGAAGACTACTACGAACTTATCGAGGAAGGGTCGAAACACCCGATTCATTAAATCCATGAACGCGGCTGGGACGTTCATTAGGCTGAATGGCATTACCAAGAATTCGTAATAGCCGTATCGAGTGTGGAAGGATGACTTCGATACATCGTCTGGCTTGATTTTGAGTTGATGGTAGCCCGATCGAAGATCAATTTTAGAAAATACCGAAGCGCCTTGCAACTGATTGAACATGTCGTCTATGTGGGACAATGGATACTTGTTCCAGACGGTGGCTTTGTTCAGCTCTCGATAGTCGATACAAAGACGCATTGAGCCATCCTTTTTCTTGACAAACAACATGGGCGCTCCCCATGGCGAGATGCTATGCCATATGAATTACTTATTGAGCAACTCTTACAACTGTACTTTGAGTTCCTTAAGCTCTGCATAGGCCATTCTGTACGGTGTTTTAGAGATCGGTCGGGTATCTGGGAATGTGTCAATGGTGAACTCTATCTCTCGATCAGTGGCATGCTAGGTAGTTCGTCCGAAAACACGGCTAGGAATTCTACCACAACGTCGGCCTGACCTGCGTTTGCACTATCCTATTTCATGTCTCGAATAAATGCTAAATAGCCTTCACACCCTGAATGCAGCATCCTTCGAGCCGATATTATTGAGATCACCATACAAATTGGTGATGCCTCACCACACGAATAACAGAATTCAGGCACTCCAGGTATACGGAAGGTGACCATCTTTTCGGCACAGTCGATGGTTGCGTTGCACGGACCGAGCCAATCCATTCCCAGAATGATATCATAGTCCTTAATGTCTAGGACTATCGTATCGAGACCTACCTTTTGACCACCTATATAGATGATTCCGTCTCCACAGGCTATGTTTGCAAGTAGTGACGTGCCCGACGGTAGGATGACGCTAAGATTAAGGCCTAACGGTGTTACAGGGAATTTGTGTTCGGCAACAAAATTCGTCGATATAAAGTATGCGTAGCACCTGAATCAAATAGTACACGAGCAGGTTTGATATTGGAATGCAGTATACCTGTCACGACTGTGTCAGATGCGAATGCTTTATCCCGGATTATGGCGTAGACGTGCCCTTGGACATTGGGGCGGCGGTCTTGGCCATTTTGTGGCACGGTTTGTTGGAATCTTGGCGCTGGACCCTGATTCCCTGGACGCCATTGTTGATGTTGCGGCACCGTTGGGTTCAGCCTTCTGGTTGGGTAGTTTGCACGCAGATGGCCCGTCTTGCCACAGTGCCAGCATCCACCTTCAGAGACATGACATTCATTTGCATGGTACCCAAAATTATTGCATTTGTGGTAGCGAGTTCCTGGATTCCACCCTTGGTATCCGCCCTGATTGTCGTTGTTTGGACGCTTGTTCGTATTGTTTTCGCCCATATGGCTAGGGAGCTTGTGGTTATATGTTTGCACAGTACCTACGGAGATATTGGCGCTCAAGGCGGAGAGCGTGATTCAGAGACTCGCCCATGGTCTTGTATTCAGGCACCGATACATGGGCAGAAATAGATGGACGCAGACCCACTTTGAACCGTTGAGCACGACTCTCCGTTGTTGGCAAGAATGCTCCAGCAAATTTGGCTAATTTATTGAATTCAACTGCATAAATTTATTTTCTTTTTCCTGTCGAACGGCCACGGAAAGGTACTCGATTTCAATTGTCTTTCTAAATGCAGCCCAAGGAATCGCCGCCGTCTTGTCTTCACGTCGGATTGCTTGCTTTTGCACGGACCACCAATCGTGTGCATTCAATCGGAGTAGAAGTTGTGCACATGCGACTTTCTTTGAGTCATCGATACCCAGAAGTTCAAATCGGTCTTCCAGCTCCTCCAACCAGTCGATCGCCAGAGAGGGATCTTCAGTACCGTTGAAGGAAGTGCGACAATTCTTCCTGAATTTTGACACCTCGAAGTTGGAACTTCTTGGTGTTGCAGGTAGACGCTTGAGCACTTTTAGTTCGATTACAATCGGTCTGACAGCAGGCTCGATCACGGTAGGCATTGCCGCAGAATTATTATTATTGGCCACAACTGTCTGGACTATCTGCTGAAGAGTGTCAAGCTGCTTCTGCTGCAACTTGAATTGCGCCTCGAATGGGTTCTTAAACTGAGACTACCGTGCCTCCGTCTACTGTCGATGGAGCTCATTCTGGCACTGGTTAGCCTCTGCTGACATTGTTGTGCCTCTAGCATACGTAACATCCGTTCCATAGGGGCATTCGAGGGTTCAGACCTTGAGCTACTCGAGCCGCTCGAGGCACTCTCTCGTTCACGGTCGCAACTTCTCCAGCTTCTAAAATAAAAGCAACTCTCGTTAGTTTCAGAAAATGTCATGGGTTCACTGTATGGAACAACTCATCTCATCGACACGAGGTCAAAGGTTCGAGACTAGAGACTCGAGACTGGAGGCCAAGGACGTAAAGTCATGCTATGATACCATTATGTCACATCCCGATTTTGAAGAATCGATAGTCGTCCCCCGGACATGATGTCGTGCGAACCTAGGTTGCGATCGCACAAGGCATAGTCCACTACCAAAATACAGCCATTTGGCGACGAAAATTTAGCGACGGATTTTGTCCGTCGCTATTAGAGACAGACTACCGACAAAGTTCCGACTGATTGCCGTCAAAAAGCTGATAATTTTTTATTTTAAGGGCGAGCAAAGGTCGCCAATCCGTCGTTAAGTCGTCGAAGATATAGCGACGGATAGAGAATCTGTCGCTATGCCGTCGCTTAGTTATCAAAAGTTGGCAAAAAATGTTGAAAAAAATTGGCACAAAATTTAACGATCACATAGCGACGGATAGTCCGTCGGCTAGCTAGGGTAGTATAGCGACGGACTAGTGTCGCCCGTCTATCCGTCGCTAGTCCGTCGCTAATGTCCAGCCCTAACTTAAATTTAACTGATGGGGGGCACTTTTTATTCCCGCCCAAATTTTCTTACGTCTCCTCTCTCCGGCGCGCTCAGGGCTCTCTCTCGCTTTGCAGGTAATCCCCTCTCTCTCTCTGCAGGTAATCCCCCTCTCTCTCTCTCGGTGGGGGTGGCGGGGGCCGGTGGTGGTGGGGGTCGATGGTGGTGGGGGTGGGGGTCGTGGTGGGGGGGTGGGGGTCGCTGGGGGGTAGGGAAGCGAGGGGGGTTTCGGGGTGGGGGTGGTGGAGGTCGACGGTGGTGGGGGTGGGGGTCACGGGGTGGGTAGGACAGCGAGGGGTTGGGTAGTGGAGGGGGGTTTCGGGGGGGGGTGTTGGGGGTCGGCGGTGGGGAGGAGGGTAGGACAGCGGAGGGTGGCGGGGGGGGGGTGGTGGTGGTCGGCGGTGGTGGAAACGGGGGTCGGAGGGGATGTAGGGCAGCGGAGGGGGGCCGGGGTGGGGGGTCCGGTGGTGGGGGGATGGCAGTTGGCGGTGGTGGGGGTGGGGGCCGGGGGTGGGAGTTGGGGTCGGCGGATGGGGGCCTGGGGTGGGAGTTGGGGTCGGCGTTGGTGGGGTGGAGATCGGCGATGGTGGGGAGTTGGGGGTCGGCGGTAGTAACATAGACTCACACACACATACACATGTAGTTCCTTGGTTCATCCCTTAATATCATTGAGTACCCCAATTTCATCCACATGGCACTGTATTATTTTGTTCAGTCCATTAGTTTCCTACATGTTCAGTCTCCCTTAAAACCTTCTTGGTTCAGTTCATATCATAACCTGTTCAGTCCCAATGCAATGTTTGTCCCTATTGAATTAGAGTTCAGTCCTGCATTATCTTTAAAGTTCAGTCTTCAAATATATGATTCAGTCCTTAATTCCTTTATTTCAGTTCATTACTCATTTGTTCAGCCCACTTGGGGTCATTCCTGTGCCTCTTGTTCAAACAATGGACATATGAAGGGATAGGTAAGGGCTCGAGACTAATGTGTATTCAGTCCATGATCAAGTAGAAGTCCAATTCACACTGTTTCAATCACTGTCATTGGAGGTTAAGCCCTTGCCTATATTCGAAAGGTTAAGTACATATACTGTTCAGTCCTTAAATTGGACTAGGTATCAGTCAATGCATACTATTCAGTCCCTTTGAACTCTATGTTCATTCCTTGCACTGTCTTAGATGTGCAGTCCCATCACACACACACCGAAACGGAATTTTTTTAAATCGAACTGAATCTCTTATATATATAAACTTAGTAAAAAGATTTCGATCGTTGGTGGCTACGAGTGTATCCTAGTATAGAGGAGTATGACTACTAGCTAGTGTGTAGAGGAGTATGTTTACTAGTGTATCCTAGTGTAGAGGAGTATGTAGAGAAGTATGGCTACTAGTGATAGATAGGTTTATGTGTATCGGTATCGGACAATTTCTATGAGTATCGATATCGGTATCAGATTATTTCTATGAGTATCGGTATCGGGCTATTCCTATGAGTATCAGAATCAGTATCGGTATCGGACTATCGGTATCGGTATCGGATTAAGATTCTTCTTGTGTTTCCGAATCTGAACTGTTTCTAAAGTGTATTTTTATGGATAATTCAATACTCCAGACTGTGCAAAATTAAATCGTCAAACGAAGCTGAGTTGAATTTTGTATATACGTACTCTCATTGATATTTAATGGTCTTACCAGATGGCACCCAAGACCCGAGGATCTCGCTTGAGAGAGGCAGAAATGGCTGCTGAGGAGGTAGTGGTACCTTCTGCTGCTGAGGAGATAGAGGGACCTCCTGCTGCTGAGGAGATCAAGGAAGAACTTCCTCCTACTATTAAGGAGGAAGTGATTCTTAAAGCCGAGATAGTTGTGAAGGTCGGGCAGTTCCACCGGGAGTTCCAGTCATCCATCTCCTCTGGAGATTGATCTTGCTGGCGTGGATCCTACTTATGCGCAGTGGCTGAGGAGGGAGACCTCTCTGCGCATGCGTAGAGGACAATAGATATATATATATATATATATATATATATTAATATATATATAATATATATGATATGATTTTTGACCAGATTGGTTTCCGGTAGACTTATTTCTGGGTTTTACTTGGATGGTTTTACAACACTTGATGTTTTTTATTTTCTAGACATGGTTATTTTATAGACTTGGATGTTTTTGGATGCTATTACCTAGACTTTTATTACATAAAAATTCAACGGAGGGTTGCTCCGGGTCTCATTGATGTATGTTGGTTTGTGTGATGTATTTATGATAGATATTTGTATATTGGTGTATGATGTATATTGGTTTATTGGTTTGTGCGAGGTGTGATGCATATTGTGATGTTTCGATATTTCAGATGTTGTACGAATAGGGAATGCTGTGTTTTAAGTAAATTTTTTTCAAAAATTTTCCAGTTAGCGACGGCCTTGCAACGGCTGAGCGACGGAATATTTCGTTGCTAACTGGAGAATTTCTAGTTAACGATAGATGTCCACGGATTAGCGACGGATTATCCATCGACAAGGTTCTGAAAATATAAAGATTTCCAGAACCTAAGCGACGGATAGTCCGTCACTAAACCGTCGTTCTTCTGACAAGTTGGCGACGAATTGGCGATGGATTTTGCGTATCAGAAACTTTCTGATACGCAGTTACAGACATATTACCGATGGACTTGTCCGTTGCTACAATGTAGTATCAAAAACTTTCTGATAATTGATTTGACAGAAATCCGTTGGCTAGCCGTCGCTAAGCAGTCGAATGGCGACAGCTTAGCGATGGACTTTGTTTAGCGATGGGCTATTTTTCGATGGATTTTTTAGCCAAATTTCGTCGGTTAGCCGTCGCTAAGTCGATTTGTCGACGGATTAGCGACAGAATATGGCAGTCGCTAATTCGATGTATTTTAGTAGTGGTCATAAGGTTATCCGAAACACAACAGCTAAGAGAGTACGCAGAGAAATTGAATAACACATTTAGGCAAAGAAACTTTAATTTTTATTGATAATAGACATCATTTATAATACTCTATTACAATCATGCCGCACGGGCTTAACAAAATGACTCGATTACAAAATGAACGCCGATGAGATAGTCGTTCCATACATACATCCCTTAATTTACAACAAAAGTATTCCAGCCACCTGGAATGGAGGGAAGCCGAGACATGTTTCTTGGACTGATGCAGAGAGTCTTCAAAAGTAGAGTAGCGAGAGTCTTCGACGCGCAGTCGAAGCTTCAAAACATGAACGTCGCCTTGGTTAGTTTGCACGTTCCTCCGGATTTACGGCACCTGTGGATAGCGAGGGTCAGTACGATCACATGTACTGGAGAGTGGCTAATTAAACCCATCTTCCATTGGTTCAAGCAGTTTTATAAAAACATGTTAGCCATTTTGTGATCTTTCTAGCCATCTTGATTGATTTGCATGTTAACATGTTAAGAGGCAAGCATTCGATAGGCAATAAAATATAACTTACAATACATCTTACCTACGGCAGAGCATGCCGTTGCAGCGTAACTTAACATGTTCCTTCCCTGTAATATTTATAATAAGCTTATAATTTATGTGCAAGTGTGGGTCACTGGCAATTCAAGCCATCCTGGACGTATAGCCTGGTCGAGACAACACCCCTTTCAGTGCGGGTAGCTAGCCCCGCTGAAAGTCCCGAATGACCCGTGCTAGCATCCAGCACAGCTATCTTGCATTCCTCTTAGGCCGAAACGGTTCCGTAGCCTCGGGTTGCCATTCGAGGAAGGGAAGCCTTGTGCGCAAGTTGTCCATGACCATGCTTATGTTAACAAGTTATTCAAGCACATTTTATGGTATCATTGGGACTATTATGTAATCTTTTCTAGAACCTTATCTTTTCTCTTTTGAGCATAGAACTTGTATTGCCTAGTAAATCATTCTAATTCAATGCAGTTATCGGAGTTCCTGTTTTTGAAATAGAGGGTCGAGGTGAATGAGGTCAGCTACTCACCATAGTTTTGATTCAGGCGAGGGACGAGTTGGCTGCGCTTAGATGTCGCCTACGTGATCACCTGCAATCGCATAAGCAATTGATTAGAACATAGTGTTATTCAAGGGATTCTATATGAATGCGAAGTTCAAAAACACAAGCCATGAAAACCATCAAAAATATTCAGGAAAACCAAAGCCAAAGCCAAATCAAGTGCGGCATGAAAACCAGAGAAACGGGAGGTCTCTCCCAACTCAGCCGTAGAGCCAATCCTTGAGGCGCAACTCGCTGAATATGGGACTTGATTCCGAAGAAGCCTTTCCATAACGAGAAAAGGATCTTAATTCAATCGTTCTCGTTCGACCGATTCAACCGATGCCGATCTATCGGTTCCAACTGAATCGGTAGCGACAGTGTTTCCTTTCTCGCGCACCCCGTGGACAAAAATGGGACACGATATAGGGACGGGGTACTACAGAATCGGTTCCTTGGCCTAGGCAACCGTTCGAGGAAACTACACCTTGTGCACAAGTTTTCCAATGATCGTTGTTTGCGTGAACAAAAAGTTTTCCAAGAAAACTAGTTTACAAACTAAGAAAGAAGAGTACAAAGGTACAATTTGATTCTGGGGAAGTACAACTGTAGGAATCTAATCAGAAGACGATCACTTTATCCCTTGGACGATGCAATGTCGAAGAAGAAAGCCTTTGGAGAGTGCTGCAATAACTTAATCAGGAGATTATGATCATTAGTGATGAATGAGAAGTGTTTTGGAACTCTATTTATAGAGTATTGAGATAACTGTCAGACAGTTACCCTGATTGGCATACACTTGCAATTGGTGCACCATTATCCATTTGCGCGAATGGTTGGTTTAACTGCTTGGGATGCGTACATTCTGTGAGAGGGATGTGCTTGGTCGTGGGCAGTGTCACATGCACGTTCTTCGTGAATAGTCGCATGTGCACCACGTCATCTAACTGCTTCTGGATGAAAATCGATCAAGTGGCGCCAACTAATAAGTGGCGCTTGGCGTAATTTGGTGATTGGTGCCATCTTCTTCATATAGAATATGTAGGAAGTGATTACCTTATGCCAAATAATAAATAGCGTGAGGCAGCTGTCAGTCATTAGCGCCTGAGCTTCTCGAGGAAGATTGCCACGTTGTCAGCCAGCATTATTTAAAGTCTAGCACCATTTGATGATCAGCGCTATTTGATATCCAGCGCTATTGAATTAATAACTCTGGGTGCTATTTGTCAGTAGCGCGATATATTCTTTTTAGTAATTTTTATCTACTACAAGAACCCTTTCAAAGTTTTCAAATTTCAAAGATTTTAAAATTTGAAATACTTTGAATAAGAAGTAGCTTCGTACGTTTAGCGCACTTAAGAAGTTTAACTGACCCCGAGTTTCACGCATAATTTGTGCAGCCGTTACGCTTAGTTTTGGCTATAAATATCTTTGAGGAGAGAGAGAAAATCTTTTTCTCAAAAAACTTCTCTTCCCGAGCTCTTCATCTTCTCATTCCCGACGTTCAAAGTTCTTTGTTTATTATTAATGGCTCCAAAGAAGTCGGCCACGGACAAAGGCAAGGGGATCGCCGGAGCTCGGCCACGTATGTCGTCGTTGAGGGCACCACAGTACGCACCACCGTCGACGAGAGCCGAAGAGGCGAATCCAGCACTCGAAGGTGATCATCGAAGAAGATGATGAACAGTAGACTTAGGGCCATCTAATGGCAGTGCCAAAAAGCCAGCGTCAACCACCTCTTTCAGAGTGCTGGTTAGCGCTGCACAATTTCACAAATAGCCCCATCTCTTTCAGAGTGCGGGCCAAAGCATATCGTGCACTCTTTGTTTACACAAAGTGCGTTGTGCGCTAAAATTTTACTCGCACAAAAACAATAACTGTCATATGCGCAAATTTTGAACTGTCATATGCACAAATTAGGGACTGTCATATGCGCAAATTAGGGACTGTTGCACTGTATGCGCAATCTAAGAACTGTTGTTCTGCATGCGCAATTTTAGGGACTTGTCATCCTTCATGCACAAAAAATAAGATTGTCATAGGGCACAAACTTAGGAATTTGTCATGCGACATTCAGAGGCTGTTGCTGTGTATACGCTATTTGTACTGTATGTGCAAATTAGAGATTGTCATATTTGTGAAGATTTTGTGCAGAATTTGAATAATCTTTCATGATTTTGAACTTTATTTCTTCTCTTGCAGTTGACCTCAGAGGAGATCCTTATGCGGAGATACTAGTCTCTGCTTTTCGAGTATCAGGAAGATTTATCTCATGTCTTCTTCCCTCAATATAACCTTCCTACTACTAGGAGAGCTTTGCTAGAGTCCCAAGATAAAAGGACTATACTATGTCTGATGAATGGTGAACCCTTCATAAGTTTAGATCTGGTTCCCCGCAAGAAACCAGCTTCTTGTTTGGCGAAGCTATTGAAAAGACTCTCAGCACAAGTTGAAGCGGAAAAAACGAGTTTATCAGAGTGAAGATAGATTAATGTATCTCACCGATATGACGAGACATCTATTTATATCCACTTATGCTCATGCCAGCCATCCTCAAAACATGGCATAGGATCTGACTCCTTTCCAACAGGCTAGGGTTGGAAGGATATGTCACAGAATAGGGCCTCAGAGGAGGGACTTTTCTTCAGTTCCTCAGAGAGACATAGCACCCACTTGAAAGACTTAAGACTGAGTTGTGTGCCGGCTGAGGGTTCGTCTCTGATGATTCCAGCCAGAATACCTTTCTTTGCGAACGTATTTGCTAAAGTCGGACGAAAGTATCTGACTCCGAATATACGGCTGACGGGTTTGATGAATCCAGAAATCAAACGCTAGAACCGACTTTCAGTATGGGCCGTGAACAACTTTAAGGATAAGTTGTTTGAGTAGGAACTTTTTGAACCCATTTTGACTACTTCTTGTGGCATTCATACCAATTCTAATATGTTTTTAGCCTTGGTAGAGAGGTACAATAATTCGACTGGTACTTTCATGACCCCTTGGGGAGAGATAGGCCTCGTCCTTCATGAGATGCAGTATATTTCTCATCTGCCAATGGGTGAAAACCCATACGAAGAATACGTGCCAACAAACGAAGAACTGGATGCCTTAGCCAAAGAGAACCCGCAAATGGTGGCTGTTTTTGAAGAATTGTTATGTCACTTCATGATCTGCACTCTGTTGTATAAGACCAAAGCAATGGGGATGTGCTACCTGTCTAAATGGCTAGTGTATATTCTTGGGCCACATCCAGGAACCTAAGGTGCAAGAACACTTAGATCGTGAACTCCGCTTTTTCGAACCACTTGACCGTAGTACTATCGGGAAATTGATAGAAAAGTCGAGGCATGTCGACAATGAGCTGTTAGAAGATTGGCGTGATTTTGCCGCTAGCACTCCCATCGAGACTTATATAAGACAAGGTGGAAGAAAGATGTCTCGAGAAGCTACCCTGGCAGGCTTCCTCTCTTTGGCTGCGATGGTTCGTGGTTCCCGGAGCCAGTGCCGTCGACTGAATCCACCGAGGTGTACTATTTACAGCTATGCGTTAAGTATTTGGGCAGAAAATAGACATTCTTTCTGCGATGACTTGTCGGCTGAATGAAGGTCTTCGTTTATTCACATATACCATAATGGAGAATCCCAGCAGTCGAGACGAGTTTCCTCGCACTCAGATGCCGTATACTTATTTATTTGGTTGGTTACTACTGCACCACCCCATCCTAATGGATCCAACTCTAGGTGCTGAGGAGAAGATTTCATCAGACGTTATGCCATGTCTCGATGGAAAGTGAACACCCTTACTGATTGCAGAAAGGCACTGAATATGGGTTCCGAGTGGAGATTCTTCAGCGTTCCTCCTCCTCCTAGATATGAGAATCTTTTGCCGTTGCTCATGGACTTAGAGCCTATGGCTACTCGTCCACCTCTAGCTGCTTTCATGTGGTTGAAGATGATCAGACCTTCTCACCTAGTATATCGGTTAGAGGGTGAGTGTTTTCTGGAGCCATATCTGCCTAGCCGATTTGCTCGCCAATTCGGCTAGATCAAATACATGTTGGAAACAACCACCTGCCTAAAGCTTTTGGATATTTGATCGATGACGCTAAAGGATGGAGGTACTACAGCGTAAGGGGTACTAAGGCTACATTCACGATGCCCTCTGCTACTTTTGAAGCGGGTCCGCATATGTGTAGAGCCTAAAAATCAAGTTGTGCCATGTTTTTACTGCTCAGCAATCAAGTTGTGCCCTAAAATCAAGCTGTGCCACTGTTATAAAGCTCAGAGATCAAACTGCGCCACTGATCAGGTTGTGCCGTATATCAGACTGCGCCCAATCACATTGCGCCAAAGTTTACGTGGCGCCTGACAAATAATTGCCATTATTACTGACAGCACTGACAACTGACAGCACGATAAACGAAGAAAATCTTCGAATCCCGCAAAGCGTGGTGCTCGAGATGATTTGATGACAGCTGTTCTGCACACTCTGTGAGTTGCGCCTAGGCGCAATCTGAACAAATTCTCCTCACACATTCAAATGCTGCCACGTGCTATGCACTGAGTTGTGCCTAGGCACAACCCAATCAAGCGCAGTTTGACTCGTTGACTGAAGCTCGCACAACCTGATAAAGTTGAGACAACTTACGTTCTAAAGCAGGATGACGTGCACACATGCCACTAATCTCTCAAAACGTGTCCACTACTCTATACACGACCATGCGCATCTCAATCATATGATGCCACGCGTCTAAATACAGTTAGTAGACGTTTGTGTAACTGAATGGAAGTTGGCGCAACTTAAGGTTGGCGAGTTCAACCTCGCGCACATCAGAATAATTGCTAAAACAGTTATTTCCAGAACTCTATAAATAGAGTTTCAAATCATTATCAAGGCATCACAGAGATCAAGAATTCTTGCAAAATTGCTGCTGCATTCTCCAGAGGCTCTAGTCTTCAAGTTCACATAGTCCAAGGGATAAAGTGATCGTCTTCTGATCAAATTCCTAAAGTTGTACTTCCCCAGAATTCATTGTACTTGTACGATTCTTTTAAAGTTTGTTATAAACATTTGTTTTTGTAAACAAAATGACGACTCTGCTGGGGACGACTTTCTCCTCCGACGAGAAGGTGACAACTCAATGTGATACTGCGTCAATCGGCAGGACGCAGAAGACCCTGGTTGTTCAAGTCAACCAGACAGCCTAC
>JANAVB010020775.1:0-17500 GCA_029216955.1 Iris pallida
GAATGTCAACCTAGGAGACTATCTATTCCCAAAAGACCGATTGTGAGCCTCAAATCATTTGTTTGAAGTTTGGTTAACTAGAACCCTTGTGATAATAGTCTGGCAGGTTCGACACCAATAGAAGTTCACGACCCAATCGTTAGAAAACCTTTTTACTTAGAGTTGGTTACCCCGTCAATAACTCTTGTATACTATGGATGTGTATGTTCCTCAATTCATTGACCCGTGTCATCGTACCCTCGTTTTTCCATTTATTGAGGAACGACCCTTGACTTGACTTATACCTACCTATCCATTACGCTGTGCCTTATTCTTTATTAATAAGAGTCGAGGTATAATCTCTGGACTTAGAAATCCTTTTAACCTCTTTATTCCTAAAATCATATCCTAGCTTCTAAGGTGGATAGACTCTAGGCCTTCTAAAATTTGGGATATATGAGAATTACCGAGTGATTAGAATAATTTCCATAGGTAATAGTTAGTGCCCCATGGACTCCCCTTCCATTTAGATCATTTTGTGACCTCAGCCGTGCCACTAATATTCGGAGCACGAGACCAGTTGTTACCCTCCAACAGATTTCATATACAAGATCTAGACGAGTCCACCTTCATCTAGATATATCATGTCACACTCAAACCTGCCCCCTTGTACTCTATTTTTGTGGTACGACTTTCAGGTCAAAAGGACTAGCTATAACCCTTACCATAATACCGGTATACTTCCCGACTTCCACTAGAGTCTCAACCTTGACTCAATTCCTTCGACCCAATATATGGTGGTGATCTACTCAAAGCCCACTACGCACATACCACTAGTGTGCCACTCGATAAAGGTCTCTTGTGCTACTTAAACACAAAGTCACTAAAGGCGCACTTTGAGCTTTAGGGACCTAGCCAACCAATTCGACTGGCAAGTAGCTCAACCACTTGGGTGGAATCTTATTCTAAGTTACCCTAATCTAGTAGGAATAGTTTTATCATTGGGATCTTGTCTAGTGCATATAGATTAAAATCCAATGTTCATCCAACCAACGACTGATGCCCAAATAGAGAACCCATTAAGACCACAATCTTGATTTCTCAAATTCCGTTCTATTTTGGAACCTTGTTAAGATTAATTTCGAGAACGAGACTTCTGTATTGCACAGGTTGCAAGCTCTCCTAAAGAACGAACGAATCTTAGATTTAGCCAGTGACTAGACTAGAGTAGCCCAATCTAGCGAATAAGACTATAGCTTCATAAACACTCTTTCTATCTGCATCATCGAAAACTCTCTACCGCTCTTGAAACTTCATAATTGCCCTCGATTATTCCGCCTTACCTTTCTGTCCTTTATTTCAGAGCGACAAATAGTCATGCTTATTAGAATTTATTAATAATTTTTAGCTACTTGTATAAATTTGTTGCTTGTTAAATTTTGGGTTGTTTGATAGATACGAGAGGATTATAGATACCATATGTCCTAGATATTTTTAGAAGAGTTATTAGCCACCAGTTAGAAAATTATAAGATTCTAGTGACCTGTGTTTCAAGGGAGTAGTGTGACTAAAAGTGGGTAGAAGTCCTCGATGATTCGTAGTTACGAAATGGCCATGAAGAGGATATAAATATTTCGGAGAAATTAAAATTCGAGGATATGGTGGTAATAGTGGATTTATTCTTTTAATTTTTATGTTTGAATTTTTGGCATGTTTACGAGTTAGAATTTCGAGGACAAAATTATTTTAAGGTGGGTAGATTTGTAGCTTCCCTTTCCAAAAATTTTAAAATATTTTATTTATTTATTTTATTTAAATGGTAATTTTAGATTATTATAAATAATTATTTAGTTCATTATTACGGTAGATGATTTTAGTCATTGTCAGAATTGAGTACAAGGTGATTAGAAATCATAGCACAGATAGTGCAGTGACGTGCTTTGACTAGTATACTAGCCATGCCAAGGAAGGCCGAGCCATAGTGATGCCTTAACTAGGAAAACCAGGCTAAGTTGTGATATGGCCATTATAAATAGTTTAATTATTCATTATTAATATTATTTGACATTAGGAGATCCGGTTGTACCAAACCAGCCCATACTAGACCCGTACCAAGCCCAAGCCCATGTAGTCATGCGGGACGTCCAATAACATTCGTATTGATGTATTTTGGGTATGATGGTGTCGTATTCCGTTTTAATGATCTAATGAATATTTTCTAAGTATCTTTAATTAAATATTATAAATATTATTATTAGTTGGCATTCAATAACATTTTGTATAAATGGGTTTTGTGCATCTTGGGATTATTAGATTGTGCATAATGGTATATATACACCATTATTGTTTATTGAATTTCGTACATTTATTATTATTTTATTTGAGGTTATTATATATAATATTATTTTATTATTATTGGTTGTCGAATAAATGTTATATACCTATATATATTCATATTTATGTAAATAAAGCTCTAGACTGATAATAGAAATATATATATATATATATATATATATATATATATATATATATATATATATATATATATATATATATATATATATATATAAATATATATATATATATATAAAATATATATATATATAAATATAAATATAAATATATATATATATATATATATATATATATATATATATGTATCATATATATAGATATATGTGTGTATGAATAAATATATATTAAATAAATGTGTGCGTATATATAAATATATATAATAGTGTATGTGTGTGTATGTATAGATAAATAAATATGTATATGGGTGTATATATATATATATATTTTATATATATATTATATATATATATATATATATATATATATATATTTTTTTTATATATATATATATATATATATATATATATATATATATATATATGCACCTAAGTATTATATATATGTGTAGGTGTACATATATAAATATATGTATATGTACAAGTATATGTGTATATATAACTATACATATATACTTTAGTTATTTGCTAATTTAGAAAATAAGAAATAGAATAAGAAAAGGAATGAGAAGCAGTGGCAGCCCAGCCAGCCCACAGGCCGAGCTTACTCAGCCACAGCTGAGAAACCAGCCACAGCTGAGAAACCAGCCACAGCCCGAGCTGGGCACCCTCCCTCTGTTCGAATCCTCAGAGCGATTTATATATACACGCTTGTATATATATTAAGAGAAGTCGACAAAAAACCGAAAACCCTAGATGAATACTCGACCCCACGCCGTCCCCTTGTCATGGGCAAACCACCCCGCGGCCGTGCACCGCCGCACCAGGCCGGAGGCCGGCCACACAGGGTGCGCGAACAGTAACAGTCGGCTGGATCAGAACAACATGGATAGCGGCGAACCCATCTTCGTAGCCAAAAATTTCCCACATCGCTCCACCACTTTGTGAACCAATTACACAGGTTTGAACACAACCCTAACCCCTTCTAGTCCCTTTAATTAGTTTTGAACGAATAACGTTAGATTGTCCGAGAATCAATGCCAAAATTTCGCAAAAAACTATTTCAGAACGAAACAGGGTACTAGTTGAAGGCACTATTTAGAAGGCCGATTTCTCACAAACCATTAGATATTTAGGAAATCTAATTCAAGACAGACCTAGACAACATATACCAGATTAAACCCCCTCTTGTAGTTCCTATTTTTGTCAAGTATTGGCAGAGTTATTCGAATCCAAAAATCAGAAAATACCTAGGAAAATAGTTTTGAAAAGTTGAAAAATCATCTGATACGACATGCGTCCCGCCAATTCGGGCGACGCGGTCGTGAACCGAAAGCATCGAAAGGTGCGTAACGGCATCGTGGTAGTGTGGGCTTTGACGAAATTCAAATTGGTCGCGTGTGCGCGACGAATTTGATACGTATCCGTCGAAATTCACCGTATCGACCTCTGTACAAATTTCCCAATTATCTTGTGCACGCTCGTCAGATCGAGACGAAACTTACGCCAATAGAACCTTATCGTTTTTATGGTCCTGTATGCCAAGTTTGGTCCCATTCTGAGACAGTAGAATCGGAACGCCGTTTGCGGGTCCTACGGTCCCACTCAACGGGCGATTTTGTGCACGGCCCGCCGAAATCCAACTTTGGACATACGGTTGGGTTCGTATCAAAAAATCGAACCTGTTGACATATAGTTTGACGACTTTAGAGACCGTTGACTCTGGCACGCTTTTCGGTACAAAGCGGGTCCAACGGCGGATATCGTTTTTGCCTGAAATTACCGTTTTACCCTCGTGTCCAGAATTGGACTTAAGGACAGGCAATCCTAGCTAATTTGACTATTCTGAAAATACTGATACTGTTTATTTTAGCATTTGGAGACTTCTGCATGTGTTTACTGATTGTGGCTCATTGAGTGGTAAAGTATTATTGGTTTCTCTAGCTAAGGACCTCAGGCAAGTGCACTTTCTGATTGCTTTCGATTCATAGTAGTCTTTTCATTTTATGTCTATACATATATCTTGCTGCTTGTTGACACGCTCGTCACACGGAGTAGTCGGGAGGAGAAATATTTTAGTATACATGTGGACTACCCAGAACTATCCCATTTGTCTAATCTTGAATGATAGCAGCTGCACACGACACTTGCGGTGTGCCGTATTTATCCCCTAGCCGTTCACATATTGAAAATGATATTTCACAACACATAGGTAGATGTCTTTTATTTTTCCTTTACTTCTCTATCGTGCTATGTCATCAGTTATCTTCCAGTTTTTATCTCTCATATGTTATTTTCATGTCTTGTTAATTCTATTGTGTTTTTGCATTACCGTCGGTTCGTGTACTTGTTCCATTCTTGACTGGAAACCAATATTTTTAGGTTTAGCCGCGATCACTCTTAGTATTGGGAAGGCTTAGGTATGCTGAGGTCAACCTAGAAATAGAAAATAGTTATACCATTTTCATTAATTATAAAATCTTATATTTCTTTTAATTTTAAATAATATAAATGTTGTAATAAATTTAGAAATGTGAATGAACAGCAAATATTATTTCTTGAGCATTTATTTCTTACGGGCTTGACAGCGTTCTATCGCCGACTCTGCGGCGTAGGCTGGCTTGGACACGTCTCGTATCCAAAAAAATGGGTGCGGGTCGTGACACAAATATATCGGACCCTCTATACCTCCTGCGATGATTTATATCGATAAATCCAAATTATTTATCGATTCTCCAATCGATATTTGGTGTCGTATCGAACCACTCACATTTGAACATCACAATATGCATATCATATGGGCCAGTATATTGTAAATCTACAATATCCCGAAGCACTCCATAATAGTCAAGTCCGGCTCGTCGTCATAGATGGTGCCTCTTATGCAAATACCGGAATCCTTGGTACTGATGCCGTCATTGATAAATTTGACATTTATAGCATTCTGAGTTGACTTAAACTTGAAGCCATTAACGACATAGCCTGGCCAAGTCTTTATTTGCTTCTTCGGTCCCAATGCCAGATAACAAACACTCTCATGAGTGAGTGTTGTTTAAGGCAATAAAACCTGTAAACAAATATTTATAATTTAAATATTTTAGATTATATATTTATAATCTCAATTATAATCTCAGTTACTTACGTATTTGCAAAACCATGACGGAAATGTACAATCAACCTCTCTTTGAAGTCCCTCATCGATAATATCGGGTGTCCTCATTTTGACTTCATCTCTAAATACACTATTAGAGAAAATAAGAATATATAAGTGTAGTCACTTACTTCATCAAATTAGAGATTATAACGAGTGCAAGTGTACTGCTTACTTCTCAAAATCTCTCACTTCTTGTATGTCACAGTTTAACAAGACATATCGGTGAGCGGCATCATATTCGTCGTCTGTCAACCATCGTCTTTTACTAGCCCCAACAGGCTTGCCCCTTACATTGAATATACCTCCATCCTCAATGTCCTCGTCATTCCTTTGAGGTCTATTTCGATTTGTCTTAACATAAGTATCGAAATAAATGGAGCAGAAGTTTGACACCTCTTCGATAAGATAGGCTTCGCATATCGGAGCCTCTATATGAGCCTTGTTGCCAACTTTCTTCTTTAGATAGTGTAGGTATCTAGAGAGTCAAATTATCTTGAGAATTAAGAATGAATTTTAAAACCCACTGAAATTCAACTTAAATTATATCGATTTTTATGTACCTTTCAAATGGGTACATCCATCGATAATGAACAGATGCACCGACACGGGCTTCGTATGCTAGATGAATTGGTAGATGCTCAATGCTGTCGAAGAAGCCAGGAGGAAATATTTTCTCCAACTTGTAAATTGTTAAGATAATCTTCTCCTCAAGTTCAACCATGTGTTGCACAGTCAACTTAGTTGAACAAATATCCCTAAAGATTATAGATAGTTCGGCCAACGGAACCCATACAGCAGAAGGCAACAACTCTTTCAAAGCAATGGGCAGTAATCTTTCCATAAACACGTGGCAGTCATGACTCTTCATTCCCGTTAGCTTGCGTTCATTGAGATCAACGCATCTAGACAAATTCGACACATAACCGTCGAGAAATCTTAAAGTAGATACCCACTTGCAGATTATTAATCTATCTTCCTTGCTCAATGTGTATTGTGCTATTGGCTTACTTAATTGTCTAGCAGCTCCTCTTTGTATCAAGTTCAGATAAGGACGCTTGCATATCTCGGCAATGTCTTGTCTTGCTTTTGGATTGTCCTTCGTCTTTCCTTTAATATCCATGACGGTATTGAAGACATTATCGAACATATTCTTTTCGACATGCATAACATCAAGATTATGCCTTATAAGATTATCTTTCCAATAAGGCAAGTCCCAGAAGATACTCCATTTGGTCTAGTTATGGCTTTGTCCGAACCCATCGACACGATTGTTCGATGGATATTCCATTACAGTGGGAAAGTCCTTTACATCTTTCCAAATATCGTATCCCGACAATCTGGCAGGCGGATGAGAAAATTCTTGTTTTCCAGCTCTGAGCGCGTCCTTGTTCTTTCTCCAAGGATGACTCGCGGGCAAAAATTGACGATGACAATCAAAGAAAGAAGTTTTTCCTCTATGCTTAAGGCGGAACGCCTTACTATTTCCCATGCATATCGGACAAGACATGGTGCCATGAGTAATCTATCCCGACAGTATACCGTATGCGGGAAAATTATTGATTGTCCACATCAGTGAAGCTCTCATCTGAAAGTTCTGTTTCCTGGAAATATCATAGGTCACGACGCCGATCTCCCACAGCTATTTCAGCTCATCCACCAACGGCTGTAAATATATATCGATATTCTTCGTTGGATTTTTGGGACCCGGTATGATAGCTGTCAAGAACATATAAGGAGTCTTCATACACATCCATGGTGGCAGATTGTAAGGGGTCAGAATGACCGGCCAGCAGGAGTATTGAGATCCCGACTGCCCGAAAGGGGCGAAGCCATCAGAACATAGCCCCAGATGTACATTTCTAGGCTCTGCAGCAAAATCTGGATGACGCAAATCGAAATATTTCTACGCCTCTCCATCTGAAGGATGTGACAATTCTCTATCGTCCTTTGTACGTTCTTCGTTGTGCCATGTCATGTGTTCTGCTGTATTCTGAGACATATACATCCTCTGTAAGCGCTTCGTGATCGACAAGTAATGTATATACTTGTAAGGACGTCATTTTCTAGTTGACTTTCCTTTTCTCCTGACTGGCTTGTAACGATCCGCATTACAAAATTTGCAACTTTCTATATCCTCGTTCTCCTTGTAGTACAACAAGCAGCCATTGCGACAACAATCTATCTTCTCGTACCCCAGTCCCAGTTGTCGGACCATCGTCTTCGACTTGTAGAAGTTTTTTGGAAGCTCTTTTGATTCCTTCGATAACACCTCCTTGATTAGTTGTATAATCCGATCATAGCAAGTTTGTGGCAAGTTAAAATCGGACTTTATGTTCAACAGCCGCATCGTCACTGACAGTACGAAATGTGGCTCACAACCAGGATATAAAGAAGTTT
The DNA here is from genome assembly GCA_029216955.1 of Iris pallida. NCBI lineage: Eukaryota > Viridiplantae > Streptophyta > Magnoliopsida > Asparagales > Iridaceae > Iris > Iris pallida. Next base: position 8,002 of record JANAVB010020775.1, read on the forward strand.
CAGCATCCTGAAATATATCATAGAACTCCTTCGCCTCGGGATTAGGATCCTCCGGATCAAAATTAGGCCCTGCCGCGTCGTATACCATATCTCGTGCAAGGTTCTGCAGGTCTCCATAATCAACAGAGCATTCGTCATCTTCGACGACAAAATCCTTTGCAGCATTATCATCAAAAGCATAAGTAACAGCATTCGCAACCTGTCTTTCCGTATATTGTTCACCTTGCGATGACCACACGCCGTAATCACGTACGAAACCCATACGGGTCAAATGATCTCTTACACTCACCACTTCTTCGTAATGTCTATTACGACAATTACGACATGGACACTTGATTTTGTTACCGTCCATATACTGAGCTTTGCTCATGGCATACTTAAGAAACACTTTCACGCCTGCCTGAAAATCGTCACTCATACCTATTCTGCTCTCGTGTTGTCGTTTGTACATCCATGTACGATCAACGAAATAACGATCCATCACAGATTGGATGTGAAAATCTGTATCATAAGACAAACTAAACAGAATTAGTATATAATCATATAACTGGTGGATCCGCTAGTATATAGGTCGAATGTACTTAGTATCGACCGTATCAGACTAGTATCGATCTATAGGTTTGGTATAGGCCGTATCAAATTGGTATTGACCTTAGCGAATTGGTATCGTCCTATCCGATATGTATCGACCGTATAGCTAGGATTCGTATCGGCCTTATCGATCCGGTACGAATCCTAGCTATACGGCCGATACATACCGGATAGGACGATACCAATTCGCTAAGGTCAATACCATCCGATACGACCTATACCAAACCGATATACCTATACTAATCTGCTACGATCGATACTAAGTACATACGGATACCGATACCGATAGTTCGATACCGATACCGATAGTGCGATACCGATACCGATACCGATAGTGCGATACCGATACCGATAGTCTGATACCGATAGTGCGATATCGATACCGATAGTGCGATACCGATAGTTCGATACCGATACCGATAGTCCGATATCGATACCGTTAGTTCGATACCGATACCGATAGTCCGATACTACCGATATCGCCGATACCAATACTCATAGGAAAAGTCCGATACCGATTCCGATATCGATACTTTGAACCTTGATATATATATATATATATATATATATATATATATATATATATATATATATATGAAGCAATAGAATTTCTTATCCTATTTCTTAAACTAGGGTTTGTCATATTGCATTTTCTTTAAAGTATCGGCCGATACCGATCCGATACGGGCGATACCGATACGATTTGGCATATTCCGATCCGATACCGACCGATACCAAATATTGACCGATGCCGACATTGGGGGTCTTTGTTAGTTAGATATGACATATGTTAGAGTTATTTAGGAAATATATGTTGGTATCCTACTACTAGTTAGTATATTGGGATAAGGATGCTAGAAGTATAAGATAGTCGGTTAGATGGTTAGTAATAAGTTAGTGTCTAGAATGAGGTTAGTAGATATAAGTTAGATAGCTTATATGTTAGATGGTAGTATATTAGAGTATGTGTTTTGATGTGATAGCTTAGAGTTTAGATAGATATATATTGGATATGTATATTATCTTAGTTTTAGAGATTAAGTTATAGATTCATATATTAGAGTTAAGATACTTGGTAACTTGAGATACCGAGTAGTATATTAGAATATATTAGATTACCTTATTAGGATAAGGTATTGGGTTACCGATATTGTGAACCTAGGTTGAAAGTAGGGGTGAGAAAATACCGACCGCTACCGAAAAACCAACCGAATACCGATTAAAAATATTCCGAAAAAACCGAACCGAAATTATGTACTGATACCGAATTACCAAACCGATTAAAATATGGTATAATGGTAGTGGTAACGGTTTAAATGTAATACCATACCGAAAATACCGAACCGAACCGATTATATATATATATATATATATATATATATATAAATATATATATATATATATATATATATATATATATATATATATATATATATATATATATACATTTTTTTTCGTTAGAATGTTGTTCGTGATTAATTTTATATTACTCTTTTTCATTTTTACCTTTGTTTTAGTTGGAAATTAGTTTGTTAGAACTTAGAATGAATTTTGGTGGACTTGAAGTTATGTTAAGAATGCTAAGAATTGAGTTTTGGTCTTTTGAGCTCATATTTTTGTGTTTTCATATAATTTTAAAATAAATTTTAGTGTACTTAAACTTATACTAAGAATTAAACTTAGTGATCGTGTTTGATCTTTTAAGCTCTTTTTTACGTGTTTACGACTTGTTACATACTATTCTAATAAATTTGATTAATTGCTTGTTTGGTAGAGGCTTGGCTTTGAAATTTAATGCTTCCAAAAAAAAGGTAAAAAAATATTTTTCTATGTTAAGAGGTTCATATTAAGTGTGTTGATTGATCAAATGTTAAATGGTAAAATATCGATACCGAACAAAAACCGACCGAATACCGATTTAACCGAAACCGAAAAAACTGATTCTAAATGGTACGATATTGGTATTGATTTTTTAAATACCGATTTTAAAAAATACCGAAAATCCAACCAAATACCGACCGATTATACCGACGCTCACCCTTAGTTGAAAGCATAATAAGGTTGTAAAAGCATATAAAAGAATCCGATACTACCAATAATTATTTGTTTTCTAACACCAAAAAGTTCGATACTCCGATCCGAAACTGCCGATACTACCGATATCGCCGATATCCTATTTCTTAAACTAGGGTTTGTCATATCGTCGATACTACTCATTGTATTTGTACCCCGCACTGCCCCGCGCGTGCCACCCCCGCCGACCCTCGCTGCCCCGAAGCGCGCTGCCCCCCGCCGCCCCCCGCAGCCCCGGGTGCGCCAGCACCCCTCCCACCCCCCGCCGCACCTCCCACCTCCCGCCGTACCCCCAGCCCCGTGCTGCCCCGCGCGCGCCACCCCCGCCGCCACCCGCTGCTGTAACACCCAGTTTTACAAATGAGGGTTGTTTTGAAATTTTGTAATTTTAGTCTTTTAATAATGATATTTAAATCATGATATAATTTTTGGTAATTTTTAAATTATTTTAAAACTATTTTAAATCATGACTTATGATTTTGGTGTTTTGATAGTGTAACCTTGGAGACTGGTTGACCTAGAGCCTAACCATGTTATTGAGATACTTATTTGTCATTTTAGCCTAGCAATAATGCTAAGTTTACAACCAAATATTTACAATCCTCTTACAACCTTCACCTATTTGCTGACATGTGGGCCATGCCACCACCTGGCCCACATGTAAGAAAATGGGTGAGTGGTTGTAAGAGGGTTGTAAACATTTGGTTGTAACTGTAGCATTACCGTTTAGCCTAGGGGGTATTTTGTCATTTTTAGGGTTGTTTGAATTTAATATAATTTATTTGAATTTATGATTTGTTTTGAGTTGATTTGAATGATGGTTGAATAGGTTGACTTTGACTAGTGTTGACCTTGGTGGACTGACCAATTAGTTAATCCTAGTCATGACCACTTGGTTAGGTTATAAAACCCTAGCTTGACCTAAGTTAATGATACTCTACTCATTAGAAATTATTAGAAGAAAATAGGAGTTTATTAGGCTAGTTAATGGCTTGTGATTTCACAAGTCATGACTTATGGCTTAAGGCCCATAGAGGCCCATAACCCAATTAGTAAAACCAAAACCCTAACCCTAGCATTTATGACCAGCCATCTTGGTATCCCCCCTATATTTAATGCCTCCTCAAAGTTAGGGCTAGCCTCCTTTAGGAATTTACAAGTTTGAAGAAGAGGTAAACCCTTTCTTCCCCAATCCATAACTCCTTCATTCTAACTCCTTTTTCTTCCAAATTTCTTGCAATGGATTCTAATTGCTGTGCTCTTTATGTCCATGGTGAGAAATTTTAGGGAAGGACCAAATTGAAAGAGTTTTGGTAGCTTGGGGATCCACTCATATTGGGGCTTTTTGAGCCATTTCAAACCCATAGGTAATTTCGAATCCTCTCCATAAAATAGGGGTTTAATTGCATGAATAGGAAGCCCTAGGAATACCCTAACTGTTGGTATAGGTTTTGCTATGTTTCGTATCCATTACGTGTCCGTATCGGACACGTATCAGCATGTATAGCTAGGAGTTCAACGAAATGCCCGAACCGATTCGATTTGCAAATTTTGTAAATCTATTTGAATAGAGTCCTAGATCTAGGTGTGTAGGTTATTTTCTGTGAAGAGTGTCTTGTATTTTAGTGTCCTATTGTGTCGAAAATTCATGTTGGATACACTGTGCACACACGTACACTGTGTTCTGCATCACGGGGTTGATAACTCCCGACACAGGACACGTGGACATGCCAAAATTGGTGAGAATGATGGGGCAATATCTGCCACCATCCTCCCAAAGTTTGGGTTGATATGGTGCAGTGTGCGAGGAGTTCTCCTCCTCGCACTGGCCGCACTGGCCGCGCACGGGGGTTGTGCACGCACGATTTTAGCCACTGACACGCACGTTTAACTGACACGACACGTGGCTAGGACACGATGTAGGGCCATAGACACGTAGCCCTATATGGGGTGAACACGTGGACATGACCACGACTTGTGTCGTGCAACGTGTCGTGTCCTGGAGTGACACGTACGTGTGCACGACGCTGCGTGCTGTGCAGTGCACGTGTGAGTGTCTGTGAGTGTTTGGACACATTCGTGTCCACTTGGTGGGACACAAATGACTAGTATGACATGTGTACACATGTCTCATGTATTACCAACTATTAATTCATCATATTAACATGATTTTGTTGGTCGAATTCGAATTTCCCATGTAGGACTGATACGTGCACTCAGTTCTTAATTTCCTGAGTTTAATTCCATTTGTACTGATTTAAATTAATAATTAATTGTCATATTGGTCATGAACATGTGTATTAATTACTGTTAGTTTGATTTTACATGATTGATTTGGTTTTGCACTTAGAATTAGATATCGAGTAGTGATTTGGGCTTTCGACTGATACTGTTATGATACTCGAGTTTTCAATAATTTTCCTAAACATTTAATCCCATTTCTATTGATGTTTCAAATGTAAATTACTTTTACATGATTGTTAGTCCATGATAATGCAATGTTTCATTCAAATAGGCTTATGGTTTGAGAATGGGGATTTGGCAATGTGTTGGATTTCGAATATGGGTTAAATGGCTTAGACTGATGCCTGATATCACATTATTTTTCCATTTTCTGAGCATTCAATCCCATTTAAATCAATTATTTCAATTACCAATGTCCCTATATATTATTGTTCAGGTTTAGTTAATATTCCATTCGAATTTAGACTTTTGGTATGTGAATGGGATTAGAATGAATGTTTTATACATTGAACTAATTTCATTTTTCTTAAAACTGAACCTGAGTTTTATGTTTCCCTAATAACTGTTATTCATCCCCTTTAAACTGAGTTTGAAATGGTTTAATCCTTTAACCTGAGATTTTTTGATTCCCTGTTCACCATTTTCCAGATTCCTAAGTGATGTTGTTCATATAACTGTTGAACTGATTGTTTCCTGTGAACTCTTAACTAGAATTGATTTCCTGTCAACTGAATAGCCTAAACCTGAGAAGAATTCCCTGTTTTTTATTGCCCATACACATGTATTCCCTGACATCCTCTTGACACTGCTGTATGCACAAATGTATTCACTGTTATTTCCTTCTTAATATGCTGAATTTCCAATACCTGAGAATGAATGTTTGATTCATGGGATCACTGATCCCTATCCTTTTCTGTTTTTCTATTAACACATTGCTCACTGTTCCTGATTTCAGGATTTTCCACACCCTCTCATGCCTAACACACACACGCATACACTTGAACATATACATTCCTTTCATTTCCTGATTCCAGGATCACTGTACACAGGTTATCCCATTGCCATGCCATTGTTTTCATTGACACACACTCTTGTGCCCTCTCACACACATGAGAGTGCATCCCTTTCCTATTTCTCCATGTATACATATATATTGTGTAATGTATATATATATAGATAATATATATATATGTTGTAGGTATACCTATATGCTAATATGTGTTACCATATTATATTAATATGGATATATATAATGTATATGTGATATGCATATAATAGCCTATATGTTATATGTATTCCTATATTAGCTTATATAAATAGGTCAATATGTGTATTTCTATATTAGATTATAATATATCAATATGTGTATTTCTATATTAGAGTGTATTATATATTAGATATATTTTGACTTGTGTATGTGATTTATGGTTGGTTTTAGGTATAGTATTGCCTAATAACCTATAGCCTAGGCTCTTAGCCTATGGGTGTATCTGTTTGTTAGTATAGAGTCTAGATTAGACTTGTGTAGCCTTGTTAGACCTAGAATAGACTAGTTAGACTAGTATAGACTTGTTTGACTTAGGTTTGACCTAGTTGACCTAGTTTGACTTCTAGGGTTGACCAGAGTTGACCAAGAGTTGACTTTGGCCTAGATTGACCTAGATTCATGTAGAATGCATTATAATGCATCTTTTTACCATTCTGGACTTGTTGTGACTTGTACTGTTCTATAGAAGACAGACACCACTCCTCGGACGGTAGATATTCTCCAGATTCTCATGTTACAGGCGAGTATATTCTCTGATCATTTCATATCTTGTTTAGGATTATATTTCCTGCTTTAGATTACTTTACATGATGTGACACGTTGGAAACACGGATTAGTACTATATGGATCTTGTTGTGCGATGTTATCCCCTTAGCGGATACATCGGGTATTTGTGTTCGTGTACTTTATCGTGAACATCGTGTACTCCTTGTATTTGTGACATTCGTGTACGAAACGTATAAATCGTGTATAATCATGTATTCACATGACCTTCGTGTACAATAACATAACTTAGCTAGATGCTTGTGTATTGATTGTGGCGGGGGAGTAGAAGTGGTTATGTAATCAATCCAGTAGATTACTCGTGTACAAACCTCTGTAGATTACTCGTGTACAACATCGTGTTGTTTATATAACCATCTTGTGCGCTGAATCACTAGTCACTATTAGTTCTCTATATGTTTTATCTATTTATTTATAGTCTTCCTTTTTCATCATATTATTTCTTCAGATCCTGTATCTTACTCTCTAGCATGTTTATATTTCCTAACCTATTATGATTTGTTGAGATGTACTGTGCTCGCTCATGTCCTGACTGGACCTGTTGAAAATTTTACAGTGAATGATGAGGCTCTGGTGTCTATCCCTCATGGTGCAGCTTTAGACATCACTAGTGACTTGGACCTACTAGCAGTTGATGACACTTCCCTAGATTAGGATGTCTTTATTTTTCTGGATTTTTGTACTGAGTTTCTGAGATGTTATTTGGGATATGTACTTATTTAGACACTTAGAATTCTGGATTGTATCTCTGTGTTTCATTTCTGGATATTATCTATCTATCTTATTCATGTTCTACCTTAGTTGCGATTGAGACTGTATTTGCTATGTCACCTCCATTCGGAGAGTATATACTGTACAGGTACCTTTATATTGTTAGATATTGACCTAGGACAGCGTTCTGCCGCCGACACTTGCGACGTAGGCTGGATGTACCCACGTCTCGTGCCCTTACTCTAGGGTGCGGGTCGTGACAGCTGCCCCGGAGCGCGCTGTCCCTCGCCGCCCGCCGTAGCCCCGCACGCTCCACCCCCGTAGTCTCCGCCGCCCCCGCAAGCCCATGACGCCCCCGGCAAGCCCACGACACCCCACGACCACCGAGAGAGAGAGAGAGAGAGAGGAGAGAGGCAGAGAGAGAGAGCTTACCTTTGGGAGAGAGAGCAGCAGAGAGGTCGCCGCGCGGGAGAGAGAGAGAGAGAGAAGAGAGGAGAGGAGAGAGAGGAGAGAGAGGAAAGAGAATGAAATTTGGAGGGAATATAAAAGTTCCCCCCGTCGTTTCAATTTAAGTCTTGGGCCTTTTATTTAGCGACGGACTAGCGACGGATTATATCCGTCGCTAGGCCGTCGCTCTTTTTGATTACTTGCCGACGGAACATCCGTCGCTACGTAGTCGAAGATTGTCCCACCATTTCTCTCAACAATTCCCGCCAAATAATCGACTGCATAGCGACGGTTAATTATCCGTCGCTATATCTCCGACGCCCTAGCGACGGATGAGCGACCTTTTCTCCCCCTTAAAATAAAATAAAATTATATCGGCTTTTTGTCGGTACTTGTCGATTATTTGCCGCAAATCCGTCGCTAACGCCGACGAAAATTGTCCGTCGCTAATGTGCCGTCGCTAATTTACTGTATTTTGGTAGTGATCAGCCAATCAAAGTATACAAAGGACATGCTGAAGAAGTTTGATCTTGACAACATCAAACCAATCAGTACTCCGATGGCTACAACAACTAAATTAGAACCTAATGAAAGCAGAAAATCAGTCGATTAATGTAAGTATTGAGGTATGATTGGTAGTATACTCTATTTAACTACTAGTTGTCCCGATATCATGTTTAGTGTTTGCCTATGTGCTCGTTATCAAGCCACCCTAAGGAATCACACATGACCGCAGTTAAGCGTATCTTTCGATACCTTAGGGCACTGTTACGATGGGCTTGTGGTATCTCAAAATCACATCCTTTGACTTGATCGGATATTCTGATATCGATTTTGCTAGATGCAAAGTCGACCGTAAGAGTACTAGCGGCGCGTATCATTTATTAGGCAAGGCTTTAGTCTCTTGGTTTAGCAAGAAGCAAAATTCTGTAGCACTATCTACAACAAAAGCTGAATACATAGCTACAGGACGTTGTTGTGCTCAGATTTTGTGGATGAAACAAACCCTTGAAGACTATAATTTATCTTTTAAGCACATACCTATATTCTGTGATAACACTAGTACAATTAACCTGACCAAGACCCAGTATATCCTCATGCACTAAGCACATAGAAATTCGACACCATTTCTACGTAACCATCAATTGCAAGGCAATATTAATCTAGAGTTTATTGACATTGATCATCAGCTAGTAGACTATTTCACTAAACCACTTACCGAAGAGCGTTTCAACTTTCTTCGTCGAGAATTAGGAATCTTGGATGAAAATGTCATACAATAAGTCATACCTGCGTAAATACTTGTAAAATCAAGTTCGTATTTGTTGCATTGTTTTGGGTACAAACCGAAATGGTCCTTCTGACAACAAGGCGTAAAAGCCTAAGCCACATGGTGTACTAGTCTTTGGACTACTGCTAGCTGGGATCCGGCCCTTACAGCTAACCTGAGTGATGCACATATTCTGAACAATGATTCACAAAGTTTGTCGCATGTTTCACTTATTTTGTGGCTTATAAAATCCATTATTCTAAATTCAAGACCATCTTTTATCTATCTTGTTCAACATTTTTTACCTTGTTGGAGCTCTGGAACCAACCTCA
>JANAVB010020775.1:22500-69235 GCA_029216955.1 Iris pallida
TTAGATAAGAGCTTTTTCTAATGTGATTGAGTACCTTAAGACTTATATCCTATATCTATTGCAGGTTGTAGTAATACGCTAGTTCGAGTACCACAGCAAAATTGTACTTGTTGCGACTCTCTATTGGACTTGCATGGGCCACCACTAAAAAGTGTCACGACCTGCACCAGTATAGGGGCACGAGAGTGGGTACGTCCAACCTACGCACAGTATCGGCAGTAGAATGCTGTCCTAGGTCACAACATCTAACAATATAACTGTACCTGTACAATAATATACTCTCCAAAAAGGAGGACAATACAGAAGGTACAACTCAATCACAATGTCTAAGATGGAAATAGAAAGATAAGATAGATAATCTCAACAGAGAACCACAAACAGAAAGAAATAAGTCTGGGTGTTTAAAAAACACCAAAATCTAAATATCTGAAATACATCAAGGCAAACAACTAAAATAAGATAACTAGTCTTGCAGTCTAATCTAGACAATGGGCAAATCCTCAACAACTGTTGGATCCTCCTGGGGGTCCAAGTCACCTGTGTCATCTAAGCCAGCGCCAAATATGTGGGGCAAAACTTCTTCTATCCTCTGTAATATTTTCAATAGGTCCAATCAGGACAGGAACGAATACATATCTCTCACACAATTTTATCATGACAGGAAATGTAAAGCAAGCTATAGAATAAAATACATGAAACGTTGTAAGAATGAACATGAAGACAAAGGAATATCTGATAAAATGAAATACAAATATTGTAAGTAAAGACTGTAAGTGACTAAGTGATTTAGAGCACAATGGTTATGTGAATGGCTTGAATTGTACATGACTAAGCTACAGAGTTTGCACATGATTACCTACTTTGAAATTGTTCACATGACCACTTCTACTCCCCAGTACCCCAATCAATACACAGGATCTAGACATGTTATTATTGTACATGAAAGTTTATATATGAAGCTCATGAGATCATGAGAGCACATGAGTGTACATGAATAATAAGAGTCCAAGGAATACATGATGTTCATGAAAAGCACATGATGATGTATTCAATGCACCCGAGGGGGACATCTCATAAAAAGATCCATATAGTACTAATCCGTGTTAACATCGTGACAGCATCAAGTAGTAGTTTATAACAAGAATATAATTCCTAGCAAGTATGAAACGGTCAGAGAATGTACTCGCCTGATAATCTTAACAGCTAATGAGAAAAGATGTCCGAACCAGAGTAACTGAGTCCTATTTAGAGCAACCACATGTTACAAGGTGTCTAATATGAACTAAAGAAAGTTTACAATGCATCCTATATGATTCTAGGTCATTCTAGGCCAGTCAACTCTTAGTCAACTTTGGTCAATCATTCTAGTCAAATTAGGTCAAAGCTAAGTTAACTAGTCAATTAGTCTAGGGTTTGGTCAAACTTAAGTTAACTAGTCAATTTAAGTCTATTTGGTCATATTTTAGGTCAAGTTTGACCCACAGTTGACTTTGGTCAACTGGTCAACTAACTAGTCAAACCTTGCCTAATTAGGCCTATAGGTCAAACTCTAACTAACTTATAACTAACCATAGGCAATATCTTATACCAACCAAAAATATATATATATATATATATAATATATATATATATATATATTATATATATATATATATATATATTGCGGGTTAGGAAGGAGATCCATTATCTTCCACCATCTTCATCATTATGGCAGACGCATTGAGCAGAAACCTTAATAAGATGGCGAGCACCCCTAACTTCCAGTACTACCATACCGCCAGCGGGTGCCCGATCATCACCCACCTGGCCTTTGCAGACGATATCCTCATTTTCTCCTCCTCGGGGATGCCGGGTCGGTAGAAGTAGTCCATAACACCCCTGCAGAGATACGTCGGATGCTCGGGCCAGAAGGTCAACCCGGACAAAAGTGTTATCTACACCCACCACAAAATCAAGAGAGAGCACGCATCTAGCCTCTCCAACACCACCTCCTTCCCTATCAAGCGTCCCCCTCTCCACTACCCTGGTTGCCCGTTCGTGTACGGTAAATCCAACGCCGGCATGTTTGAGAACCTGATCAATCGTATCAGGAAAAAACTCGAGGGTTGGCATAACGCTACCCTATCCCCAGGAGGAAAGATGATCCTCATCAATCACGTCCTCACATCCATTTCCATCTACACCCTGGTCGCGTGTTCCCCTCCCAAAAAAGTGCTATCCTCGATCGAAAGCATCTTTAGCAACTTCCTCTGGGGACACAGCGACGGCAATGACAAGCACCATTGGGCTAGTTGGGATACCATGGCTCGTCCGACCGGGGAAGGGGGCCTGGGATTCACCAAACTTTCCCACATCGTTAATGCCTTTTCGATAAAATTATGGTGGAAGCTCCGCATGAGTCAGAACTTATGGACCAGTTTCATGAAGGCCAGATACTTCAAGCTATCCATCCGGCTACGGCCATCTCCAACAGCAGATCCTCAGCGGCATGGCGACGCATTCTCAGTCGATCTCTTGCCGAACCCGCGATTCGCGTACAGGTGGGCAACGACGATTCATCGCCATTTATGGAACGTTGGGTTGGAGACTCCTTGCTTCCCTACCTTTCAGCAGCCCCCAGGAACAGCACTATCAAGGACTTGTGGGACCCCTCCGACAACAACTGGAATTGGAACAATCTCCAGATCTGGGCCGGGCCAAAGACAGTCAATTGTGTCCGGCATAGCGGATTGACGATTGGGTCGACCGCAGACAAGCTCCAGTGGAAGCCCGCAGCCACCGGATCATTCTCGGTTAAATCGGACCGAAGAGTGATCCTTGGCAATGTAACGCCCTCTCCAACCATTGCATCATTCTGGCAGACATGCATCCCAAAGAAGTGGTCCTTCCTCATTTAGAGAGCCCTGCGCAATATCCTACCTACGGATTGTGGACACACACAAAAAAAGAAGAAGAAAATGCTGTCTTTTCTTTTATTGGCGTAAGGTACCACAAATCGAGTACGACTGAAAGATCCTGTGCTGAGGATCCCCGAGTACAAAAAAGAATTCTCGGGAATGGGACGATAGAGATCGAGCGGCAGTTCTCCTTTACTTCGTTGACACTCCGATTACAAAAGTGGGAGAAAACCTAAGAAAATTGCTAACTCTCGGCTCACTGGCAAGAAGTGCAGCAATTTGGCTCTTGAAAATGCTCTCCGTTCTGTCTGTTGAAGAGAGAAGAAGCCCCCTTTATAGTCGTTCTTAGGCTGGAACGATGTTATGTGCCTACATGAAGACACGCTGGTTCTTAAATGGCGCATGGTCCTGCTTTGGGCGCATAGGTGTAGGTGCATACAAGCTGCAAGATCGTGGGTTGGTCATGGTGTTGACGTGGCCGCATGCTTCGTGTACGACTGCTCGTGGAGACTGACATGGCCATGCGCTTCGGTGCACGTTCTGATCGTGGCTTTGACTGAGTCAGGCTTAGGTGCATAGCCATGTCTCAGGCTATGCGCCCTCCTTTCGGGGGAGCTAGTCTTGGGCGCATGGAGTTATACTTGGACTGGACGCATGGAGCTTTATTTAGTGGGCGCATGGAGTCGTACTGACTGGGCGCATGGAGCTGCTTTGACTTGGGCGCATGGAGCTATGTTTGCTGAAAATTTTCATGCTTCTACAGGATCCCCTTCAAAGTTTTCGACACTTAAGCAAGTTCAAATACTTTAAAAGAAGCATGGATCGTCTTCTTGTGAGGCAATGGACGCATAGTACGACTCTTCCCCTGGCCGTATAGTGTTCTGGCCAGCCTGTCAGGAAGATACGACTGTTGAGATTTGTCTCAAAATTCGAACTGACAGATTCATCGGAACAGAATTTGAAGCGGTCCATCCTTTATGTCATCCACGTCAGCAAGAGACAGTCGTATAGTATGCAGAGAGTGGTCCTTCACGTGGGCACATAGGCTGCAGTGGACGCATACACCGTAGTGGACGCATAGAGTATGCGGGCGCATAGGAAGTGGCCCGTGCCTATAAATAGACCCTGGAGGAGAGAGAAAGTTCATTATTCCTTTTCTTTTTGAAATTTTTAGAAAACTCTTTGTCTTCTTCCTTGAAGAATCATGTCTCCCAAGGCCGCCAAGAGATCTGCGAAGGGCAAGGGGGCTGCGTCGAGTAGCTCTTCTCCTGCGACGGAGTCCTCAGCAGTCCAGGACCCGATTTAGGATGAGGGCGTGCTTCAAAAAATAAAGTCTCGAGCGTTAATTTATGCTCGGACTTCTCTTCTGTCGGGGAGCTTGCGCCTAGGGCAACATACTTCTATGAGCATTACTATGCGCCCACAGAAGTCATACGCGAATACTGTGGTGTGCTATGCGCTCACGTGTTGCCATGTTATGCGCCCTTTAAGCTGAGGCACGTTTATGCGCCTACTAGCTGTCCGTGTGTTATACGCCTACAAGTCTTGTTTTGGACGCATATCCTTTGGGTGCATAGCCTTTTGGGCGCATAAAAATCCTTCAGAACTTAGCTTTTCCTGCGATTTTTCTAAGTCTGACTGTCTTTCTTCCGTGGCTCTTGCAGCATCAATGCCGAAGGTTGAGACGGTGGTGAAGGAGGAGATGTTGCCTCTTTTCATAAAATAAGAGTCGCCATTTGTCAAGAAGGAGGTGGTGCCAAAAATTGAGGAAGGAGAAGAGCCGGCGCCCGTCGGGGAAGGAATTACTCCCAAGAGCGAAGCTGCTGTAAAGAAGGAGAACCATCCTGAGAGTAGTAGGACTGGGGGCTCTGACCTTCCTGCTCCAGCTGAGGGCTTTAATCAAATGGATCCCTCATATGCAAAATGGTTGAGGGAATGGTATATGCCTCGCCATAGCTAGGAACCGCGGGTTCCCATAAATGCCGTATTTCGTCTTGGTATTTCTGCCTATTTTTAGCTTTATGTTTTACTTCTTCTGGGCATCGGATGTAGTCCTCTACTTTTTGCCTGAGCGAAAGAGATGAAGAACTTTTTGTTTTGCTCATAAGATGTAGTCCTGTGAATGTAACTGATTTTGAATAAACAGAATACATTCGTTCCACTCTTTGCTTGTGATATCTGTGCTGTTTGTATTAGAGAGCCAATAATACGACATTTGTGTAAAGTATCCCGCTGGGGGAGCTCCCTCCCTTCTTTTGTTTGCTTGAACCCATCGCCCTTCTGTACGATGGCGGTACGGATAATAGATTTGAAATGAAAACCCAACGGAGAAAATATGGATGTGATAGGTTTTATGGTCTTGACACCATGTCTTTTATCCTGGATTGGTATAAGTGTCGAGTCGGAAGATTACCGGTATCAGAGGTAATATAGACGTGAACATGATAATCAGGAGTGGTTTTGTAAAATATCGATGCTAGAGGTAATGTGGATGTAGCGAGGATATTTCTGGTGGGTATTCCACTGGGGAAATTTTGTTGGACCTATTATCCGTTTTATATTCGAATGATTCGAATATAGATAATAAGTTGAAATGAAGCTGCTAGTAGAGGTAATATGGACGTAGTAGCAGAGGATGTTCTATATCTGACCAGAGGTAATATGGACGTGGAAAGATATAGCATTAGGGAGGAGTGGATAGTTCAGAGGTAGTGTGGACATGACTATCTTTGATGAATGCTTTGCTCAGAGGTTATGTGGACGTGGCAAAATATCTGATCGTTCCGCTGGGAAATAATTATCGAAAAACAATTCAGAGGTAATAGGGACGTGATTTTTTCATCAAACCGAGTTTGGACGGAGTCAAAAAACGAAAATGATTCCACTGGGAAAATATTTAGAGGACCTATTATCCAGGGCGTATTCATGACTCTTGAAATACGGATAATAGTTAGATAGTTTTTTTTTGAATCATATAAACATCGCACTGTACATTTATATGACTGAACGTATGTGAACATTATGTAAAAGAGGTTATACATAGTATCTCTTCAGGAACTTGTCGTTGATAGGCATCATGAGAAAGTCACCGTCAGGCTTGGTCAGCCGGTACGTACCGTTAGAATACACCGATTCTATGACGAAGGGACCTTCCCATTTAGGCTGGAATTTCCCTTTGTCTTGTGTGTCATAACCATCGGTCTTCTTACAGCTAGGACCAGATCGCCGACTTGGAAGATCCTTTCCTTCACCTTTTTGTTGAAAGCTCTGGAAAGGCGTGCTTGGTATAGCTCAATACGCTGTTGAGCTAATAGATGTTTTTTGTCTAGTGCTTCGAGCTCTTGGAGTCACAGACGGTAGCTTTCTTCAGTAGTTAGCTCGCTGGCTAGGGTTACCCGAGAAAAGGAATCTGGATTTCTAGGGAAGAACTGCTTTGCTCCATAAACTAGAGAGAATGGCGTACTGCCTGTTGGAGTCCGGACCGTTGTGCGATAGGCCTATAGACATTCATCGAGCTTCTCATTCCAATCACGCTTGTTTGAAGACACGAATTTCTTATGAAGTTTTATAATGGTTTTGTTGAAGGCTTCTGCGCCGTTAGCCGCTGGATTGTAGGGAGTAGAGGCATATTCTGGATTCGATTCTTATCGCAGAACCGATAGAACGCATGGCTTGCGAACTGTGGACCATCATGGATGATCCTGCGAGGTAGGTCAAAGTGATAAATGACGTGATGTTTGATGAAACTGATCACGTTTTATGTCTTCACTTCAGTGAGCGGTATAGCTTCCGTCCATTTAGAGAAGTAATCGGTTATAGCTAGGATAAACCGATGTCCTTTGGAGGATGGCGGGCTGATTGTGTTACACCCCAGAACCAGAATACTGGAGAGCGGGGGGCAGACATAGCCAGCTACGTATAACGGAATGGAATCCACACCGCTATACGGTCACGGCTGTCTAGATATGTGAGGGTTTCACTACAATCCATCAGTCTCTTAAGGTCATAAAATAGCCTATTGTCTCAATCTCAACCAACTAATAGTAGTTACAAGATATCAGACCACCAAATACACAATAGTAAGGCGTCCCATACATTATATATTCAGAATGATCATGGAGCTAGTCGTTACAAAATGTGAGGACTAGCAAGAGTTCAGTCATGCATGATCAACCCCCGGGGCTTGTCAATCATGTTACAGCCCGTAGACAGACAGTAAGTAAGTACAATCGAGCTAACACTTGCTCGTCGGCTAAACGCCTCAAAAAGAATAATGTACAATATTACAGTGGGAGAACAAAGAAACCCACTCGATGCCCTGGTTACGCCTGGTGACTACCATCGGGCTGAAAAGCAGGGAGATCCTTTGGTGCTGCCGGTATCTGGCCATACAAAACCAGCTGGGTCAGACCCCAGAAAGAGCAAGTGCCACAAAGGAGACTTCACTTAAGAACTAAAACCAACAAATCATTAGCATTCAACATGTAAGAAAATAATAAGTAACACAGATTGAGGTTGTGCACTACCAATGCACTTATCCCAATCAGAGAAAAATTAAGTGAGGCATCATTGACATAAAAAACTGGAGAATCATGCTAAATAAAACATAGCTGGACAATATATGAAGAGAAAACGAAGGTACTATTCCGGAAGCCAGGTTACAATCCTTAAACCAAACAAGGACCGAGATTGTAACCCTTCGCCTGAACAGAACTTAGTCTCTGATCATTTATTGCTAAAGGTGACAATCATTAGGGTAAAAAGGAGAGAGTACAATGATAAAATGACAATGAAGAGTACAATACGCTAGAGTGACAATAGAGTATAATCTTTATAATAACAATCTGGAGTGACAATCATTCAATCATTCTGGTACAATCTTTCAATCAATCATTTCTAGATAATACTATACTGGACTAGACTCCATCCAAGCAATCACGGCCAATCATTGCCTACGGCTATCTACATTAACTAACTAGGGTTATCACAATCCTAATACTAGCAAGATGCAATGAGATGCTCCAAGTAGGCACAGACCCTGCAGTTATCCAGGTTATCCAGGCAATCATTATAGTGACAATTTAGAGAGTACAATGCATTAGAGTGACAATAGAGTTCAATCATTTAAGTGACAATGGCGGGTGCCCCACATAACAGTGGGCTGGAAATGTGCCCTACTCGTCGGCAGGCTACAAGTCCAAACATTTGCGGCCGGGATAACGGGATCGCCTGTAACTGGGGAACATCTCTTCATGTCTAATGAATTATTCTAGTCATTAACCTTAGTCCATTTCAGTAGGTACTCCTGACCGTGGTACTCAGGAGTCCCCTCCTAGACATGATGCAAGACAGGACTGGATTATTTGTACAAGCATAATCGCCACGGTGTCAGGATTAATTAAACAGGTCATGTCATGTCAGGTAGCCGTCGCAATAGCTGTTCGAGATAATCATGTCAGGTAATCATGCCAAGTGTACTTGTCAGGAGTGCGCACGAGGGCCACTATCATGTCATGTCAGGTTATTATGTCAGGAGTGCACCACTATGGGTCACTATCACGTCATGCTCAATTATCAATTCCAAATATATCAAGTGAATTCATGATTATCAAGTTCAGGACAAAAGGCGTAAGGATATAAATGGACGTTAAATATCTATAAAATATCAATATACAAGGCTATAGAAGATCCAGGGTAATCAGGCTACGCTCAAGTCAGGCTACGCTCAGGCCAGGCTACGCTCAAGTCAGCATACGCTCAGGCAGCATACGCTCAGGTCAGCATACGCTTTGGCAGCATACGCTCAGGCAGCATACGCTCAGGCAGCATACGCTCAAGTCAGGCTACGCTCAGGTCAAGATACGCTCAGGTCAGCATACGCTCAGATCAGTATACGCTCAGTCAGCATACGCTCAGGTCAGCGTATGAGGTCCATACGACTCCTTGTCAAGGCAGCGTATGCAAGACATACGCTTCCAAAAGACAGCGTATGAGGTTCATACGACTCCTCATCAAGGCAGCGTATGCAAGACATACGCTTCCAAAAGGCAGCGTATGCAAGACTGCGCTACGCTAAAGAGCGTGCGCAACTCAGTGGCACAAGCTAAAAACTCGCGCACTGCTCACTGTCTTCTCCAAATCAGCAAGAACTCTATGGTTTGAACCCAAAGCTTCAAAAGTCCATAACTTGGTCAAAACAATTCCAAATCCAACTTTTCAAAGGTCAAAATTGGGTAGAATAAAATTTTCTACAACATGGAACCATCAAAACTTGAAAACAAGAAGTTTGATAGATCAAAACCACCAAAATCCAAAAATAACCAATTTCTAGATCTATAAAAATTAAAGTCTCAAAATAGAAAATGACAAGTTCTAATGTGTCTTAGAAACATGAGGAGAAGCTAATGGAACAATAAAAATAGGTTCTCTTGTGGAAGCAAGTTGCACTTGCCTAAGGGGTGTTCTTGGTTGGTGGGGGTTTAATGGAGAAGAAGAAGAGTTAAATGAGAAAGTGGAGGAGAGAGAAAAGTTAGGTGGGTTATAAAGGGGGATGGTGGTGGTAGGTAGGGGGTTCAACCCTATGGTTCATAATAAACCAAGCAAACCAAACTAAGCCGAACTAACCCAGGAATAAACCAAGCCCAAATAAACCAATGAACCATTAAAACCAATTAAACTATCAATGCTAATAAAACCAAGCCAATGCAAAATAAACCAAGATAACTAACCAGGAATAAATAAAATATGGGTCCAAAACACGTATACGTACACTAATACGTATCACGAATTAGGGACATTATCTTACCCACCTTTGAAGAATTTCCTCCTCGAAATTTAATCAAGAGGCTAGAGATGTAGGGAAAGCTATTCTATCATAGGCAATCTACCACTACCAATCATTCATACAATTATTCATGCAAGCAAGGATTCGAAGCGTAAGTCATAAGGAAGATATTACACCTTACGAGTCAAAACAGCCGGGATGACCAAATCAGATATCACCTCATGCTTCAAGTTTGACTCTCCCAAAGAGGGATGACTCTAAGCAACTGACTGAACTAGTCTTGCGCTTGAGGTCTCTCTCTTTGGTCAACATGGACACGGGCCTATCCTCATACGAAAGGTTGGTACCAATAACCAGTTTCGAATGACCTAGGATATGGCTCGGGTTCGGAATGTACCGTTGTAATTAGGATACATGAAATACGTCATGACCCCACATAATGACGGTAGAAAAGCAAGATGAGAGGACACATATACCTCTCGGTCGATTCTGAACCTGAGCCTGGGCTAGGGCAAACTGTCGCGGGTTCTGTTGCTGGAAGGTCTGGGCCTGAGTCGCAATGGCCTCGGGAACGGGAACTGCTGTTGCTGGTGAACTGGAGCTGGTGCTGGTGCTGGTCCTCCAACCGAGGCACTAGATACTATCGATGCTGAATCAACTCTGAATGGACAGGACCCCACCCTATGGTCCGGTGCTCCACACAATAAACACAATCCAATGCCTTGCGACACTCCTCTACCACGTGCCCAGGCTTCCCACAATAAGAATAGCCCACGACGGAAGACTGCGCTTGCTTCTGTTTCTGCTGAGAGTATGTCGGGGTTGAGTGCTGAACCGACGTCACTGAGGCCGCTCGCCTCGGAGCTCCAATAGTCAAAGCCCTCGCTGCCGGGGCTGGGGCTGAAGACTGATTCATTTGACTATGGGACCGCTTCCGACCTCCGGTCCTGTCCACTATTCTCTAGGAGGTATACTCGTGCCTCCTTGCTGCTCGCAACACCGCATCATAGGTCTGATGCTCTAACTGTTCTACTGCCAATATAATCTCCAGGTGAAGTCCCTGTTGGAACCTCTGTGCTCTGTCAAACTCGGTTGCCACCAAGGTGGGAGCAAACTGACTGAGTCTGGAAAACTCGGCCGCATAACCGTCGACCGTCCTCTCCATCTGCTTAAGATTACTGAACCTGGTCTGCAAGTCATACCGAGCCACTGCATCATAATACTTGGTCTGGAACTTTTCGCTGAACACTGCCCAGGAGACAGGTGTTGCCAATCCTACTGCTTGTGCGGCCCACCAACTGCGAGCTAGATCCAATAACTGTAGACGTACCACAGCCACCTTCTCATCTTCTGGAATCTTCGCGGCTTCGAGAATCACCTCTATATCCTGTAGCAAAGCATCGGCAGCAATGGCATCCTCGCTGCCATCGAAGAAGGGAGGGTTCAGGCGCTTGAAACTATTGACCGTACTGTTCCCTCGGAGACCACTTCTATTCAGAGCATCTTGTACTACTTGGTGCAGGACATCTCCCTGACGATCTTGGGACGCAAGCAACTCTCGGATGAGTCCTACCAATCCTCCATTCTCTGACCCTGTTGGCTGGACGGGCTGAACTGGCGGTACTGGTTCTCCAAGAGGCACGGCTCGGGAGGCTGCTGCTGAGGACTGAGCTCCTTCTGGCTGATCAACAGGAACGATGTCACTGAAGCAATGACATCAGGGATATTAAGGAAGGACCAGGATAGATCAATGATACAAGCATGTTATCAAGTCAGGAATTCAGGGAGATAAGAAGATACGAGTGGAGATCAAAGGAGAGTACAGATTGAGACATCTATTCGGTAAACCCTCACACATCTTGATCTACAAGACCTGCATGGGCCACCACTTAAACCATGTCACGCCCCAGAACCAAAATACTGGAGAGCGGGGGGCAGACATAGCCAGCTACGTATAACGGAATGGAATCACACCGCTATACGGTCACGGCTGTCTAGATATGTGAGGGTTTCACTACAATCCATCAGTCTCTTAAGGTCATAAAATAGCCTATTGTCTCAATCTCAACCAACTAATAGTAGTTACAAGATATCAGACCACCAAATACACAATAGTAAGGCGTCCCATACATTATATTTCGGAATGATCATGGAGCTAGTCGTTACAAAATGTGAGGACTAGCAAGAGTTCAGTCATGCATGATCAACCCCCGGGGCTTGTCAATCATGTTACAGCCCGTAGGCAGACAGTAAGTAAGTACAATCGAGCTAACACTTGCTCGTCGGCTAAACGCCTCAAAAAGAATAATGTACAATATTACAGTGGAAGAACAAAAGAAACCCACTCGATGCCCTGGTTATGCCTGGTGACCACCATCGGGCTGAAAAGCAGGGAGATCCTTTGGTGCTGCTCCGGTATCTGGCCATACAAAACAGTTGGGTCAGACCCCAGAAAGAGCAAGTGCCACAAAGGAGGCTTCACTAAAGAACTAAAACCAACAAATCATTAACATTCAACATGTAAGAAAATAAAAGTAACACAGATTGAGGTTGTGCACTACCAATGCACTTATCCCAATCAGAGAAAATAATTAAGTGAGGCATCATTGACATAAAAGAACTGGAGAATCATGCTAAATAAAACATAGCTGGACAATATATGAAGAGAAAATGAAGGTACTATTCCGGAAGCCAGGTTACAATCCTTAAACCAAACAAGGACCGAGATTGTAACCCTTCGCCTGAACAGAACTTAGTCTCTGATCATTTATTGCTAAAGGTGACAATCATTAGGGTAAAAAGGAGAGAGTACAATGATAAAATGACAATGAAGAGTGCAATACGCTAGAGTGACAATAGAGTATAATCATTATAATAACAATCTGGAGTGACAATCATTCAATCATTCTGGTACAATCTTTCAATCAATCACTTCTAGACAATACTATACTGGACTAGACTCCATCCAAGCAATCACGGCCAATCATTGCCTACAGCTTTCTATATTAACTAACTAGGGTTATCACAATCCTAATTACTAGCAAGATGCAATGAGATGCTCCAAGTAGTCACACGCCCTGCAGTTATCCAGGTTATCCAGGCAATCATTATAGTGACAATTTAGAGAGTACAATGCATTAGAGTGACAATAGAGTTCAATTATTTAAGTGACAATGGCGGGTGCCCCACATAACAGTGGGCTGGAAATGTGCCCTACTCGTCGGCAGGCTACAAGTCCAAACATTTGCGGCCGGGATAACGGGATCGCCTGTAACTGGGGAACATCTCTTCATGTCTAATGAATTATTCTAGTTATTAACCTTAGTCCATTTCAGTAGGTACTCCTGACCGTGGTACTCAGGAGTCCCCTCCTAGACATGATACAAGACAGGACTGGATTATTTGTACAAGCACAATCGCCCACGGTGTCAGGTTTAATTAAACAGGTTATGTCATGTCAGTTAGCCGTCGCAACAGCTGTTCGAGATAATCATGTCAGGTTATCATGCCAAGTGTACTTGTCAGGAGTACGCCACGACGGGCCACTATCATGTCATGTCAGGTTATTATGTCAGGAGTGCACCACTATGGTCACTATCATGTCATGCTCAATTATCAATTCCAAATATCAAGTGAATTCATGATTATCAAGTTCAGGACAAAAGGCGTAAGGATATAAAATGGACGTTAAATATCTATAAAATATCAATATACAAGGCTATAGAAGATCCAGGGTAATCAGGCTACGCTCAAGTCAGGCTACGCTCAGGCCAGGCTACGCTCAAGTCAGCATACGCTCATGCAGCATACGCTCAGGTCAGCATACGCTCTGGCAGCATATGCTCAGGCAGCATACGCTCAGGCAGCATACGCTCAAGTCAGGCTACGCTCAGGTCACGATACGCTCAGGTCAGCATACGCTCAGATCAGCATACGCTCAGTCAGCATACGCTCAGGTCAGCGTATGAGGTCCATACGACTCCTTGTCAAGGCAGCGTATGCAAGATATACGCTTCCAAAAGGCAGCGTATGAGGTCCATACGACTCCTCATCAAGGCAGCGTATGCAAGACATACGCTTCCAAAAGGCAACGTATGCAAGACTGCGCTACGCTAAAGAGCGCATGCAACTCAGTGGCACAAGCTAAAAAGCTCGCACACTGCTCACTGTCTTCTCCAAATCAGCAAAAACTCCATGGTTTGAACCCAAAGCTTCAGAAGTCCATAACTTGGTCAAAATAAGTCCAAATCCAACTTTTCAAAGGTCAAAATTGGGTAGAATAAAATTCTCTACAACATGGAACCATCAAAACTTGAAAACAAAGAAGTTTGATAGATCAAAACCACCAAAATCCAAAATAACCAATTTCTAGATCTACAAAAATTAAAGCCTCAAAATGGAAAATGACAAGTTCTAATGTGTCTTAGAAACATGAGGAGAAGCTAATGGAATAAAAAAATAGGTTCTCTTGTGGAAGCAAGTTGCACTTGCCTAAGGAGTGTTCTTGGTTGGTGGTAGGTTTAATGGAGAAGAAGAAGAGTTAAATGAGAAAGTGGAGGAGAGAGAAAAGTTAGGTGGGTTATAAAGGGGGATGGTGGTGGTAGGTAGGGGGTTCAACCCTATGGTTCATAATGAACTAAGCAAACCAAACCAAGCTTAACCAACCCAGGAATAAACCAAGCCCAAATAAACCAATGAACCATTAAACCAATTAAACTATCAATGCTAATAAAACCAAGCCAATGTAAAATAAACCAAGATAACTAACCAGGAATAAATAAAATATGGGTCCAAAACACGTATACGTATACTAAATACGTATCACGAATTAGGACATTACAGATTGGTCCTATCACGTCCATGCCCCAGGCTTCAAATGGCCAAGATTCTACCGTTGGGTATAGAAACTTCGAAGGTTGATGAATGAAATCAGCGTAGAACTGGCAAGCTCTATATTTCTTTGTATATTCAACAGCATCCGCTATCATTGTGGGCCAGTAATAATCTATTCGTTTGAGGCGATCTTGTAATTTGGGGCCTGGTTGATGTGCACCACAAACTCCATCGTGAGCCTCTCGGAGTGCATTGGCTTCTGTATCTGATAAGCATCGTAACAGTAGCCTGTCATAAGAGCGTCGGTATAGCATCTTGGTAGCTGTGTCGTAGTAGAATTGAGGGATCACCTTTGGATGGATACTGCTTCCTTCGGGTCCTCGGGGAGGATTCCATAGACAGCGTAGTCTATGAAGGGAAATCTTCAGTCTTTAGCATCGACGTTTGTTTCTGCTGCGTAACTGTAATGAATATGCAAGACATCTTTCACACAGAATAATTCTCGACCAGACACTGTGATCGACTGCTGAGTATCGGTAGGAACGGTCAAGGAAGCAGCAAGACTGGCTAGAGCATCTTCTTCTATATTCTGTAGTTGAGGCACATGCTCGATGAAGAATCCAGCAAAAGTAGACGCAAGCTCGATTGTTGCTCGGTGGTAGGAGATGAGATCTTCGTGACGAACTTCGTAATCCCCTCGGACCTGACTAAATATTAGCTTGGAATCGCCATAAGCCTCTAGATAGTCAACTCCCAGTTGCTTTGCCAGTTGTAGGCCGATTATTAGGGCATTATATTCGGCTACATTGTTGGTACATGGTTCCACGAGAGAATATGCACGGTGTATGACCAGATGATCAGGTGACACAAGCAAACGCCTACTCCAGCCATGATGTTCCCTTTGGGCCCTTTTTTCGATGTGCCATCAAAAAACATTCGCAAATAGGGATCTCTTCAGTTGAAGTGTTAGACTCCACCACTTCGTCGGAGATTTCGTCGTAGAGTTTGGACGACTCCGACACCGGATGAGCTGCTAGAAAATCAGCTAATGCTTGACCTTTTACTGTCTTCTGAGGGACAAAGATTATATCATATGGGGTCAACAGCATTGCCCATGTAGCTAAACGGAATTGAGAGAACCCAACTTAGTCATGAGTATTCTGAGAGGGTTGACTTTGGATATGATGTGGATAGTCTGTCCAGATACATAGTGGCGTGTCTTTTGGATGGCAAATATTAGTGCGAGGCTTTCCTTCTCACCGGTGTGTATCTATGCTCGGCACCCACCATTATGCGGCTGAGGTAGTAAATTGCCTGTTCATGGCCGCCTTCGTTCTTCTGAGCTAAGAGGGCACCAAAGGAATGATCTATGGCACGGACATATAGTAAGAAGGGCTTCCCTATTATTGGGGCTACCAGTACTGGAGGGCTTGTAAGATATGCTTTGATATCATCGAATGTCTGTTGATATTGTTCAGTCCAGACAAAAGATATGCCTTTCTTCATGTGCTGAGTGAATGGTTGACACCTTCCAGA
This sequence comes from Iris pallida, assembly GCA_029216955.1. NCBI lineage: Eukaryota > Viridiplantae > Streptophyta > Magnoliopsida > Asparagales > Iridaceae > Iris > Iris pallida. Next base: position 38,551 of record JANAVB010020775.1, read on the forward strand.
GAGGTTGAAAATGAATCGTCTGATGTAAGCTAGCCTTTTTTGTAGTCCGTATAGGTCTTTGAGGTTTCTTGGAGGATGCATGTCGAGAATAGCCTTACTTTTTCCGGGTCCAGATGTATACCCTTTGAAGTGATGACGAAACCAAGGAACTTGCCGCTGGAGACTCCCATAAAAGACTTGGTTGGATTTATCTTGAGTTGGTATGCACGCATTAGTTCGAACACCGTTCTCAAGTCTTGGAGGTGGTTGCCCTTGAGACGACTTTTGACTGCAATATCGTCTACGTAGAACTCCACAGTTTTGCGCAAATGATCGTAAAAAATTGTGTTCATGGCTCGCTGGTATGTTGCCCTTGCATTCTTCAATCCGAAGGGCATCACCGTATAGCAGTATACCCCCAACAGTGTTCGAAAAGATGTGTGCTTTTCGTTGTCGGGGAACATCTTGATCTGATTGTAGCCTGAGAACCCATCCATGAAGGACATCCGTTTAAAGCCGCAAGTGTTATCGATCATTACATCGGTGATCGGTAGAGGGAACTCGTCTTTCGTACATGCAGAGTTCAAATTACGGTAGTCGATACAGACTCGAACTTTACCGTTCTTTTTTATGACTAGAACGATATTGGCAACCCAGTCGGGATGTTGTTCCTCGCGAATGAGTCAACTGGCGATGAGCTTTTTGACTTCATTTTTGATGGCTTCCATGACATCTGGTCGAAATCGTCGTTGTTGCTATTTTACTGGCTTAGCTTTAGACGAAATGTTCAGGTGGTGTACGGCGACTTTAGGGTCCAAGTCCGGCATATCTTTATAGCTCCATGCAAAGACGTCGATGTATTCTCTTATAAGCTATATAAGAGACTGGCATTCATCGTCAGATAAGCTTTTGCTGATGAAGATTGGTTTGAAGGATGCTTCATCTCCTATATTGACTTGGATGACTTCGTCTTCGGTAGATGGTTCACGTTGTTCAAAGCGCAACTCTTACCTGGTGTCCATCTTTTGAGCCTATTGTTCGAATTCGATTGATTGGACATCGTCTATAACTTGGTCGGCAAAAACCATGTGGACGGACAAAGTTGCTTTGAACATGTCGTCGATGCTAGAGTCTGAGTCCCAGAGAAAGAATCAGAAGAATGAGAACAACGATCTGCTTCATCATCTGATCTTTCGGGAGTTGTTGGAGGAGAGACATAGCCCAAACCAACACCGTTTCGTTGGTAGTAGTTCTCGGGTTTGCCGGGAGGCACAAAGTGTCGAATTAGCAATCGTCGTCCTCGGCCGTAATTTAGACCTTCGTCGCTTTTGATGTCATATCCCATATTATGGATGATATTTTTGGCCTGCCAACTATACCGAAAAAGTTGCATTTTTCCAGAGTCATAGTTAGCTTCTGTGTTGTACTCGAGAGGAGTAGAGTCTGGACGAACTTTCTCTCGCCAATTATACGACCGAAGATGATTAGCTCTTCATCTTTTTTTCTAGCTGGAATGATGAAGTAGTGGATATCTTTTGGGTAGACTTTTTCCCGTAGGTGAGGCATCGTGACCGACATGCAAAGGTATGGTTCTCTAGGACGTATATCGTATCTATGTAATGGTTTACAGATTGATATACATCAGAGTAATTCAAAGATAAACCTTTACTAAGGAAATATACAAGTTTTTTTCAGGGATAACATCATCCGCTGAAGGTACATTATTCTGAGTATCGATATACTCAATGAGAGGGTCATCATCTGGAAGAGGAGCCACAGTCTTGGCCGAGTTCACCACATAGGGTAATTTTTCAGGATTGGGAGGATGGACATCAGTATGTTCCCCCTTGGGTATTTTGTTGAGAGTGATGGTCAACGGTTTGATTTTGCGGGTTTTTTCTTTTTCACCCAAATTGTGAGAGGCTTCGGGGTACTTTTTGGAGTAGCACGTCCTTTGACTCGGACAATCAGGGGACCACCGTTGGGGGATGGAGGTGCTTCAGCTCATTATCAGCTTCATTGCCATCATCCTTGGGGGGTTGAGATTGGTAAAGTACCGAATCTCTATAGTAAGCTTCGATGCCCTTGAAAGGATCGATGTCAGCAAACTCTGTCTTCACGACACCGTCGTTGTTGACGTACTTGAAGCACTGGTGAAGTATAGAAGGGACGATCATGTTCTCATGTATACATGGACGTCCCAGTAAGACGTTGTAGGATATATTGGCATCGATCACATAGCAGGAGACCTCCGTTCGGAGATCACCGATCTGGTATTTGAGACGGATCTTTCCCAGCGGATGGCTTCGACCAATATTGAAAGCCATGATAGTTGTATTGGTTGCGGATAGCTTGTGCAGAGAAATTCCCAGGATTTGAAGCAAGCTTCTAGGAATGATGCTGAAGTAGGATCCTGGATCGATGTGCTAGCGGTCTACCTTGATCGCTCCGATATACCCTGTATAGTACATGGGTCTATTATGACGATTATTTTGAGTAGCATGTCCTCCTGTGAGAAGGTGATGTTGGGCACCACTTCTATAGTACTGTGACAGTGGGGGAAGGTGACAGGATCTTCAGCGAAAGCTTTGACCTCAGCGAGGTAAGAGTCGGCATGTAGCAATGCCTCACTTAAGGCCTTCCGTGTTTCTTTGGAGAGTCGTAATAGATCGAACAGAGAACCTGTTGGGTGTATTGGCTAGCTAAGCCAGTATGTCAAAGTTGTAGGGTTGATCCATGCCTTCTGGAGCTGGCGCCTTTAGAGACTTGTTAAACCGCGTCTCCTTATGCTTGGATGTAGTTTGAGGCTTGGACGGCCGGCTTCTGAGCTTGTAGGGGCAGCAGGAGCTTGAGAAGGTAGTGCTTCTTCTTGTGCGGGATCGTACGTCCGAAGATAAGTCTTCCCCGATCGCGTCTCGCCAGATAGAACCTCGTAGATGGGGAGGATACTATGTGGCATGGCTTAAACTTCTTGCCCCTTCTTGCTTTAGGAGGTGCTACCCCTGCATCACTTCTTGGACAAGGTCAGGATGGACCCACATGATCTCACCACGTCCTGTTGTGAGTGGGACCACGGTTGAGTTGCGAGGTGGTGGTAGGTTGACAACTTCATCATTGCCTTGGGGATCGGGACCACGCCGTCTGGGACTTCTGTAGGAGGAAAGTCGCCAAGCTGAAGAGAGATCATGTTAGCAGATACGATCTTGTCTTCAACTTCGAGATTGATCATGTAACCTCCGTTAATTGATTTCTTAAAATTCTTATTTTATTTTATTTTATTTCGTATTTTTTAGAACTTCGAATTTTCTAAATCTCGAAGAGCGTACAAATTCTAATTTTTGGGGAAACAAATTTGACCGTGATTGCTATCGGTCCTTGTTGGCGTTGGTTTACTATTTTAAGCGATTTTGTCCTATTGGAATTTTCCTGTCATTTTTCTTGAATAATAAGTTTTAATTATTGTTCTATATGGAAATTTTTTATTGAATTTCAAAATTTCAAAATATATTATTTAGTAAATAAATGATTGTTAAATATTTTAAATAATTAAGTGAATATATTAGTATTATTTTATTAATTAGAAAATTTTTGGCTAAATTGTAATTAGCTATTTGTTAATTAGCCGTAACTAGTAATTAATTATTAATTATAGCTAATATTATTTTAGTACTAATTATTAGCAGTTAGCTTCGGGTTAGCAGTTAGTAGTTTTCCACTAATCCTCCTAATCTCTATTACATGTACATTCGATTCTAGGGTTTCCCCCACTCCCCTATAAATAGCACCCTATCCCAAAAACCTAAAATTTTCTACACACATCTCGAGGAAATAGAGGCAGCCACCATTCCCATCCTTCTTGTCTCCATGTCTCAGCCATCACCACAACCCCCTGCGTCTCCGGCTATCGCCGGAGATCCACGACCACCACTGCCATCACCTTCACCCATCGCAGCATTCACCAAAACCACCGCCACCATCAGAAAAACTACCACCGCTACCGCCATCACAACCACACGCCACCACCGCCACCATCAGGAAAACCACCACCGCCATCACAACCACACGCCACCACCGCCACCATCAGGAAACTACTACCGCCCCCGCCATCACAACCACACGCGACCACCGCCACCACAACATCCCCACCATCATCACATAGAGAGAGATAGACTGTAGAAACCCTCACCTCGAGCCCAGATCCATCGCAAATGGCGTTCGGTCTCCGGCCTCCGGCCTCCGGCGTCGCGCGTGCCGACGATCGCACATTTTCCCCTCTACCGGCCTCGTCTCAGCCCCTATGCCGCCCAGACTGGAACCCTTCCGTGCGACGCCCGCCTGGCCCGACGCTCCGCCCGACGACCACCATGCGCGAGGCCTCCGCCCTCCTGGTCGTGTCCTCCCTTCGCCGCCCCTTGGCGAGGCCCGCCCTGGTGCCTTGTTTTCGTCGGAGCTCCTCCGACGGCTGCTCCCGCCGAGCACCCTCCGCCGACCCAAATCACTGTGAGCCCTCTCCTCTGAGTCTGTGATTTGGTGGAGAACAGAACCCCCCATTTATCTACTTTAGTACATTAGTTAATATATTGTTTATATATTATATATAATAGTTTATATAATAGTTTAATATATTAGTTTATATATAATAGTTTATATATTAATTTATATATTTATAATGATGGTAGTACTATCATTATTATTTTATCATTTTATTATTATTATTTTATTATTATTATTATAATTATTATTATTATTATTATTATTAAAAGTATTATTTGTAATATTGTTACTAGTATTATTAATGATTATTGATTAATTATTAATTTATATTTAGGAAAAATTTTGTAAACAGTTATAGTTAATTAGTTTTGCTATTGAAATAAATATTGAGATACTTATATGTAAAGTATATAATTGGTCTCATTATTATTTTATTGGTATTATTATATTAACGTAATTACTTAGTTGGAAATTATATAAAAATATATAATTATATTTCTAAAATAGTTTTAGAAAAGTTTTGATCTGAATTATTATTATAGTATTTTTACCTACTTAATGTAAATGTTTCTTGGTACAAAAATATATTTATCGGACTACTAGTTTTCAATTTTCAACTATTATCTGAAAATGGCATACTTGTGATATATATATATATATATTGACCTTACAAATAATTTCCATAATTTCTTATATATATTTAGTTATATAATTTTATTCATAATCGCGACTAGTAAGTCATTTTGTATTTTTTGATTTGATTATCGTACCAAACCCTGATTTTAGACTTTTATATACCAACTAGGTTATTTGGACTATTCTGGACTCATTGGGACTGCCCGTGTCGTCGTCTGGGACCTTCTATGGAGCTTAGCATGGTACCTACCTCGTGGCGACACGTTCGTGTTGCACACGTCGACTCCAACCAATCAAGGCGAGTACATTCTCTGATCATTTCATATCCTGCTTAGAATTATTTTCCTGCTTTAAATTACCTTACTTGATACTGTCACGTTGGTCATACGGATTAGTACTATATGGATCCCTTCTTGAGATGTTATTCCTTCAGGAAGCATCGGGTACTTCATGTTCTGTGCGTTTTACTTACATGGCGTATCACTATGCTTCATTGGTTCATTGAATCACTTGTGACATGTACTCTATGATCACAGAGTCTTCCATGAATCCTCCATTTATTGGGCTTCCTAGAATCCCTATTTATGGGACTACCATGTACCACCCTTCGGGGGCCATATGGAATCATAACATAACCTGGCTGGATCCTTGTGTATTGATTGGGATTACGGAGGAGTAGAAGTGGACATGTAAATAATACCCAAGTAGTATCTCATCAGAATCATTCCGTAGTGTCTCATCAGAATCATCCTATGCCATTTACATGTCTATATTGTACTCTGACTCACTAGCCACTGTTAGTTCTCTATTGTATAGTAGATATTTCTATTATAGTTCTCTCTCGTTTACATACTATATTTCCTTCAGTACCTGTATCTTACTTTACTACATGATCATATTTTGTAACCTGCTATGAACTGTTGAGATATTGTGCTCTCCTGTCCTGACTGGACCTGTTGATAAATTTTACAAATAGCCTGGAGGTTGCCTGCTAGCCTAGAGGAGACACAATAGAGGTTGTATAGATAGCTAGGGTTTTTCTTATAGCTTATTTTTCAGTTGTCTTGAGTTGTATTTATGGATTACTGTATTTGAGCTTTGAGATATATTTCTGGGTTTGTGTATCTTAGACACTTAGACTTCTATCTGTTGTATCTCTTTTGGATTTCATATTTTATCTATCTTCCATTATGCTCTACCTTAGATGTAATTGAGTTTACATTCTGCTATGTCACCCCCATTCGGGGAGTATAAACTGCTTAGCCTTATACTGTTAGATGCATGAGACCTAGGACAGCGTTCTACCGTCGACACTGCGGTGTAGGCTGGACGTACCCACGTCTCGTGCCCTTACTCTAGGGTGCGGGTCGTGACACGTTTTTAGTGGTGGCCCATGCAGGTCAAGTTTGCGTAGTGGTATTCGAACTAGAGTACCACTACAGCCTGCAGTAGGAATAGGATATATTTTTGAAGGTACTCAATCACAGTTAGGATCCCTTGAGAGATTCCAGGGACGACCCTTGAGAATCTTATTTAACTTCGATTTGAAAACTCTTCTTCCCTTGATTTGATTTATCTTTACCTTCTGTTGTGAACTTGATTTTGATAGATTATTGTTGAATTTGAGTTTGTAGTTATTGATTTTGATGATGATTGTTGAGGTTTGAATCTTGATGTTAGCGGTTGCATCCGAGTTTGTATTTATATGACTTGATGGATTTTTGTTCATTTTGAATCTTGATGTTCGTTGATAAATTTGATTTTGGGTATTCATTGTTGATTTAATTTAATTTTTGTAAAGATAAAATTATATGGGCTAGGTCATCTAAGTTTTGGAATCTAGTCTTCTATAGTCACATTAGCCAACATGGTGAGGACATATAGTCTAATTTTGGATATATTTCTCGGATGTGGGAATTTAAGGTTTTTACAGCCAAGCTAGCGGTATCGCAAAAATGTTAAATACCATAATTCTAGAGGTATGTGCCTAAGTCGAGGACTCTGTGATTATCGTAGCCTTGCTTACTAGTATGAAAAGGATTTAGAGTACCATGATTTTGGATAGACGCATATGATTATCAGATTGTACCTTAAAAACTTTTGAACATGTTTTCTCTACTTTTGTTCAGTCTTTCAGAAAAAGAATTATTATTGTTTGTTTTGTTTTGTTTCTATTATTTAATTTAGGAGTAGGTTTAGCCATTTTTATAAACCTTTGTGTAACTTACTATGAATTTCTTCTTAATACAATGAATCGATGATTTTGTTAGACCTTATCTTGGATTTGATATTATAGCTCTGGTTTCAAAATGGTTTCTTCTTTTAAACAGAAAAGCAGAACAGATTCTATTATCATTCTCTTCCTGCCAATATTTTATTACCATCATTCCTTGTCTTATATATAACTGTCCTGATTACATCAATTCTCTGTCTCGTATCTAATTCTGTCAGCTGTACTTTGAACCCTTGAATCTTCATATCGTTTTTATCTGAGAAATGTTGAGGAAGTGACGTGAATCATCTAGGTCAAAATGACATAATAGGTTATCATATGATGATTTTGTAGGAATCAAAATGTTGGATGTCAAATATAAAAAATTTAAAATGGAGATGTGGTAAGGGTTTAGAATGAAATCGAGGGATAAATGTTATCAATTTAGAAACAATCGCAGAAATTTTGGTTATGAGTAATTCATGGATGTATTTCAAAAAAACTAATTAGGATATCAGAGGTCAACCTAGTTTTGAGAACTTAGAAAATCTTACTTATTGATTATTGGAAACTTTTACAAGACTATGTAGAAATTTAGAGATGGGAAGGAGAATTTAATTGTGTTCAATGATTATGCAAAATTGAACTAGATATTGTAAGAGGGTGACTAGAGACAGAGAGAACACAAGGATTTTAAGTTACAGGAATTATTTTTGATGATTAGAAAAAAATTATAGAATTCAAAAAGGATAATATTGAAGGTGAACGTTGAAGAAATACGAAGGTTGATTTATAAATAAAAATGAATTTTGTATGACATAGTGGTATTGGAGTTGAGTAAATACGAGACTTGATTTAAACAAGTCCAAGGATTTCATAAACTGGATTTAGAGGTTTCGGATCTAATTTAGAACGAGGTGAAAGAAATTGGAAATTTGATTAAATGGATAAGTGTTGATACCTAATTAAGAGGGATATGCTTCGTGGGAAATGTTTTAGAAGTTTGGAATTTTGTCTATAGTGATCATGGTAAAGGTTTAGATGATTGAAGGTTATAAAATTTTGATGATAGTTATATAAAGGTTGATTTTTATATTGGTACTTGTGAGATAAAAATATGATTGGCAAATGATAAACTGATAGTATCAGAGAGAGATGATTAACTGACTTTCATATGAAATCTTTCTTTTTTTTCTCTAAAAGGGTTTTTTCAATATCATTGAATCCTAGTTTCCTTAATCACGACCAAATCGACTTCAATTATCTTTTTTATCATATTAATATCTTGGGTTGTACTCAATTGAATTAAATTTAATGTGACCAGAATCTCCATCCTTGTATGCTTGTGCTAAGACTTCGATGACCTTGTCCTCCATATTGCCCAAATCTTGATTTCCCAGAATTGATCAACTTAGATCGTATCGAGACTAAACATTCTTAATATATTGGATATCAATGCTATTGACATTTGTTCCTTGAACTTTCGATTTGATTTTTCTTGAATAGTACCCCTTATCGTACTAATGGTATTGATCCTTGACCGTACTCAATTGATTTAAATTCAACCGTGACTTGGATCTCTATCATATGTTGCTCGTGCTCAAAAATCTCAAATTCAAAATTTTCGAACCTAAATTCAAAATATTGATTAGCTTTATTCTTCATCGTGTCAATATTTAATTTTGATCGTAATCGAACTTCGATACCAATATCACTTGTGCCTAAACTCTGATTTATTCTTGAAACGACTAAATTCTGTTCCAATCGCGATTAAGCTTCATACTATCTTGATCGTACCAAAAATTGATGGTAGGTTATGCCTACGCTACTACCATACTCTTCATCATATCTAAATACTATTTGACCAAGAATAGACTGACCTTATCTTGATCGTGTTAAATTTTGATTTATTATCATGTTTGGATTTTTGTACTCGTACCTAAAATGTTTTCTGACCATGATTTGATTTCCTAATATCATCTGAAATTCTCATGATTGTTCGTGCCTAAATGACCTGGCATGACTAGACAACTATGAAATCCATGGTCGTGATTCTAAAGATCATGACTATACGTACCAATTTTGCCTCTGGATCGTGCTTAAAATTTTGTCCTTGATCACGACTACCCGATTTGATTATCATAAAATTTAGTGATCATATCCGAAATAATTTTTCCTTCGTGCCTAAAATTCCATCCTCTAGTCACCGTGCTGCTATTTCCTTCCTATTTCATGACGAGGTTCTGATTTTTGTCACTCTACATACGTCATGCCTAAGTGATTTTAGTCATTCCAAGGTTTTAAGCCTCAATTTGGTTCGTGATCAAGTGGTTTGATCCTTAGTCATTGATCGTGTCAAACGTTTCATTATTCCTAGCGATGACCAATCGCATCATTTTTCGTATTGACCGTGCCTTTACAACCTTGATTCCGAAATCATGATGTTATCGCCATTCATAACTAAGCTTGGATCTTGATCGTGCTTATACGACCTAGAGTCTGATTTTATCAAATCTAACTACCGATCGTTCTATACTTGAATTTCGTTCTCCATTCGTTCCCTTAGTCGTGATTAAGATCATGACTAAATAACCTAAAATTATTCCAGATTTGTGTCTAAACGATGTTAAGCATACTATGATTCTATCGTGTTAAATCAATAGTCGTGCCCAAACAATTTCAAGTTGATTATCTTGATCGTGCCAACTCGTCGTTCTTTGATCGTGTCTGCCATACTGCCTAAAATTTCTATCATGTTTTAACTCCCTTGTCAAGCTTTAATTTCGAGGACAAAATTTCTTTAAGGAGGGTAGATTTGTAACCTCCGTTAATTGATTTCTTAAAATTCTTATTTTATTTTATTTCGTATTTTTCAAAACTTCGAATTTTCTAAATCTCGAAGAGCGTGCAAATTCTAATTTTTGGGAAAACAAATTTGACAATAATTGCTATTGGTCCTTGTTGGCGTTGGTTTACTATTTTAAGCGATTTTGTCCTATTAGAATTTTCCTGTCATTTTTCATGAATCAATAAGTTTTAATTATTGTTCCATATGGAAAATGTTTATTGAATTTCAAATTTTAAAAAATATTATTTAGTAAATAAATGATTGTTAAATATATTTAAATAATTAAGTGAATATATTAGTATTATTTTATTAATTAGAAAAATCTCGGCTAAAATATAATTAGCCATTTGTTAATTAGCCGTAACTAGTAATTAATTATTAATTATAGCTAATATTATTTTAGTACTAATTATTAGCAGTTAGCTTTGGGTTAGCAGTTAGTAGTTTTCCACTAATTCTCCTAATCTCTATTACATGTACATTGGATTCTAGGGTTTTCTCCACTCCCCTATAAATTAGCACCCTATCCCAAAAACATAAAATTTTCTACACACATCCCTAGGAAATAGAGGCAGCCGCCATTCCCATCCTTCCTGTCTCCATGTCTCAGCCATCACCACAACCCCCTGCGTCTCCGGCTATCGCTGGAGATCCACGACCACCACTGCCATCACCTTCACCCACCGTAGCATTCACCAAACCACCACCGCCACCATCAGGAAAACCACCACCGCCACCATCAGAAAAACTACCACCGCCACCGCCATCACAACCACATACCACCACCGCCACCACAATATCCCCACCATCATCACATAGAGAGAGATAGAGTGTAGAAACCGTCACCTCGAGCCCAGATCCATCACAACTGGCGTTCGGCCTCCGGCGCCGCGGTACCGACGATCCGTGCGTTTTCCCCTCCACCGGCCTCGTCTCAGCCCCGACGTCGCCCAGACTGGAACCCCTCCGTGTGACGCCGCCCTGACCGAGCTTGCCCGCCTGGCCCGGCGTTTCGCCGGCGACCACCATGCTGCGCGGCCTCCGTCCTCCTGGCCGCGTCCTCCCTTTGCCGCCCCTTGGCGAGACCCACCCTGGCGCCTTGTTTTCGTCGGACCTCCTCCGCCAGAGCTCCTCCGACGGCTGCTCCCGCCGAGCACCCTCCGCCGACCCAAATCACTGTGAGCCCTCTCCTCTGAGTCTATGATTTGGGGGAGAACAGAACCCCCCCCATTTATCTACTTTAATACATTAGTTAATATATTGTTTATATATATATAATAGTTTATATATAATGGTTTTTATATTAGTTCATATAATAGTTTATATATTAATTTAATATAGTTATAATGATGGTAGTACTATCATTATTATATTTATCATTTTATTATTATTAAAAGTATTATTTGTAATATTATACTAGTATTATTAATGATTATTGATTAATTATTAATTATATTTAGGAAAAATTTTGTAAACAGTTATAGTTAATTAGTTTTGCTAAAATAAATATTGAGATACTTATGTGTAAAGTATATAATTGGTCTCATTGTTATTTTATTGGTATTATTATATTAATGTAATTACTTACTTGGAAATTATATAAAAATATATAATTATATTTCTAAAATAGTATTAGTAAAGTTTTGACCTGAATTATTATTATAGTATTTTTACCTACTTAATGTAAATGTTTTTTGGTACAAAAATATATTTATCGGACTACTAGTTTTCAATTTTCAACTATTATCTGAATATGGCATACTTGTGATATATATTATATATATATATATATGACCTTACAAATAATTTCCATAATTTCTTATATATTATTTAGTTATATATTTTATTCATAATCGCGACTAGTAAGTCATTTTGTATTTCTTGATTTGATTATCGTACCAAACCCTGATTTTAGACTTTTATATACCAACTAGGCTATTTGGACTATTCTGGACTCATTGGGACTGCCCGTGTCGTCGTCTGGGACCTTCTATGGAGCTTAGCATGGTACCTACCTCGTGTCGACACGTTCGTGTCGTGTACGTCGACTCCAACCAATCAAGACGAGTACATTCTCTGATCATTTATATCCTGCTTAGAATTATTTTCCTGCTTTAAATTACCTTACTTGATACTGTCACGTTGGTCACACGGATTAGTACTAATGGATCCCTTCTTGAGATGTTATCCCTTCAGGGAGCATCGGGTACTTCATGTTCTGTGCGTTTCACTTACATGGCGTATCACTATGCTTCATTGGTTCATTGATTCACTTGTGACATGTACTCTCATGATCACAGAGTCTTCTATGAATCCTCCCATTTATTGGGCTTTCTAGAATCTCCATTTATGGGACTACCATGTACCACCCTTCGGGGGCCATTGCATGGAATCATAACATAACCTGGCTGGATCCTTGTATATTGATTGGGGTTACGGAGGAGTAGAAGTGGACATGTAAATAATACCCAAGTAGTATCTCATCAGAATTATTTCGTAGTGTCTCATCAGAATCATCCTATGCCATTTACGTATCTATATTGTACTCTGACTCACTAGCCACTGTTAGTTCTCTATTGTATAGTAGATATTTTTATTACAGTTCTCTCTCTGTTTATATACTGTATTTCTTTCAGTACCTGTATCTTACTTTACTGCATGATCATATTTCTAACCTGCTATGAACTGTTGAGATGTATTATGCTCGCTCCTGTCCTGACTGGACCTGTTGATAAATTTTACAGATAACCTGGAGGTTGCCTGCTAGCCTAGAGGAGACACAGTAGAGGTTGTATAGATAGCTAAGGTTTTGTTTATAACTTATTTTTTAGTTGTCTTGAGTTGTATTTATGGATTACTATATTTGAGCTTTGAGATGTATTTCTGGGTTTGTGTATCCTAGACACTTAGACTTCTATCTGCTGTATCTCTTTTGGATTTCATGTTTTATCTATCTTCCATTATGCTCTACCTTAGATGTGATTGAGTTTACATTCTGCTATGTTACCCCTATTCGGGGAGTATAAACTGCTTAGCCTTATACTGTTAGATGCATGAGACCTAGGACAGCGTTCTACCGCCGACACTGCGGCGTAGGCTGGACGTACCCATGTCTCGTGCCCTTACTCTAGGGTACGGGTCGTGACAGATCACTTGGCTGTCGATAAGCTATTATATCTTCTTCTTCAGGATGATGCAGTCCTTGGTGGAGTGATGCACGTACTGATGGTAAAGACAGTACTTGGGATCATTGAGTTGGCTCCCCTCTGTAGGACGTCATGGTGGGGGCAATGTCAGCTTATTATCCTTCATCAATGTGTGGAAGATGGTGACGACATCATCTTCATCGAAGGAGAAGGTCTCCTTAGGTTTGTCGGACGCACCTTGAGAATTGGAAGCTCCTTTGGATGTGTCGACCTTCAGGACTTCTTTTCCTTTACTCCCACGAACAGGGATAGTCTGAGGAAGCTTGACTTTGTCCTCAGATTTGGGTGTCTTCAGTCCTAGTAGTTCCAAGTTAGGAACATCATTTTCAGTAGCATACGCGGTCCCAATGAAAGCGGGCCATGTATCATACTTATGTATACCTAGACAAAACTTTACTGTAGGAAGGAAGTTATGTCGACAAGTATCCATAAGTTCTGAGTCTGGTATGCCGAAGGGCATCTTCAGCGCTAGTCGTCTGAAGTGTTCAATAAAGGCAATGACAGATTCAGTCTTCCTTTGCTTGGTCTCGATGAGAGTGGACATACTAACATGCATGCCACTCTCATAAAACCTGTTAAGGAACAACCTCTCCAAGTCTTTGAATGAATTGATACACCCGTCAGGCAGACTACAGAACCATTCGAAGGCTCCCCTGCAAGGTGCTAATAAACAGCTTTGACAAAAATGGATCATCTCGGGGCAAGTGCAGAGTTTGCATGTTGAAGTACGTCATGTGCTGACTAGGAAAAGTTAAGCTGTCGAATGAGTTCAGCATCAGCGGCTTGTAGTTAGGAGGGCAGGTAGCGTTCTCCCACTTAGGAGGATACATTTGAGATATTTCCATCTTCTGTAGCTCGTCTTTGTGTGAGATGGTGTCGAGGCGAGCTACCAGGGAATCAATTGCATCCTGTTGATTGAGCAGGTGTTGGGAAACAGCCGCTGAGCAGTTGTCAGGTGTTGTCGGCGAAGGACCACCCCTAGTATATGCAAGATTTGGAGGAGGTGCAACCGAATGATACTCCTTTTGTAGGACAGGAGGGTTGTTGCTGTGAGCTGGACTAGCATGGGATGAGGCATTTTGCTGAGGTGGAGGAACATCTCCAGCAGCTTGGACTACCATGATACTGGTAAGCATATCAGTGATCTTGGCGAATGCTGTTTTGAGACCCTCTAGCCATTTACTAGTCTGATCACTGGCTTCTTCAGGTCTTTCTCCGTCGTCATGTACGTAGATAGCATACAAGGATGAACAGAGGAAGCAGTGTAACTGGTGTTGATAATGTCTATCTCTGAGTGGATAAGTCCTTCATCTTCAGGTAGAGGAGGTAGATAGTCGCCATCGGATTCGGAGGGATCATCGTCCTCTGGAAGGTTACCTCCAGTGTGGGGGTCATCTACTTCAGATTCTGAGGGAATACTACCCCCGACTTGGGAATCTTCGTCGTCTATGCAGAATTTTGCCTTTGATCGAGTGCCCATATAGACTCCTTCAGATGTGACAGCCCGTTGGCCATCTGTTGGTAGACTTCGTCTTCTCCTTCTTGTGGAACTGAGAGAGAAGGTTGGGTTGGTAGTCCACCGTCTTTGATTGGGGCTTCCGTAAGGGGGACCCCATGAAGCCATGTTAGATGAGACACATAGTGGCTTCTCGTCGTCAGAGAAGTGCAGCCGTCGAAACACGGACTTTTTCTGAGGTACTCTTGTTACTTTGGAGCAACAACAATTGATAACAATATTAGCGCACGGAAGTGCACTATGAATTTTTATGTTCTCCTTCGCTTTACGCTTATGATTTATCATGTCGCGCAAGTCAGCGGAAGGGAGTTTTGTCTTACAACCCATGTTGCATGCATCGCTGAGCTTTTCATGCGGGTTCGTAAGGAGATTTGGCACATCCAAACTTAGTTCATGTGCAGGGCAACCCCCACACCTAAGTTCTATGATTTCCTTGAAGACAGCCCCGTGCTATACGCGTTGGGACCTGTCTTTTTGCTGTGGGTGCATAGGTCTTGGGGGCTGGGCTTGGGCGCATGCTTCTTGACAACATGTTTGAGTAGCTTATAGTATGGATCCAGAGAGCCCGGGCGTATAGCGTTGGGCGCATGACTCTGAGTGCCCAACCTGTTGAAGACAGAAGTGTTCTGGTTGGGGCTATGCGCCCAAACACTTCCTTGGGCGCATGGCTTTGGACGCATGCTTTGTGGAGCAGCACTGTTTTCTTCCAGTTCCGCCTCCTTCGTTCGTGAGCCTTGTCGGGTCTGGCCAGAGTGCCGCACACCCGATCCTTGGCATCGTAGTGTTTTCCTCTGCCAAGTCTCGAGTGTAGAATACTCTGTTGTTGGTTGTGGAGGGAAGAAGTCACTGGGCTAGTACAGCCCGGAACGGTGTGAGCCTTCTCCATTTGGGGCCTTCTGTGGCAGAGTCGTGTACCCAGGTGACAGAGTCCTCCAGTTGCATATCCGCTATGGCACTAGCAGGATATGCGCAACGAGCCTTCGGAAGCCAAGTCTCGCGAGACTTGTTTGGCTTCCCTGATTTTGAGGGAGTAGAGCCGTCCCTCGAGAGCATCTCTTCGAACGTCTGCTGATCAAATTTTATGATCAGCATCTTCTGAGTAATCCCCACTTTGTCGGTATTGGATTGCGTCACCACCTTCTCGTCAGAGGAAAAGGTAGTCCCTAGCAGAGTCATCTTTTTTGTGGACACACAAAAAAAAGAAGAAGAAAATGCTGTCTTTTCTTTTTATTGGAGCAAGGCACCACAAATCGAGTATGCCTGAGAGATCCTGCGCTGAGGATCCTCGAGTACAAAAAGAAGAATTCTGGTGAATGGGACGATGGAGATCGAGCGACAGTTGCTCCTTTACTCCGTTGACACTCCGATTACAAAAGTGGGAGAAAACCTAAAAAATTGCTAACTCTCGGCTCACTGGCAAGAAGTGCAGCAATTTGGCTCTTGAAAATGCTCTCCGTTCTGTCTGTTGAAGAGGGAAGAAGCCCCCTTTTATAGTCGTTCTTGGGCTGGAATGATGTTATGCGCCCACATGAAGAGACACGCTGGTTCTTACATGAGCACATGGTCCTTCTTTGGGCGCATAGGTGTAGGCGCATACAGGCTGCGAGATCGTGGGTTGGTCGTGGTGTTGACGTGGTCGCATGCTTCGGTGCACAACTGCTCGTGGAGACTAACGTGGCCATGCGCTTCTGTGCGTGTTCTGATCGTGGCTTTGACTGAGTCAGGCTTTGGTGCATAGCCATGTCTTAGGATATACGCCCTCCTTTCGGGGAAGCTAGTCTTGGGCGCATGGAGTTATACTTGGACTGGGTGCATGGATCTTCATTTAGTAGGCGCATAGAGTCGTACTGACTGGGCGCATAGAGCTACTTTGACTTGGATGCATGGAGCTATGTTTACTAAAAATTTTCATGCTTCTACACGGATGACACTCTCAACACTATCGGGTTCAGCCTTGCGTCAGCATGCATATGCTGCTCTGATCGTTAATTAGAAACAGTCGACCACATCTTCTGTCAGGGGGACCTACCTATCAAGGTATGGAGAGCCATTTCCCAACGCTGCAGAATGGCTCCAGGGGGCGACAACTGCTTCGACCTAGTTGCGGCCTGGGCGTCTGCGTTCCATGGCCACCGGATCGTAGCAGCCGTCGCAACGTGGGTTATCTGGAAAAATCGCAACAAGGCGAGATATGAAGGCCACCAGTACCCCGCAGACCATCTGATTTGGGAGACCATTCGGCAGTGCCGCAAAAGGAGCTCCCTCTGTTTGTACGACCAGACAGACTTCTGGAACTCTCTCCTATCCCCAGCTTAGCCATTTTGATTTGATAGTATACGTGTATAGGCTTCGGCATTTTGCGCCTTCTAGTATACTTGTATAGGTTTCGGCTTTTTAGGCCTTCTTGAATAAAATGGGTAGTTCTTCAAAATATATATATATATATTCAAGAAGGCCTAAAAAATATATATATATATATATATATATATATATATGTATATATATTTTATTTTTTTAGGCCTTCTTGAATAAAATGGGTAGTTCTTCAATATATATATATATATATATATATATATATAAAAAATATAATTATATATATATAAAAAAAAAAAAAATATATATATATATATATATATATAAGGAAATGAAAAGCATGTGTGTGTGTATATATATGAAGTGCTGGCGGGGGGGGGCTGGGGGGGTTGAGAACCATCTCAGGAACCACTAACTCAAAACAGTTACTCCAACTATAACATATATACATATACATATACTAAGAACTATATATATATATATATAAGGATATAAAGGAAAATCCAAATCAAATTCACAACCCAACACATATCAACCCAACTCAAACACAAAATGGAATTCAAATTTGAATCAACTCAGAAAAACTGAGTTGAAACTCAATTTCAGAAATTTTGGGTACCAAACCAACTCAAGATATCAAGTATTCAATTCAAAACTGAAAACTCAATACAGTAACCCAACTCAAAACCTAAAATCTCAAATACACATCCATACACTGTAAAAACTGGAAACAGGGAGGGTGTGTATGTGTGTGTCATGCTCATGTCCATATCGAACCAAAACTTTGTCCAAGTTGTGTCCAAACAGTGCGTATCCGAAACAGTGTAGTGTGTGTGTGCGGGGTATGTCGAGCAACCCAGAGACTCATGTGTCCAACGAAAAGCCTCGTGATCGTGCCAGGGGATAGCTAGTGTGTCAGGGTACGTGTCTAAGTGTCTGCAATGTATCCAAGTCATGTCATGTCGCGTGTCCATATGCGTATCGGGGAGGGGCTGCATGCACGGGTGCGCACGGCGTCGTGGGGAGGTGTTGGCCGACCTAGGATACGACACACACCACCACGTGCCTCGTGGTCGAGTCTGTGGGTAGCCTATGTATAGGGCTAGGTGTAGGATACCCTATTTTGAGTCCACGTGTCCTCATGTCCACACTACAAACGCGTGTCAGGGCAGATTTTTCGTACGTGTGCACAGCAGCCCGAATCTATGCGGCCTCGATAACTTCCCAACCACTCTATCAAATCACCCCAAATTTTGGGAGTATGATGTCAGGTATATCCCCCATCTGTCCACCAATTTTTATCCCAAACTGTGTCGTGTCCATCGAGTTATGGCACTCGAGAGGTAGGACAGTGCACGGGGGCTCTGCTATGTCTCCGTGTCCGATTTGGACACGAAAACCGTGCCAAAACAAACTCAGAAATAGGGTTTTAGAATCCCCTCATATAGGGCTTCTAATATATAAATTAGTTTTGAAAAACAACAACTTTTAATTCTATGAGGTATTTCATCAAACATGTTATAATACACCGACACGCCTCCGATACACATATCAAACGGACACAAAATCTTACCAAACTACATCTACAGGTCTAGGGTACCTAGATGCTTGCTTCTATGAAGAGAAAACAGAGTATTAAAGTGTTTAGAAGCATTTACCTGTTGAGAGTTGGAATCTCAATACAAAAGCACTTCAAAATGCCTCGACACCCAAATCCTACGGTCAAACACCTCCAACTCCTTGGTAGCTATCCTCCAACAACATCCTCTCCTCCCAAGGATCGCAACGCAATTTGTTTTCTCCAAATTGGATGAAAGATGAGAAAAAAGAGGCTACTTTGAGAAAAGTGGAAAATTAGGGTTTATAAAGAGGCTTGGCGGCTACAAGTTATGAATATATAGAGAGGGGGGCTGTTGGCCGGCCATGGGCTGCTAGGGTTAGGGTTTAGGTATGGGCCAAAAACTTCACTTAAGTTTAATAGAAAGCCTTTTAGCAAAAAGCCCAGAAGCAATATAAAAAAAACTAAAATGAATTCAAAAAGTTTCCTAATTAGGAATAAAACTTAAAATTCAAATCTAACTTGATAATTAAGTTTCTAAAGTCATGATTAGTCTCTAATCATGGTTAGCTAAGGTTAAACCAACTACTAACACAAAAGCACCAATTAAAATATTATCAAAAATTCAAAATCATATAATTACCAAAGTACCCCTAATCTAGAAAAGTGATAGTAACATATATATATAATATATATATATATATATATATATATTATATATATATATATATATATATAACCAAATTAAACCTAAAAAATCCTATTTCTTTTCTCTTCCTTCCCCTCCCCGCTCGACCATAGCAACATCAGCAACGACGGTGGCCAACCCGTACGACAACTGCCGGATGACCACCGTGCCACCATCTATGCGACCCCCTGCCGATGTCACTGGCAGGCGCCCCTGTGTATGTGCATGCAGCAAGAGCAGCAGCAGTGGTCGCCGCCACCACACACCACCGTTGCAACTGCCCAAATGTTCGTGCGACCCATTAGGCCCCCCACCAAGCATGACGTCGTCATCCCTGATGCGTGACACATGCTATTTGTATATTTCGTACGAGATTCCATCATGATGTACGTAAATTAGAATCCAAAATTTTATTTCATCGCACAGATTTGGATGTATTTTATGGACAATCCGACCGTTGGATCTACAAACGGTTTCTTCTTTCGTAATCTCGGTATACACCTATTCACCCTCACAAAATATCAACCGTTAATTCGATCGTTTGATAGATCCAAATCGGCCACCAAGTTGACCATTTAAATCATGTTTATTTTGGATGGTTTCGTGGAGCCAACTTCGCATATTTATTTTTCTCTCATCAAAGCTCCGTTGATGAACCACCAACTCCGATGCATATTAGGTATAACCACCTTTGAACACATAAAAATTTCAGTTTCATTGGATGTCATTGGTTGGTTAAAATTGTCACATCCCGATTTTCGAAGAATCGATAGTCGTCTCCCGGGCGTGATGCCGTGCGAACCTAAGTTGCGCTCGCACAGGGCATAGTCATCACGTTATCCAAAATAAACATCTAATATAGTACCCAGAGAAATTGAATAACACATTTGAAATAGAAGGAACATTTATTTCATTGATAATATATATCATTTACAAGACTCTATTACAGTGATTTTCGCACGGGCTTACAACTTGACTCGATTACAAAATGAACGCTGATAAGATAGTTGTTCCATACATTACATCCCCTTTTATATAATCAAAACACTTAAAAGCACCTGCTATGGTGGGGAGTCGAGCCATCTTCTTTTGGACTGATTTGTAGAGCTTTCAAAAGGATTTGAAACAAGCCTTTGGCACACGGACGAGGCTTTAGAACCCACTAGTTGTTGGCCCATTGGTCATGATCACACCTGATTTTGAGAATCAATGTCAATTTTAGTCGATACGCAAAATTTACATACTGCTACCGATTTACAGGTTTCAGGACTGCACTTACTACTACAAGCTATAAAAGTCTCGTCGTCATCAAGAACCAAACACAATGGAATCAAGATTAAGTTTTTACATATTTATTCTCTATTTTATTTTTATAGAGTATAGGAAAAATATGTAAGGTTGATCAGGATTGATACTGGCTTAGAAAATCTCAGTCTACAAAAATTATAGCCTACTTATCCACAAACATATATCCAAAGTCCATATTCCTAATTATCCCAAAACCTGACCAATTAGCCCAAAATTGGTCTGAGAGAACTCAGACAGAACTCGACCAGAACTCGGCCCGAGTTTGGTCAATGTGGTTGAACAGATTTTTGAATTCCCTCAATGTCTGCATCCAATGTTCGAATGCGAGATTTTTGCATTCGAACTCTGCCCAAACTTTGCCTGAATTTGGTCTACAAAAATACTATAAATAGAGAAGAACTTTCATATTCTAAATCATTCATTCAATCTTTTCTTCTCTATACATTTCAAAGTATTTTATATGAGCTACACTTTCAAATCTAGCCTATACTACTCTTAGCCAAGCCAATATAGTTTCTATTTAATCTAGAGTTTGGTGTTGAAGAGTTGTATCAGAGGCTAAATTCAAAAAATGTTCCAGTTTTTAAATTGCCTTTTGGAGTCGGTCGTGCACTCGTCGACAAGCACGGCGTTGGGAAGTCAGTCGTGTACTTGTCGCCAAGCACGATGTTGTAAAAGTCACAAGTACTCAGTTAAAATGTGTGCCATAGTCGATTAACATCGAGCATGAGTACTCGAGATTGGACTAGTCCTCTCAGAAGAAAACTAGTATATATCATTGTGTCCCTGAGTTTGATCTTCTTAACTCTTACTTTACTGCAAGTCATTTATTGTTATATCAGTTGCTCTTACTTGCAATAGTATATAAGTTCATATTTTTATTTGGTGGTTTATTCCGCTTCACACGCACACACTCTGTTTACCCCTCTAGAGATGCTCAACAATCCTATAATTGGTATGAGCAGGTTATACATATACATAACCATCTAGAGAGTATATATATGGTAGCTGTTAAATCTATATTCAATGGTGAAGGACAATCCATAAATAGACCTCCCACTATTTGATGGAACGAACTACACAAATTGGAAAACATGAATGAGTTTCTTTCTAAAGTTACTGGACTTTGATCTTTGGTCAATAGTTATAGACGGTTATAAGAAACCGCCTAGAACAGTGATTGATGGTGTATTAGTAGACAAGCCCCATGACAAATACACTAAGCATAAAAAAACACAGGCTAGTCTAAATGCACAAGCCATCAATGCACTATTCTGTGCAATTAACAAAACTGAGTTTAATCACGTATCTACTTGTACCACATCTAATAAAATTTGGAGATTTCTTGAGGTAACTCATGAAGGGACTTCCCAAGTGAAGGAATCCAAAATCAGTAAATTAACACATAAATACGAGCCATTCAAGATGAAATTCGATGAATCAATTACACAGATTTTTTACTTTTTTCTTGATATTACTGATCCTCTACAATCTCTTGGTAAGGATTACAGTAATCACGAGAAGATCAAGAAGGTACTGTGGGCTCTAACAAAGAACTGGAACCCGAAGGCCACTATGATCATAGAAGAAAATGACCTCATGATGATGACATTAGAGACACTGATGGACAAGCTCATGACCCATGAGTTGGACCTACAAGACTTTGAAGAGGCAACCCCCAAAGAAAAATTAATTGCCTTTAAAGCTCGAGCCAGAAGAGTCTCATGCAATGATTATGACAAAGAAGATTCAGATGGTGATGAACAGGCCCTACTGGTCAAGAACTTCAGAAAATTTTTAAAGTTTGAGCGATCAAACCAAAAGAAGAAGGACATCCATGAAAGCAACGAAGAAGAAACTATTTGTTTTTGGTGTAAAAAGTCTGGGCATATGAAGAAGGACTGTCCATAACAAAAAAGAGCAGTCCATACGATCGATCGAGATCAGACAGAAAAGCTACAACTGATGGGAAGTATGCGAATACTAGCATCTGGCACGAAAGTGAGGCCAGTGAGTCAGAGGAGGAGGATAGACCCAGAATCAGTACAAATGTCTGTCTGATGGCATACGATAAGGTATTTGAAAACCCTCTTTATAATGATTTTATATTCGATCAGTTAGAAAATGCCTTTCGTGAATTATTTGAAGAGCACAAAATGTGTTAGACAAGTATAAACATTCTCACAAAAAATTAAGGCATACACAACTGAAGTAGCTAGATTGTCTAATCTTCTTGAAGATATTAAAGAGACATCTACTACAGATAACATAAAAAAGATAGCCAAGATCAGATTGGACTATCATGAGGCTATCCTTACTATAAAACAAAAAGAAACAAATTATGTCAAAGTGCAAGAACTTTATGACATAGAGAAGAAGAGACAACTAGTCACTAATCAAAGACTCACGAATATGACTACAAAATTCGAAGAGTCTTATGCCATCTCTAAAAGGTTAGAGATTAAATTAGGCAAACAAGTCACCCTGATACAAACCTAAGGTTAGTCCTTACACCAAATATACACCAAAAAGGCCTAAACCAAAGAAAGCAAAAAAGCATCATGTTTCTCATAAATATGCTTTTACATACAAGTTTCCAATGAAGACACAAAAAGCATGTCAACACAGAAATGAAGAGCACTATTTCAAAAATTACATGCACATACTCTGGTGAACACAGGCATATATCACAGTACTGTAGAGATAGAAAGCTAGTTGACACATATGTACTTGCTTGTATTCCAAAAACTATTCATGCTGGACCCTTGAAGAAATGGGTACCAAATATTACATCTACTCATTTTGTAGGTGGACCCTCAACTCTCTCATGCTAAAAGCAAGTGGATGCTCAATAGGGGATGTTCGTGGCACATGATAGGTGATGCATCTTTATTCGCTACGCTATCGACGAAGAGAGAAGGGTATATTTCCTTTGGTAATAATCTTCGAGGTAATAATATAGGAATTGGTATTGTTGGTATGTCTCCCTACCCGAAAATAAAATACGTTTATCTAGTCACAAAATTAAAACATAACTTGAGCATAAGTCATTTGGCAGATAATGGTTATGGTATCAGTTTTGTGAAAGACAAATGTTCTACATATGAGATGTCTACTAGAAATCCCGTATATGAAGGGATCAGAAAAGATAATATATAAGGTTTTTTTTCTAGAATGTACTAATAGTACAGGTAAGTGCATAATAGCCAATCATGATAAAATATGGTTATGGCACATGAGGTTAGAACATGCAAATAGGGACACCATCTCAAGGCTATACACTAAAAAGCTGGTAAAGGGACTCCCAAAATTTTCTTTCAAGAGAGAAATGGTATGTTCTGACTATGAAAAGAACAAGCCAATTAGATCATTCTTTAAATCCATCAACGCTGCAAGCACTTTTAGACCTTTGCAGTTAATCTATATGAATTTATTTGGTCCTAATAGAGTCGATAGTCTTGGCAGTAAGCTCTACGCTTTTGTTATAGTTGATGATTTCTCTCGTTATACTTGGGTTTACTTTTTATCTAACAAAAATGATGCCATTTTTGAATTTTAAGTATTTTGCAAAAAGGTACAAAATGAAAAAGGCTTCATGATTACTCGAATCCGAAGTGATCATGGTGGCGAATTCGAAAAATACTGATTTTAAAAAGTTTTTTAATGATAAAGGATATTACCGTAAATTTTTTTGTCTTAGAACTCCTCAACAAAATGGTGTTGTGGAGCGGAAGAATCATACTCTAAGCGATATGGCTAGAGTCATGTTTAATCAGCATAATCTTCCTAAGTATTTTTGGACAGAAGCTGTAAGTATAGCCTGTCATGTTTTGAATAGGGTGTTAATTTGACCTATATCGAAGAAAATCCCTTATGAATTGTAGTTTAGAAAGATTCCAAACATTTCTTATTTCAAAGTTTTTGGTTGTCGCTATTTTATCCTGAACACCAATGATAACTTAGATAAGTTCGACTTGAAGGCAGACAAAGGAATATTTTTCGGGTATGCTGCCAAGCGTAAGAGATATAGAATTTTTAATAAAAGATCTATGATTGTTGAAGAATCCATTAATGTTTCTTTTGATGAGCTCAAAAGTAATAGATATGGCGACCATGATAATGAGGATATACAAAACAAATTCAAAGCACCTGAAAATATGCTACCAATGAGAGCTATCTGGAAAGTCTACCTAAGAATATGAAATTTATGCCAGACCATCCAGAAACTGTCGCAATAGGTGATGTATCCAAGGGAGTAGGTAAGCGCTCTTCTACTAGAGACATAACAACAAACTTAGCTTTCATTTCTCAAGTAGAACCTAAGTCAATAGTAGATGCTTTTTTGATGAGTTTTGGATTGACGTCATGTAAGAGGAACTTAATCAATTTGAGAGAAACCTAGTTTGGGAACTTGTTCCTACACCGATTGGTCAATCGATTATTGGTACTAAATGGGTGTTTAAAATAAACTGAGGATGGACATGTTCTATGCAACAAAGCACGTCTAGTGGCACAATATTACAATCAAGAAGAATGAATTGATTATGACGAGACATGTGCTCCTGTTATTAGACTAGAGTCTATTCACATATTTTGTGCATTCGCATGTTTTTACAATTTTAAACTTTTTCAAATGGATGTGAAAAGTGCATTTTTAATGGGTTTTTAATAGAAGAGGTTTTTATGAAGCAATCCCCTGGTTTTGAGGATTTTCAGAAATTGGATCACATTTTCAAGCTTAGAAAGGCACTTTATGGACTTAAACAAGCACTATGTTCTTAGTATGAACGCCTAAGTGCTTTTCTACTTGAAAATAGTTTTTCAAAAGGAATGGTTGATACAACTTTGTTATCAAATATTTAGTTGACAGTATTTTACTTATGCCAATTTACGTAGATGATATAATTTTCGGTTCTACTAATGAAAAACTTTGTCAAGATTTTGCTAAGTGTATGTAGAGTGAGTTTGAAACGAGTATGATGGGAGAGCTCAACTACTTCTTGGGACTGCAGATCAAATAATACTCGTAGGGAAAATTCATCAATCAAGTCATGTACACGAAGGATTTACTAAGAAGTATGACTTCGACAACGTAAAACCTATCGGCACGCCAATGGCTACATCAAAACGACTTGATATTAATGAAAGTGGCAAACCAGTAAACTAGCGTAAGTATCAAGGTATGATTGGTAGTTTACTTTATTTAACTGCTAGTCGTCTGATATAATGTTTAGCGTTTGCATATGTGCACGATATCAAGCTAATCCTAAGGAATCATACTTATGCGCCGTTAAGCGTATCTTTCGATAACTTAAGGAAACTTCTACTGTCGAATTATGGTATTCACAAACCACATCTTTTGACCTAATCGGTTACTCAAATGCTGATTTTGCTGGATACAAAGTAGACCATAAAAGTACCAGCAGTACGTGTCATTTTCCTAGAAAAAACTTTAGTCTCTTGGTTTAGAAAGAAACAAAATTCTGTAGCATTGTCAACAACTGATGCTGAGTATATCACCATAGGACGTTGTTGTGCTTAGATTTTATGGATGAAGCAAACCTTGGAAGACTATAATCTGTACTACACTAAGATTCTTATTTTCTGTGATAACACTAGCACTATTAATTTGACTAAGAATCCAGTATGTCATTCACGCACTAAGCACATAGAAATACGTCACCACTTTCTACGTGATCACTAACACCATGGGGATATTAGTCTAAAGTTCATTGACATAGATTATTAACTGGTACACATATTCAAAAACTACTAGCAGAAGATCATTTCAACTATCTGAGTCGAGAGTTAGGCATACTTGAATTTTCGGAGTCGTAATGAGTTATGTTTAATAAAAATAAATTAAAACTTAAGATTCAGCAATTTATTAATTAAAGTTATTTTGGGTACAAGCTGAAAGAGTTATTCTAACAACAAGGCGTAAAAATCTAAGCAACACGGTGCCAAGTGTCTTCAGACTACCACAAGCTGGGATCCGGCCCCCCTACAGCTAACCCAAGGTGATGAATATTGACTAAATCAAAGAATTACAAGTTTATAGGCTATTTTTATAATTTATTACTCAAATATGACCTAAAATACAAGTGGCCGAACTCGAACCGAGTTCTGACCGAGTTTGGGCCGAACTTTATGGGGATACTTTTTATAAACAACAGCACGAACAGCAGCCCCCTTTCTCCTATTCTTCATCTTCTTCCTCAAGAATACCCACCCCAAAAGCTCCGAACCCTAACCCTAGATCCTAGTAAACCTATTATCAAGCCTCCAAACTTGATTTTTCTTGGATCTAAGGTTCTCAGAAGGCATTCTCTACCGATTTTGATCTCTTTTGAGGTATATCTCCCACTTTTCTTTCTCAATTTCTTCATGGCTCCTAGAATTTTTAAGAGGAAGAAAACTAGATACTGTCTCATCTTCCACATTGGAATATGAACTCACTAATGTGTTCAGTCCATCTCATCCCAATGACGATGAGGACTACGATCCCAACCTCTTTGTTTCATCCGAAAGATCAATCCTTTGGTTCGATCAATTTCGATATCAGAAAATTTGTCTGTAAAATGATAAACTTTACCATTTTCTCGGAATATGCTGCCACTTTTGAAACCCTAGGACTTCATGAATTTCTAGAGATTTCCAATCTGATTCATGATAATGCAGTTCGCATGTTTTATTGCAACATGTAAGAAGCAGACGTATTCATTCCTCTGTTAGCGGCAAGAAATTTGAATTTAACTCTGCTGACTTGAGCGAATATTTTCTAATGCCAGACATTGGTGACGCTCTCGTCGACATTACGAAGGTTCAATTTCCTGCCGACATGACACTTGAGTCCTTCAAGGTCGCGGTGTGTCATCCGAATTTGGTTCCTCGAAAATGGTTGTTCGCACACCACCTCAACCAACAATTTTATGAGTTTCGTCGTATTA
The DNA here is from genome assembly GCA_029216955.1 of Iris pallida. Taxonomy (NCBI): domain Eukaryota; kingdom Viridiplantae; phylum Streptophyta; class Magnoliopsida; order Asparagales; family Iridaceae; genus Iris; species Iris pallida. The sequence continues at coordinate 66,259 of JANAVB010020775.1, forward strand.
TCATTTCATCTCTGCTATCCAAGACAAGATCCACTGACGAGATCACATTCTTAGAGTTATCTGCGATGTATCACATCCACTTTAGGATTACCTTTTCTTTTTCCAAGACTATGTTATCCTTTATGATCAACTGTCGGAGGGCAGGCCATAGCCTCCTATATCCTATGAATCTGGCAGTCATCTTCCAAAAATTTGACATCAATTTATAGTCTTGTCCCATCTCTAGAATACCTTCAGAGCTTCTTAGGTTTAGAAAGTTCCCTCACCCTTTTTCTGATGCTCCACCTCCACCTCCACCTGATCTAGTCACATCCCCAGCAAACGCTCTAGTCCCTGCAGCTCTGGGTCATAATATTGACAAGCTCTATCAGCAGTTCGATGATTTTGTTACTCTCTAGGGACAGTAACGTCTGGTCTATCTGACTCGCTTTAGTGATGCTAAGTTCGCCACCTTTTTTAGGCCCAAGTCTTGAGAAATGTGATGGCAGACATCCAGTGGACGATGGTTTACCATCCTACTGCCACGATGACCATCATCTGTCATCCTAATTTTGATGGACCGAGATTTGGTGATGCTCCGTTGTATGCTTACTTCGACCCGATGTCCGCATATTTTGATCCGACCGAGCCTGCTGCTCCGTCTGATGATCCTTGGTGGTGCTGATAGCTGATTTATTTGTCATTTTGGACTAGTATTTTGTGTGGATTTGTATGGTTGATGATGATCTGAATTATAGTGACACTTATTATGTTTTTATGCTTTTGGACTTGATTCTCTGTAGTGCTTTTTATATTATGCACTTTAGACCTCTCAGTTGTAGTAGCATTTTCATTTATATAAGTTGTTATTTTTCATCTACTGTTGATACTTTTATTACTGCTACTGCTAATGGTCTTGTATAAATACTTGAGCTGTTGACCTGTTATGTCACATATTTGGTATTACTCTACTTTTCTTTGTTGATTTTCGATTCATAAATTGCGGGGAGCCTTGTTTTGAGTATATGACAAAGGGGAAGAAGAGCATATACCAAAATAAAATTTTTAAAGATTTCTTCAGACAAGTCAGGTATAAATTTTAATGTTCAATATTATATTCGTTATTTTGGTATAGACTCAAAGTTTGTCAATTATCAAAATGGGAGAGATTATTGGCCCATTGGTCATAATCATACCTGATTTTGATAATCAACGTCAACTTTGGTCGATATGCAAAATATATATACTATTACAGGTTTCAGGACTGCACTACTACTGCTACAAGATATAAAAGTCTCGTCGTCATCAAGAACCAAACATAATAGAATTAAGATCAAGTTTTTACATATTTATTCCGTATTTTTATTTTTATTGAGTCTAGGAAAAATATGAAAGTTTGATCAGGATCGGTACTGGCTTAGCAAATTTCAATCCACAAAAATCATATCCTCCACAAACATATATCCAAAGTCCACATTCCTAATTAGCCCAAAACCCAACCAATTGGCCCAAAACTGGTCTTACAATTATCAGGCAGAACTTGGCCCGAGTTCATGTAAAATCCTTTATAATTTAAAGGAATATTTAAATTATTTTTGGATTTTATTTAATTCTAATTTATTTTTATCTTATTTATATTATATAAAAGGACTATAGCCATGGTTGCGTTTTAATATGCAAGACGACTAGAAAGTATGTCATGCCTAGCGTAGTCGGGTGCTTTAACTAGTATGCTAGCCATGTTAGAAATGCCATGGTCATATTGTAATCTCTTGCATGTTAACCATTCAAATTATGGCACAAGTTATATTTTTATTTAATTAATTAGTTAAGAAAGCCTTTATGACTTTTTAGGAGACCCGGTTGCACCAAACATTTCCAAACCTCTTCCAAGCCAAGCCCAACCCTATATAGGCATTTTGGGCATTAATAAATATTAATAATTATATTTATTTGTATTTAATTCAGATTTTGTAGTATAATTACATAGATAGAATTAAATAGTTCTATATTAGGAAACCCCTTTTTAAATCCTCAATCCAATCAACTTGCCAACTCACCAAACAACCAAATCATGCCAAGTGGACCCCCACCATGCTAATTTCAGCCAAGCAACCCCCATGGCCAAATGCATCAAATTAAATAGAATTTAAATCCTAGATTGCTTAAAATTCATTTAAGGATATGTTTAAATATACCAACTTATCCCAAACCTTAACCAAATTCTAATCTTTATCTCCCTCACTTTTGGCCGACCAAAATCCTCTCCCTCTCCATAATTTTGGCAGCAACAAACTCCCCATAGCATCTATACATCATCTCCTCCATTGTACATCTCTCTATCCTTCACAAAAACTCATCTCCTCCACCATACATCCCCAAAACCCCTCAAAACAAACCCTAAAAACTCCATCTCCTCCATCCAATCCTCTATAGCCATTATCAACTCTCTCATACTCACCAATAGAGGATTAGCAAGCGAGGATAGCGAAAAAGATTGGAGCTTTGGTGAAGAGAAGTCATCATCACCCTTTCTAGCAAAGATCTTTGGTAAGAACCCAAATCTTTTCTTCTAAAAATATTTGCTAAAATTCTGTAGAAAATATGTTATTAATTCTGTTGAAATCATATTTTGATGGCTTTTGTTAGGTATAATCATCCATAAAGGTTTCATGAAATATATGCGTAATATTCATGTGTCAGTAGGATCAAAATTAACTCCATTGTAAAGGAACTATGAGTTATTGGTGCCTATTTTTGAAACTAAATTTATGTGTGTTCATATAAATAAATTAGGATTTTTAAGTATTTTTCCATGATTTTAGCAACTCAAATATGGTCGGAAAAATTGTAGGTCAAAACTAGCTAATTTCGGGTAACCGGCTGACCTATAATGTTCCAAACTTGTAGTATAACTAAACCCTTGTACATCTGATATTATTCTATGAAATTAATTATTTTATTAATTTTTAAAAATATTTTTGATTATTTTAGCAAT